>JAQQZT010000002.1:4270060-4286805 GCA_030068275.1 Clarias platycephalus
CTCCATACAGATCTCCTCTAGAGCAGTGATGTTTTGGGGCTGTCGCTGGGCAACACGGACTTTCAACTCCCTCCAAAAATTTTCGATGGGGTTGAGATCTGGAGACTGGCTAGGCCACTCCAGGACCTTGAAATGCTTCTTATGAAGCCACTCCTTAGTTGCCCGGGCGGTGTGTTTGGGATCATTGTCATGCGGAAAGACCCAGCCACGTTTCATCTCCAATGCCCTTGCTGATGGAAGGAGGTTTTCACTCAAAATCTCACAATACATGGCCCCATTCATTCTTCCCTTTACACGGATCAGTCGTCCTGGTCCCTTTGCAGAAAAACAACCCCTAAGCCTGATGTTTCCACCCCCGTGCTTCACAGTAGGTCTGGTGGTCTTTGGATGCAACTCAGCCTTCTTTCTCCTCCAAACACGACAAGTTGAGTTTATTTTTTCTATTTTGGTTTCATCTGACCATATGCCATTCTCCCAATCCTCTTCTGGATCATCCAAATGCTCTCTAGCAAACTTCAGACGGGCCGGGACATGTACTGGCTTAAGCAGGGGGACACGACTGGCACTGCAGGATTTGAGTCCCTGATAACAGATGCCATTAATACAGGTAACGAGTGGAGGACAGAGGAGCCTCTTAAAGAAGATATAGGTCTGTGAGAGCCAGAAATCTTGCTTGTTTGTAGGTGACCAAATACTTATTTTACAGAGGAATTTACCAATTAATTCATAAAAAATCCTACAATGTGATTTTCTGGAATTTTTTTCTTATTTTGTCTCTCATAGTTGAGGTACAGTACACCTATGATGAAAATTACAGGCCTCTCTCATCTTTTTAAATGGGAGAACTTGCACAATTGGTGGCTGACTAAATACGTTTTTTGCCCCACTGTATAGTATATATACAGGTGGATCTCAATAAATTAGAATATCATCAAAAAGTTTATTTATTTCAGTAATTCAATTAAAAAAGTGAAACTCATATATTATATAGATTCATTACACACAGACTGGTATATTTCAAATGTTTATTTCTTTTTATTTTGATGATTATGGTTTACAGCTAATGAAAACCCAAAATTCAGTATCTCAGGAAATGTGAATATTGTGAAAAAGTTAAATATTGGAGCCTCACTGTGTCACACTCTAATCAGCTAATTAACTCAAAACACCAGCAAAGGTTTCCTGAGACTTTACATGGTCTCTCAGTCTGGTTCAGTAGGCTGGCTGATCGCAGAGTGCTGTATCCAACACATTAATATAATGTAACACATATCAAAAAATGTGATAGAAAAAGCCACACAAGCAACAGGGAGGACAACCGCAGCCTTGAGAGGATTGTGAGTGGACTGCAGCTGGAGTCCAGAGTCAGCACACACAGAACCTGTTTAAACCATAATCATCAAAATGAAAAGAATTAAACACTTAAAATATATCAGTGTGTAATGAATACAGTATGAGTTTCATTTTTGAATTTAATTACTGAAATCTCCTTTTCGATGATATTCTAATTTATTGAGATGCACCTGTATATATATATATATATATATATATATATATATATACACAGTATATTTCCGACTGTAACAGTAACAGTAGGCAGGTACAAATGGAGAGTATAAAGCATGAGAGCTGCTCTGTACTGATAGAATCAGGAAATCCTTTGTTCCCAGGGCCATAAGCTGTTTTAACATCTCTTTACACTGCCTATAGGGACATGACTGGGATTCTTGGTCGTGATGGTCCCTCAACCACTACTCGGTTATACAAGTAGCTCTACTTCGTAACAGACTCACCTTTCACAGTCATATTTATATCTACTCATCATGCACCCTAATTTGCATTGACTTTCAGTCTTGCACCAGCTGCTTTTTGCACTGCTGTCCTCAGTTTGCGCTATTCTGTCCACTGAATATTAATTTTCATTTCTATATTTGTTCATATTCACCTCATTATTTTCATATATGTATACAGTATATACACATAAACAAGATTTGCAATGATATATATGGCGTAGTGGTTAGCACTGTTGCCTCAGACCTACAGGTTCCGGGTTCAATTCCCGTCTCAGGTCTGTTTGTATGTTCTCCCTGTACTTGTTTCCTCACACAATTCAAAGACATGCAGATTAGGCTAATTGGCGTTCCTGTAGTACTGTATGTGTGTGCCCTGTGATGGATTGGCAACCTGTCCAGGGTCTACCCCGTTTCCTGGGATAGGCTCCAGGCCCCCACGACTCTCTATACATGATACGTGGTATAGAAGATTATATCATACTATACCTATTTATATTATATGTAGTTTTTTTCTTTTCCTAAATACAGTATTTAAGATACAAAAAAGCACTATACTGTATATATAGGCAGTGTATTAATATTTAATATATTTCTAACACATTTATGGAGCAGTATGGACTTTTTTTCCTCCTACTGCTATGCTAACTCAGGTTCTCTGCATTCCCTTAACTCACAGTTGACTGAACTAGTCGTTATCACCTGTTCTGAAACTGAAAAACTCGTAGTTTCACGCAACAGAGTTTTAGAGTTTCACACATCAGATTTAGTCAGTCAGAGCTCAAAGTTTGTTAAACCTGCTTCCTGAAATCCACCAACACATTAGACTTTTATAAAGGGTATCGTATAAAGGCCAGAGAGGGCTTAGCGGTTATTATGCTGGACCACTGATCAGAAGGTTGTTAGGTCAAATCCCTGTACTACAAGCTGACTGAGTGGGACTTGAGCAATACCCCTAACCCTCCTCTAGTTAGGACAGTTTCTTTGGATAAAAGTGTCTAACAAATGAAGTACACCTAATCACAGATTAGCGAATTCATGAACACACTCAGTAATGTCTCAATGCAGACTGATTTTTAATAGAAATTATTTTTAGCTGGAACAATTTCTGTCTGAAAACCTAAAAGTAAAGTTGTTCTTAATTACAATTAGTTCAAGCTGCATCTTAATCTACAGTTCCTCCACTTATTTTGGGTTTATTTGGGTTGTTTTGAATCAGCCAGTCAGCCAGCCATGTCTATGGAAAAATATAACAAGGCTATAGATTAGATAAATAATAATAATAATAATAATAATAATAATAATAATAATAATCAGTGATGTTGGTCACCCATTTCGTCTGTACTTACACATGGATCGATGGGTTTTGTTCTGCACAGCTCAGCAAGGCCGGTGAGGAGTGTTGGATTTATATACCTGCTCAGGTAATCTGTGGCAGCGTCAGTCATAGGAATGGCTTCAATTACAGCTAGAACACAGATATGAAAATAAAGACAAGACTAACAGAAGGGCACTTAATTGGAATACAGAAATTCTTCTTGTTTAGAATTATTGGCACTCATGACAGAATGTATAAAAGAACACACACATTTAAATGATAAACCTTTGAGTTTGAGAAATGACCGATACCTAATAAAATAAAATTTGACACTGAACAATTCCTAAATACAAAATGCAAATAAATTAAACATCTTTTAAAAATATATATCAGTTAAAATTTCTTCTTGTTCATCAGTCATTTTATTGCTGCCTTTACCAAATATGATTTTCTATACAGTACATGTAAAACTTTGTCGTCCCATACAGTATACTACATATATTATATATATACACACACACACACACACACACACACACACCGACTGGTCACTTTAATTTGACATTGCCTGGTCCAGATGTCTTTATTAAATAAATAAATAAATAAATAAATAAAATGAACCCACCAGCGGCGCTTTATTGGCATGAATGTTAAAAAAGTCAGTTGTAGAGGATTGATTATATTATAAGGAACATCTATCTGCATTTATAAACATTATAAACCGCTTAAATATGTTTAATCAAAAACAACCATGCCTGTCAAAGTCAATGAGGTCACATTTTGTTCTTCTGCCCCATGTTGAATGTTTAATGTTGAATGTTTAATGTGAAAAACCACCTGCACGATTATGACTGCTTCTGCCTGACTCACATGGGCGAGCAAGTGTTCCTATTAAAGTGGCCACTGAATGTGTATACATAACATTTTGCAGACACGACAATACTTACAGTTGGGAAACATGAACCTGAGTTCTCTTTCGGCTGTTGAAAATGTTTCGCTGCCGTGCACGGCGTTCCTCAAGTCAGACGTCCCGAATCTAGCTCTGAGGCTGAGGGTGAGCGAACAATAAATACATAAACTAAAGTGTCATTCATTCATTCATTCATTACCGCTTGCGTGAAATAAGCACTTTATAGACTTCATAGAGGAGGCTTCAATCAAATGTTCCACCTTTAATGATTTGCTCAGATTAAACTCTTAATATAAATGGTTCATGAATAAAACTAAAGTTAATACATAAATAGAAAAATAGAAAATTATAGAATAGAATATATATAGAATATTTACCTAGTTGTAAAAATACATAAAAAGCATCAAATTTAAAAATTAATATATAAACAAATAAATGTAAACATTTTAATAGTGTACAATACATTGTATCTAAGACAAATCTGTACAATTTCAAGTTGGGATAAAAAAAAATATTCCTTGTCAAAGATCTCATTAAATTACCTTACTGAATAAAATCTTGTACCTAAACAAGTTTTCGTGGATTCGAAGGCGTGTACAGAAGAATTTACAATTTGTACAAATCAAAACACTATGTTGTTTTCAATGCGTTCCAGGATGAAATGCAATCCACTTTTACCTTGTCTGTAAAGACAGAGCTACAGAAGTACCTTTAACAGTATGTTAGGAATGAACAGCATTTGTTACCATTTCGGGTGGGTTTGTCTGGCCTTGACGCTGTTGCTTGGCCCCATCAGGTCTTTCCAGGTAGCGATGGCATGATGTCTCGCCAGAGCAAGTGCCATAACCGGGCCAGAGCTCATGAACGCCGTCACACTTGGGAAATACGGCTGTCCGTAGTGCTGGGAGTAGAAGTCACTACACTGCTCGGGGCTCAGCTGAAGCTTACGTTTCTGTCGCATTGCAAGGTAACAAAGGATCAGTATACGATCAAATAACTTCACAGTGATTTTAATGAGAGGAGGACGAGTCAAAAATGATCCGCGCTCCGGTTATATCAAAACTTGTGAACGTGTTACATCAGTTCATTTGTAACTGTGTGCGAGCAAAAATGGATGACCTTCCTGTGATCTGAACAAAAGACGAGCAGCGTGCAGGGATTAGTGTGTAATGTGGTCTGAGGGTGGACCCGGTGCTGAAACAATTCACTGAAGAGCCTAAACAGAGGTGTTTATTAGCTTCAAACTACATTTAGACCAATAGGAAAGTTTGGACACCTCTAAGGAAGGTGAAAGTTTCTTAAAGAGAATCATTTCTGGTGACGAGTCACGGATTCATCACTACGAGCCTGAGAGTCTGGAACGGAAACATCCTCGATTGCAGACTGAGAAAAAGTTCAAAAGTCAACCATCAGATGGAAAATTCATCAGCGCTTACAGTTTTCAGAGACTGTTTTCTCAAGGGTCATGAACATTATCAGGGAAAAGGTTCAGAAATAGACAGTGCTGGTGAGACGCTTATTGAAGAGATGAAGACTCTTATTGATTACCGCAGTGGACTGCTATCTAAGGGCATCGCGACTTGTCCGCACACTTCTGGCCACACTGGCGACTGCGTTTGGAGGTGTTAAAGCGTCCTCCCTACAGTCCTGACTTTGACCAGTTTGGTCCCCTGAAAGCAGCCTGATGAGGACGAAGATTCACTTCTGATGAAGAACTGAAGACAGCGGTGCATTCGCAGCTCGCAGCTCAGCTTAAAACATTCTATAATGAGGGAACGCAAAAGTCTTCTTACAGGTGAACAAAATGTATTAAAAAGCAAAGAGATTATGTAGAAAAATTCAGTATTTGCCTTTTCTAAAGTAAATTAAATAAATATTGCTATAATGTTGTTTTGCCATTTTGCTGCTTGCGTGTTATTGAAATTGAACACTTGTACTTTTTCTTGACTATATTTCTATCTCTAACAATAATCCACCAGACTAGAGGTAGAGCTCCTGGCCCTGCCTTGGCAATTACTTTTCAAATTAAAATAATAAAATAAAATAAAATAAATAAAAATGTGATCTGTGATGTGAAACCTAATTTAAGCTGTG
The DNA here is from genome assembly GCA_030068275.1 of Clarias platycephalus. Lineage (NCBI taxonomy): Eukaryota > Metazoa > Chordata > Actinopteri > Siluriformes > Clariidae > Clarias > Clarias platycephalus. The sequence continues at coordinate 4,276,173 of JAQQZT010000002.1, forward strand.
AATACATTTTCACTGGAGTACATTATCGAGATGTTTTACACCCAAATAATTTTGTAAAAGCATTTTTTTAAACACTTTTTTTGGTTTCATTTTATATAAATGAAAGAAAGGTTTTGTCTGTACATTGGTCAGAACTCACTCTTTTAATGATATCTTTACACATCGTACATTGGAGGAACAAACACTAGTCTTATGTGTCAGATTTAATAATCTACTTTAAAATAATCTAACAATGTAAACAAACACCTGCAACAATAGATATTAATTAGAAAAGATAAACTGAATATTTTTACTGGATATTATTTCATATTATCACGGCTGAAATAACAGCGCTGAAGTGGTATAAGTGAATTTTAACACACTGGAGTCGTTTTAAGACAAAACTTCAACTTCATCTGATCGACTTTTTCCATTTCTCATCTGAGATTCTCTCTACGATTACCGAACAGGGAGTGTATTTGTCTGACGATGAAATAAGTACAACTTAGTGTAAACAAAATGTTTAAACATAACCTTTCCTATATCCTCTCTTTCCCTTTGGTAGGAAATAATATGAAATGAGCTGTCAAGAGATTAAACATTTTCCCGTGAACTGGCTACATGTTGTACAACGTTTTGTAATTTTGTGAAATTACAGTTTTAAAAATTAAGCGGTTGATCTTTGTTGCAGACAGACATGTACGTGGGCTTCAACGTGAAATAATAACATCACTGATTACATTAAAGATCAGCAGATTATTCTTACCTTTAACCTTTTAACTATTTCTACAAACTCTTGAACTGTCAACAATGGGGACATACGCTGGAACTTGAATCATTTTAAGTGAGAAAAATATTGACACCTTTTATGTATAAACTTCACATCTCTTTGCACTTTGGTGGTGCTGTATCTGACATGACCACCAGAGGGAGCCATTACGATTATGATTGATTATTATTACAGTTATTATTCTAGTTATTATTATTATTATTATTATTGTGGAAGGATATTGTTATATCTATTAATATGGAGTTAATTAATCCTATTACCTGCAGAATAGTGAATCCTGACTTAAGTATTATATCCTCGATTTGATCTGCTTTCTCTATAGCGTCGGGTTTGATCAAAGCCAAAGTCCTCTCTACATAGATGCGGGGTGAGGGCAGGTCCTGATGCCCCAGTGCGCCCTCCTCCATCTCACTCTCACTCTGTCACGCGGAAATCACTAATAAAAAAAGTGAGAAACTCTTTCACTACACCGCACCGAGCGGGTCATCTCACTCAGCGCGTGCTGTTTCTGCGCGGTTGCCTAGTTACAGAGCCACTACGTCCCAAGACCCGCCCCACACTGTTTACCGCTATCTGATTGGTCCATTGGCGTGCGCTAAGGGGTCGTTGCCATCACGTGACTATTATGACGCTCCTTTTATGACTAATATGACGCGGGGTCACGTGACTCTGGAGGGTCGGAAGTGAAAAACAAAATGGAGGAAATCAGACGAGGAAAATGAGCAGTTGTTCTTATTCAAGCCTATTATTGTCTAGGATAAATTTCATATTAATTAGTGTGATCATGCAGTATTGAACGAGTTTTTCAAGTAACCAGCACTTTCAGTCATTAGAACTCTCCACCTGACATCAGCTTGTTTTCATATTAAATTGGGTAATTTTTTTTTAATTTTTTTTTAATTAACAAAACACACTGCCAGCACTTCAGAAGGGTCAAATTATTGACCTGCATCAAATATATAAATATATAAGGAGTTCTGAATCGGGTTAATAATGGTCAGAGGCATTAAAACATCTATGGGCCGTGCTGAACCTTCAAATTTATGGAAGAAATGAGGCCAGAAAAATAACTGAAGTTGCAAAGTAAAAAAAAAAAAAAAATCATTCTAAAAGACCAGAGCTATGTTTAATAGTAAAAGTAATAGCATTTCCACACACAATGTGATGAGAACTCGCAAGGATTTGTCCATAAGAAATCTTAGTGAGACTATTAAGAAATAAACTTGCTAGGGAGCATAAAGTTTGGACTTTGGCACGACAGAGAAACAAAATAAAAAAAATCAAGTGATCTGGAGAAGGGAAGCGATGCACCAATCATGCAGTGTCCACTGTGTGGTTGGAGGAGAATCTGGTGTTGCTTAAACTGCCCAGGTGACATCATGAACAACGCATGTACTCTATGTGGCAATAAAACGAAGTCAGATTGATGACATTAAATGTACCGAATGACCGGATTTTCACATCGTTAAGAGTTTTTCAACCCAGGTGGAAAGGCCATATAACAGGACTTTAATTCTGAAAGTGTGGTTCTTGGAGCATGAGGAATAATTTTCACACATGAACTCACCACCACACTGTGCAATATATTCATCGCTATATGCACCTTTTCTCTTGGGCCAGAAGTGTACTTATTTAAACTTAGTTCATACAGAAGTCATCAAAAATCTCATCATGTATACTTTTATTTTTGAGAACACCGAAGGAATGTCGACAAGCTGAAAATTTACAAACTACCAAAATAAAAATAAATTAAAAAATAATAAAAAAAGACAGCACACAAAGATATGTTCGTAATTTTTTTTTTTTAATTAAACATTAGAAAAATCTTTCTATCGTGTTCCAATGGTGACCTGCCACACTCTGATCAGATTGTCAGTGTAGCCAGCAAAGAGTGTCTGTAAAGAAGAAAACAGAAGACGATGATGAGAACATGGAAAAACAAACTACAAGAAAACAGCACGATTCCAATGCGGTCAGTGAAATTCTCCCCTCATAATTGCAGGACTCTCACCATGTGGGTTCAGAGTTCATGTGATCTTATAATCACTGGGGTTTCCTGGAGCCGATACTAACACAAAACAGAACAGAACTCATACCTGTCCATCAGCAGACCAGGCCAGAGAGGTGCACTGCGGTGGCTCGGCTTTGCTGTTGGTGCTGATCACCTCCTGTCTGAGTTCATCGACGATGATCTTCCCCTCGAGGTCCTGCGGGAACAGAAAGCACACGTCGTAAGCGGAACGTGACCGGAGAGACATCGGGACGCACTTATGAGTTGATCAGAGCTCTCAGAAACAGCCTCTTTTATCATCACAGGATGGCAGACGGCATTTGGGTTTCGTCACAGAATCTCTCACGCAGATTTCTGACCAAATTTTTATCATTTTATGAGAAATACTTTAAACTACCCATGTTTTAGGGTGTCGTCGTGCTATAATGACCCGACCTAGACGTGCATGTGTGTGAAGTGATAAACGAGGTGCTCACCCAGATCTTGATGCTAGGGCCGGTGGCGGCACAGAGCCAGTAGCGGTTCGGGCTGAAGCAGAGGGCGTTGATCGTGTCTCCTCCATCCAGAGTGTACAGGTGCTTCCCCTCGTTCAGATCCCACAGCATGGCCTGGCCGTCCTGTTAGAAACAAACAAACATTTGAGAACCTGAACCACACTGTTTAAATCAGCACAACCCCCCCAACTACACCCTCAGAAGACTGACGCGTGCTCAGAAACAGCCTCTTTATCATCACAGTGACACAGACGGCATTAAAGTTTCATCACCACACTGAAAACAGGCCCTGCACAAAACACTGGAATTAAGTTAAACTGCTCATGCTGAAACGTCAAGGTGTCGTTAAAGCTGCTTTGTGGCGATCTTTATTGTTAAAGATAATCATCTGGTTTGTTTAGATTCATTTAGGATTGAAACTGTATGTAAAATGACAGCCATCAAAACTTATATAAAAGTGAGAATCTTATAAAAGGCCACATTGCTCTGTTAATGATCATGCCTCAGCGTTCCTTTTGATCCGGACATTTTGATTCGTCACAGGTCTTTATGCCACATGCCCTTCCTGATACAAGACTCATCCTGTTTGCATCCAGTGCCTGGGTTTGGATATTGGATGGGAATCGAACCTGGGCTAATTTGATAGTTTATACTAAAAAGTATATTTAAAAAAAATAAATAAATAAATAAAATAAACCCACTTGTGTAATTTACTAATTCCTGTCATAATATTTACACACTTATTTTCTACTTTTTAAAAATTGTACATTTATTTGTTTTGCATACTTGCTGTTTTCGCTCCTTACAAAACACGTTTTATTTATGAAATAACGTAATGTAATAAATCCTGTACTTTACCACTCTTCCTAATTACAGTGGAGTTCCTTAGAAAATATATAATCATACAAACTGAAGTAATACTGTGATTTATTTAGTGTAATGTTTAATTATGTAAATTTAATTCATTAATGAATTAAACAATAAGTTAATAATAATTTGATATCAGTGCATGCTTGTTTACACTATAGTTCCTAACAAAATGAATAATTTCATTTATTGTATTTAATTAATATGGGAAATATTACTACACTTCTGTAGTAAATGCTTTAATTATATAAAAAAAATTAACATCAGCATGTTGGCAGTTTTATGCTCAAGTTTCTTACAAAATATAAACCAGGTGAGTATTTTATTTAAATATATATTGTTAAGATTTAATTTAACTACATACTGTAGAATCAGGATTCTTGCTGTTCACATTATAGAACATTAGAACTCTGTTCCTGCACATAAACTTAAAGTCTGTGTTATGAAGTTGTACCTTTCCTCCGGAGGCGCAGAGCGAGCCATCAGGAGACACGGTCACGGTGTTCAGGTAGCCCGTGTGCCCAATGTGGTTGGTCTTCAGCTTGCAGTTGGCGAGATTCCACACCTAGACCCACGGGGAAATATGTTACAGCACAACAATAAACAAGGAAGGACACAAGTATTTTAATGAAGCCAAAATAAAGATTTCTCAGTTCCGTCTCAAGTGGGAGATGGTTTAGTTTATATAAAAGGACACAGTTTTGTTTACTTTCCCTCTTGAGACTTGAACATCTAATAAATGATATCCAGAGTGACATTCGTCTCCCAACTACAGGCTGTTGAGTTGTGCTGGAGCACGTTCGTAAATCAGATTTGTTCTTAAATCCAACAAAGCGAGTCTTGTATGCCTTTGACACAAATATGCAACGTAAAACATACCCATCCACTTGACTAAACCTGTCCCCTTTCCCCACACTGCCATCATGTGGCCAAAAACTGTAACCGCACCTCAGGGAATGTCATCTCTGGACCTTTAAATCGCAAAGGGAATCCCAGATGCCATTTTGTCTCAGAGTATCCTCCGAAATTATGATTACTGAAAATAAGGACCAGCTTTACAGATTTATGAGAACCTGTTACCCATCATAATTGCAGGACTTGTCCTCAAAGCCCGAGAGCTCAGACAGAAAGTCAGTGTTTTAGTCATCGGGTAAAAGAAGTGGCATCTACAGTGTTAAACCGTATACGCCGTAGTGCTCGTACCTTGACCATCTTGTCCCAGCCGCAGGACACGATGATGGGGTTGCTGCTGTTTGGGGAGAAACGCACGCAGGACACCCACTCCGAATGGCTCTCATCCTGGAGGAAATAAAGAAAATCACACTTCTCTTATTAAAAACGCTCATGTACGGATTGATTACAATTGATTATAGATTATAAACGATTGGATGCTGACCTGAATGGTGTACTTGCACACTCCCAGGGTGTTCCACAGCTTGATGGTTTTATCCCTGGAACCAGACACGATCTGACGGTTATCAGCGGAGAAAGCCACGCTCAGGACGTCTTTGGTGTGACCGACGAAGCGGCGGGTCGTCGTGCCGCTGGAGCAAAAAAATATATAATTTTTTTTTAATGACACTTGGTTTCAATGGTTGCATTTAAAGCTGTAACTGGGGTTTCTAGCATTTTTTAAGAACATTTAAGCCGTTTTCAAAAGAAGTTTATTAAAAGGGATCTGGTGAGGGATCAACTGATAAAATTTTGAAAAAGCGGCCACAAGGATATTTCCTACGCTAATCACGAAGACAGCAAAGACATGCAACGACAAATTGAGAGACGTTCTTTAGTAAATGATCGTTAGTGTAATCAAATTACTGTTGTACATGAGAAATTAGCAAATCTATAATCAACTTCTAGGCGGCGTGATCTTCCCAATGTTAGGTCATGACATGCAACAAAATTATTTCATACTGTAACACATGGAGGAGTGTGTGTGTGGGGGGAGGGCGGGGGGGATGGGGACGACTTCAGAACATACTGCTACGACTTCTATTACGCGTCTATGCTCCTATAACACGGGGTTTAGGTTAGTCTGACGCGCACGAGACGTAGGGGTGCAGACGTCTCCCCACCTGATCAGACCCTACACTCACGTGGTCAGGTCCCAGAGGCGCAGAGTGCCGTCCCATGAGCCGGACAGAGCGAACTGTCCATCGGAGGAGATCACGACGTCGCTCACGAAGTGAGAGTGTCCTCTCAGAGCTCGCTGCGGGACGCCATAATTCGTCTCGTCACGGGTCAGCTTCCACATGATCACCGTCTTGTCTGAGGGGGGAAAAAACAAGAGAGGAAAAAAAAAATCAGCCGAGTTAAAAACAGGGCATGCACACAGCACAGAAGTTAACTCGAAGCTGGCAACAAAGATCAGAGGCAGAAGAGTGGCTAAGAACACACACTCTAAGTACTATTCTACATTGTTCAGAAGCTTCAAAACCTTTATTAAGTGGCAAAATAGAGCGCCTCTGTGTTTAATACAACAGTTTTAACCTGTAACCCTGATGTTTCGGCTCCTAGACTAGAGCAATCAGATATAAACCTGGCAGGTACAATTCGTCTTCCCGGTCTTTTAAAGGCGATGTTCCAGACCAGTCTTCCTTTAAAAAAATAATAAAAATAAAAAATAGTGCATCCTCCTTTGAGCTTGTCTTGTATCCTGAACTGTTTGTCTGCTTTCCACACACTCCACACGTTGCCTTTCAGGAACACTGGTTAGTTGGAGTTCTGCAAGTTGCATCACTGCCACGTTTAACTCTCAGATTACCTCAGGCCCCTTTAAAGCCCAATCCTACTACAAAAACACCACATTAAAAGCTCCCGTGTGTATCAGTGACCCCTCACTCTGAAAGACTCCTCTAACATTGCTTTATACTCTACTTAGCTCTTGGTATAAGGCCTGTTTCAACTTGTGACGTCAGTATTAACGCTATAATCTTACAGGAAGTGAAAAAATACAGCTCTAGTTAATAAATTAAGACTCTAAATGACACAAATATCTGAAATATAAACTGAGGTAACGTTTCAGGGTGGGATTTTTCCTCCCTTATTACAGGGTTGCCAGATTGGGACAGGTTTAGCATTAGAAATTAGCACGTTTTCAACGCTATTAACCTTCAAAAACACATGTATTAAGCATAACCTAATTTAGTCAAAATATACACTTTATTCAGGATATTTTGATTATTAATGTTATTTTTCCATCCCGGTCATTACAACGGAGCGGTTCTCAACAACCTGGCAACCTGTCTAGACTGTGCGCGCGTTCTTACCCCTGGACGCGGACAGAATCATATCGGGAAACTGCGGCGTGGTGGCGATCTGAGTGACCCATCCGCTGTGGCCCTTCAGGGTGCCTCTTACTGTCATCTGCTCCGTCATTTTCTCTGAGTTTTATCACAAACTAAACGCCAGATGGAGAAGGATTGTACCGGAGAGCTGAATTCTCTCCGCTCCTCTCACCCTGTGGCGACAGGAAAAAGGATAGAGCACACCGGAAGCAGAAACTTTGAGCGCGTTCTTCTTCGTTTGTTTTTCCAAAGGTCATACATAGCACGCATACCGCCATCTGGTGGATGATTACGGGAAATTAGCTTTTGTATGCACACCGATTAATGAACAGGTGTTATGCGCTAAAATGCCCCCCTGCCACGGATTGCCCCCCCCCCTTAAATAATTTATATTTTTCCCTATACAACCTGATTTTTTTATATTGCTTATTTTAGAGCATAACAATAGAAACACCTGGAAAGAGGTACCCCCAGTGAATATTAAAGCCTACGGTGGTGTGTTGATTTTGTGTGGTGTCTACAGACCCCGCAACCGATCTGCATCCGGCTTATGGGATGCGGAGACTGGTCAGGCGATTTTTAACGCTACAATGTCTTTGCAGACTTTCCAAATCCTGTCACGTGTCAATCACTTTGATGACCACGACACAAGACCAGTCCGAAGTCAACAAGACAAGCTGGGAAGTTTGACAGAAGTGAGTGGAGCGCCTGCCAATCATTAACAGACCAGGTCCCGACATCACTGTTGATGAGCATTTCATCGTTTTAGGGGACGGTGCACATTTAAGTAGTATATGCCAAGCAAACCATCTAAGCATGGTAGTAAAGATATGGGAAGTATATGATGTGAAGCCAACCGCAAACCGGCTGACAGTGAGAAAACAGGGGAAGTGGGGAGGTCTTAGAAATGACAGCAGGGCTACTTTAAAATTGTAAATATGTTCATACAGTGTATAGGTCAAGTATTATATTTGTGTACATTTGAGCTTTTTATTTTCAATAAATTAATTATAATAATATTATACACATTATTAAAACCTGGAAGGATAGTGGCGACCCGTCATCTTAAAGAAAGAAATGTGGTTGGAAAAAGATCCTAAATGAGCATGATGGGAAATCACTTAACAAAAACTAAACACTTTCACTAAAAAACATTAGTAGAACTCATGTCTATGTTTAATAGTGAAAGTAAAAGCATTTCCACATGCACAATGTGAAGAGAACCCAAGGGGCTGGGACTAAACTGCTGTATAGTCTTATGAAATCCATTTTGTTATTGAGTTTTCCAGAGAGCATAAAGAATCGACTGTGGAGCATCGAGGAAAGATCAAAATTCTTAGTTATATTTGTCACGTACACAACCAAACACAGTTTGATATGCAGTGAAATGCTTAAACTGTACGACTGTTTGTGACCTAAAAAAGAAAGAAGAAGGTAAGAAGAGGCAAATTGCACTAGAAAAAGAATGTAAAATATAAAATGTACAAATATACAGTTACAATAAAGTAAAATCGAAGTATATCAAATGTATAAAGTAAAAACTATAAAACATAAATTATATAGAATATGCAAAATGTTGTTGGTCTTTTGGCTGCATCCGGCATAAAACCTGTGCCAAGTTGTTGTGCGGACTGGATATTCCGCTGTGGCGACCCCTTGAAATATATGGCAATATGATATGGGTAGGTATGACAGCAGCAGCAGTGTGGGTACACCATGAAGTGTGAAATGAGATGATGTGTGTGATAGCAGCAGTATTATTGAAGGAAACAAAGCAAGTCCGAGTCCCATGTGGTGTTCTGGTTGACCGCCTGAGTGGCAGTCTAAAGTCTCTCAGACGCATTAGGTGGTATAGCTGCTGCTGAGCCTTCTTCGCTATTTATGTTGATGTGACCGGACCATAACAGGTCCTGCGTAATGTGAACAACAAGGTACCAGAAGCTGTCCACTCCCTCCACTGGGCTCTCATTGATAACAGGGGTCTTTGGGGTAAGAAGGGAAGTGAATGAAGCGGTACTAGCCTGTGGGGGCAGAGTTATGATCTCAGGTTGCTTCTGTTGGTCAGGTCTAGGCTCAGCAGCGTTATGTGGCAATAAAATGAACTCGGCTGACGACCTGAATGTACTGAATGACCTTGTTTTTTTCTTTCCTGAAGGCATTGGCATATTCTAAGATGACAATACCAGGATTCATCTGGCTCAAATTGTGAAAGAGCGGTTCAGGGAGCATGGGACATCAGTTTTACACATGGATTGGCCACCAGACCTTACAAATCAAGTCCGAGTCCTATGTGGTTCTGGTTGAGCACCTACTGAGAATCTTTGGGATGTGCTGGGAAGGCTTTATGATTCAAGATTCAAAGAGCTTTATTAATCCAAGAGGGAAATTGCTTGAATTGCAGTGGTCTGACGAGATCTCCTATCATAAATACAAGATCTTGCGACTCTGGATGGCCATAAATGTTCTGATGCTGCATGAGCAAAATACTGTATATATTAAAACCCATGCTAGCAAATCTCCCTTTAGTGTGTCAGGTTGGGGAATTCTACTATGATTGTGGACATTTTGTTTTGTTTTTATCAATAATCAGTCAAAAACATAAAATATAGTATCATTTACTATATTTCTCTTGACTATACCGCTAAAATACTGAGTCTTATTTGTAATATATTAACGTTATTAAAAGTACCTTCTCCAAAATGGACTCTCCCAAGTTGAACCGCCTACAGACCTTTCAATTTTTTCCCCCACTCGTTTTCCTACAAACCCCACCCCTTTGACATGATTGGTTGCTACACTGCATTCGAGTGCAGCTAGCCAATCCTGTCACAGAACCAGGAAGATATGAGCCAATCAGAATCCAGATGCATTAATGCGGGTACGACACCGCCGTAATGCACACGTAGAATGTTCTAGAAGAGTAGGTCAGCCATTTTGAAAGAGACTTGACAGAACAAAGAGAGCATTGTGTCGTCAGCTGCGGGAGTCATTTCGGGGTTGCCTTTTTCCCCCCGAAAGCAACGTGTTGTACATCGTTCTTCCTTCTTGTTTTGATCTAAAAGGTAGCTCAAATAAGGTGAGATATATTTTTGGTTAATATTTTAATTCAACCTAAATTTCTTGTGTTGTTATTCGACGCTCGAGACCGGGTGCTAACGTTGTTGACTACCATGTCCGTCGAATTTTAATTTTTTTATGACTAACG
>JAQQZT010000002.1:4286852-4300959 GCA_030068275.1 Clarias platycephalus
ATTTGTATTAGAATTAATATTTGTATATATATTAATTAAGATTTCTATATTTTGTGCTTTATTTTGTTTCTCTGTTCGGTCGGCTTCTACGGTTAAAATCCTGGGCATGCGCAGTAGAGTCGTGTGACTCGGTAATTTTCGGGTTTAAACCCTGGGCGTACGGAAACACCCGAGCTCGAAAACGGCTGCGGTAATTAGAATTTATAGCGCTTGGATGAATAAAAAGCCGTTTAATTACTGATGTTGTCCCTGTAGGCAGGTGAAACAACATTATTAGGGTTAGATTAAGGTTTTTAAATATACATATGTGTATATATAACAGTTTTGTTTTTTTATTAGTTGGCAGGTGAAACATCATTAAGGTTTTAAATATACATGTGTGTGTGTGTGTATATATAATATAACAGTTTTATGTTTTTATTAGTTGATTATGTTTTTTTTTTCATTATTGCTGCTTATTAATTGAATTAATCAAATTGTTTTATATAATACAAAAAATTTAACAGGAGCCTTTGTCTTTTTGTTTATTTGTTTTGCAGATGAGGCAGCGAGAAACTGCTGCTCACTCACCGGCTGATGGAGAAAACAGCTGGAAGGAGAAAACCGGGAGGAGAAAGCGTCACCGGAGAGAGTCTCACAGCAGTGAACGGGAAAACAAGTACCGTAAACTTCACCATCATCGCAAAAGCAGTGATGGGTAAAAACCTCACGTTATGTCCTTCACATAATCCAAGTCACTTACCTGAAAAAGATGCATTTGCGATGCTTATTTTATAGCTAAATACTTGTGACTATAGTAAGGTCCAAAATACATATTCAATTTCAAGTTACAAGTGGCCTATTTAGAATAAATACCACTGGTAAACACTGGTAGTGTGGGTCTATATGTACAGGGTTAAGAGTCATTCATGTACAGAAGGTGCAGACGGTAATAAGGGTAGGATATATATGGTAACATATAGTATTAATGTTCAAACAGTGTGCAGTGAAGACGGTATATACAGACAAAACAAATCTGTGGGGAACATACAGTAGTGCAACAACAAAAATAGTGCAAAAATGCAGGGTGGATGCAGCAGTGCAGTACCACCATGCATCTTTGCGCTTTTCATAATTAGTTTGTTGCTGCAATACTATATATTCCACCCATATGTTTTTCTGTATATACTGTCTTCACATGAAAGGTTTTACCAGACTTGTCTGAAGCGTAAAGTATGCTCTTACTTTATCCACACAACCACGGTAGGGATGATTTCAGCTAATGAACCACACCACCCTTCACTGACAGCATCTGTTCTAATATTAAATATTCAGTATTTCTGTCTTTTCCTGGGAGAAAACAGAGTTTAGTTATTTTTTTGATGAGACACACAGACCACACTCGATACAGTCTAAACATGCCTGAAGGGTTTAGTCGACCTCGTTCTGATTTTCGCCATCGATGTGTGACAGATATCAATGCCCTCCCTCAGAGAGTCTCGCTTTTCAGTTCTGCAGCTTCCCAGATATATCTGAACCATATGAACCGTCTTGCTAAGCAATGTTGGGTCTACGTCAACCTCTTGCAATGATCACAAGACCACATCACAGATGCAGTTCAAATTTTGATTTTGAGAAGGTCAGCTGCGTGACTCTCTAGTTTGTGTAAATAGTCAACAGAAAGGCTATTTAGTAAACACACCAGAAGTAGTGTTCATTGGCGTTGATTTTTAAACGGTATCGACTCAGGAGGTGTCAACGTTTGAGAAATGTGAGCATATTATTCAGATAAATAGGGAAAAACAAAGTTGTAAATGTATCGGTCTGGGCTTTGATGATGATCTCTGCTCTTTCTGACAGGCATTGCCTGGAAAGCCGGAGTCTGAATGAAAAGCAGGAGACGAAGGTCCGGACCGTGGATTCGGGGTATGATAAGGAGAGCCACGTGAGCGTCTCAAGGGAGAAGGAGAGGCATCGTGTGCGGCACAGGGACCGCGACTGGCACCACTACAGCAAATCTTCTGGGTACAGTGGCCAGAGCAGCAGGCATGGGCGGCGATGCAGCCGGAGCCGCTCTCGTCATCGTCGCTCTCGCTCGGTATGAGCACCATCTCCTTTCCTTTTCTTCATGCCATCTTTTTTCTTTCTGTCTGTATAGATGGAGTACTGCAGTCACCCACTGTTCATTATTGTCTAGTCGAATGTCTTAATTGCTATTCCAGTAAACAGGAAAAGGAAAAAAATAAACAAATGTCAGGCAATACAGGGTGGGGTGGGGGAAACCAGAGATTAATTTAAGCTAATTATAAACTGTCAATGATGTCTTCTTTAAATATTTTTTTAAAGTATCCTGTCTGAAAATGTGTTGCCATTGTTTTTCTTCTGTAACACACACTATGTGGTGGGCCCCCTGTGCGTATCTCTGTCGCGGGCTGAATTTGCGTTGGCTGCACCCTGTGGCCGGTCCTGACTGCTGCGCTATCTGAATGGGCCGAATCGCTCCCCCCGTTCCTCCCTCGCTGAATGAATGAATGCCGCGTTCTGATTCTCATGGGTTTTTGATGATGATGGTGGTGATGCTGATGGTGGTCCGAAAACCTCCAGAGGAGCCATCGCAGGAAAAGATCCAGAAGTGTTGTGGATGATGAGGAGGGGCACCTGATCTATCACAGTGGAGACATACTCAGGGCGAGATGTATAGAATATATACTTTTTTTTGTATACTTTTTACCTGTATCTGTTTTGTCTCACAAATGAAATATAATGTCACTCGTAGTGCTTTAGGATAAATGTTTTTTTTTTTTTTTTTTCGGGGCATGATTATATCAGCACTACAGAAGGGAAGCAGTCATGTAGATCTATACTATATTTTCTTCTGCTTTATCAGCAGTATTAGCCTAGTTCTGCCTTGTATTGTATTCATGTATAAAATTTTTCTTCTGAGTGATTTATTATTATTAATACTATTTACAGCTTATTTCTTAGATGGATCAGTTATGTCAGAGTGACGTTACACTGGAGGTTCAGTGCGTCTAACTGTCTGTCTTTACACCCTAGATGAGATCGTGTGCACGCTAGGAGAGGGTGCTTTTGGGAAAGTAGTCGAATGCATTGATCAGAAAAAGTAAGAAATATTTCCTACGCTCATTCTATAATAAAGTTAATTCATTATCATGCTTACGGTGATTGTTTGCAATTACGCTGCCTGACCTTGTTTTCTGTCTGTTTGCAGTCGAGCTCGTGTCGCAGTGAAGGTCATCAAAAACATTGAACGTTATCGGGATGCAGCCATGTCTGAGGTCGAAGTGCTGGAACATATGAACACACTGGACAGCGACAGAAAATAGTGAGTAACACATACTGCCGGGCTTGTAGGGTGATTTTGACGCTGTTTTGACATCGAGTTTCCGGTATAAATTTAATTTAGAAGTAAATGCGCAGAAAGGCTTAATTAGGTTTTTGTTTTAAGCGCATCTGTCGTGATGTTCATCACTCCAAAAGGACGGTGTTTTAAATTTAACAGGTTGTGATAATGCACTTAGCTGTTACATAAACCCTTTTTCATTTTTTGCAAGTGTAGTGATTATATACACACACACACATTAGCAGGAACCACATGTCTTCGGCTGCAGTTCAGGACAAACAGGAAAATCAGGTTTATACTTTCACACAAAGTTTCTGCATCATTGATAATTAATCCTCTTTTTTAATATATAAATCTGAGTTGTTTATATTATTTGTCTTTACAGTTTTAAAGTCCAGTTTATTTTTAAAGCACATTTAACACATCGCAGTTGACCAAAGTGCTGTACAATTTTAAAATAGCTGCAGACATACAGGCGATAAAATTAAAATAAAACGCACAGCAATAAATCCACCCTCATTGCATAAAATAAGCAAATAACACAATAAATAAAAAGAGGCAAAAGAGTTTGTCCTTGCGCTGTGTTAAATGCCAAAATGTATAAAAAGATCTTGAAGTGAGATTTAAAAATAGTAAAACTAGAGGCCTCTGCCTGATGTACAGGGGCGGCTCATTCCAGAGTTTACGGGTTGCTACTAAGAAGCCATGATCCGAGTCTTCAATCTAGATTTGGCAACTTGAAGCTGATCCCTAGATGAGAAATATTTGGTTTTAAAAACAGTGGATAGTAAAACAGGTTAGTAAATAGACCTGCCTAAAGTTGAACTCGGAATTAGAAACAGTGCAGCTCGACAGCTCTCTCGTTTCTAACCAGATGCGGTGACGACAGAGACTCTAATAGAGGCGGACGTTTATTACAAACATGCAGTTTTCTGACTGTTATTTCCTCCTTTTCTCTTACAGCTGTTGTGTGCGAATGCTTGACTGGTTCGACCACCATGGCCATGTGTGCATAGTGTTTGAACTGCTAGGATTGAGCACGTTTGACTTCCTTAAAGAAAACAACTTCCAGCCCTTTCCAATCGACCAGATCAGGCACATGGCCTACCAGATCATCAAAGCAGTCAAGTGTGAGTAGTCTAACAACATCTGACGAGTGATAAGTGTTGAGTGTTTTATGTAAGTCTCATTTGGATGTTTTTTTTTCTTTTTTTTTTTTTTTTCCCCCCACTTCAGTCATGCACAAAAACAAGCTGACACACACAGACCTGAAGCCAGAGAACATCTTGTTTGTTAATTCAGCTTACCGCCTCCAATACAACTCAAAAATGGTGAGCCGTGAATTTAGCGGGAATTAATCCTCAGCACTCTCCTTGTGATGATTCAAGAAATTAAAGTTCCTCTCGATCTTGTTTTACAGAAGAGAGATGAGAGAACGGTGAAGAACCCAGATGTGAAAGTGGTCGATTTTGGGAACGCCACGTACGAGCATGAGCACCACACCACGGTGGTATCGACGCGCCATTACCGCGCGCCCGAAGTCATTCTGGGTAAATCTGAACACAGCTTTCTGTGCACATGCACATCTGTGGCGACGCATCAGAGCTAATTGTGTTTTTTATTTATTTATGGTTTTATACAGAGCTGGGTTGGGACCATGCTTGTGATGTGTGGAGTGTGGGTTGCATTCTTATTGAATATTATCTTGGATCAACACTTTTCCAGGTGAGCACAGCTAATAATAACACTAAATGCAATACAGATTCATAAGAACGTCAGGTGACTCCCCAGATCCTTATACTGTGTTTTATAAATATATCTTTGTATGACTTGTGCTCATTTCAGACCCATGACAGTAAAGAACATCTAGCCATGATGGAAAGAGTCTTAGGCCCCATACCAACGCAGATGCTCCAGAAAACAAGGCAAGTCTTTACCCTGTAACAGCAGCACTCGTCGCTTGCATTGGTGCATGATGTTTGCCGGTGTTTTAACGTTTTTGTTGTGTTCCTGCAGGAAACGGAGATATGTCCACCGTGACAAGCTAGACTGGGACGTCTACTCGTCGTCAGGACGATACGTTCGGAAGCATTGCAAACCTCTCAGGGTGAGTGTCTCGGGTGTGCTTTAAATGTGCTTCACTTTTCATACAGCCAGAAGGCACTCTTACCTCGGCTATTTATTATTATAATTTTTTTATTGTATACTTTCTCTTTTGTAGTTTTAGAACATTATATAATGCATTACAGTATTTATACACTAATCTATTAAACTTAAGTGTTGTCTTTATTTATAGTCTTTATTTATAGTCTTTTTTTTTTTTTTTTTTTTACATTTTATGGAGTGAAGCAACTTAATGATAATATTCTTCCCCCCCTTTTCTTCCCACCTTATCCAACAGGACTGTATGACCTCAAAAAGTTTCGCCCACGAGCAGCTGTTCGATCTGATCGAGAAGATGTTGGACTACGACGTGACCAAGCGCATCACTCTGGATGACGCTGTTGAACATCCATTCTTTGATGATCTTAGAAAAGGCCACAAGTGAAAAAAAAAAAAAAACTATAGAGGTTTTGGGTGTTGTTACTCTCAGTGAGAGGTTGCATTTTAGATGACTGTATCAGTCCCACCAGTCTTGAGTATTTTTGTTTTTTTCTAATGTGTAATTTATATGGTCTGTAAATTATCTTGTATTTTTACGCAATCAAGTAAGGTAGAGCTGAAGATTAAGGGTCTGTTGTGTAAATCTTAGTCAACTGATTGAGGTAAATAACGTGTAGCTTTATGAATTAATTTGGTGTGTGAATTACTGTACTGTCCTTTTTTTTTTTGTGGCTTAATCTGTTTCAATAAAACTCCATGGAGCAGTTTTGGTTTGTTGTTGTGTCGTGCTGTAGTTCCACATTTAAACACTAGGTGGCAGCAGAGGATGTGAATCTATCCATTAACTGAAAAGGATATCAGAATGGTTTACTTGATCTGATTATTATAACAATTAAATAAAAGTAGATAATGTCTACAAATAGATTAGATCTGGTAAACATCTACAAGATGGTCCTTATTTAATATTAGTTAATTGTCTAACTGCTGCTCAGATGCTAGTATTAAGTTGACCAAACTGCTATATAATCTAATAATAAGCTAATAATAAATGGTGGTTAATGTTTATGTAACGAATCTCCAATGTCGTATATCAGTTTTGACCGGGAAGAACTCTTAAGGGCTGACGAGGTTTGTTTTATGGTTTATTCTTTGTTTCTCCTGTAACAACAAACCTTTTCTTGTTTTTAGCCTTATCTTGAAGATGGAAAAAGTGTAAGCCATAGCAGAAATTTTTTGTTTTAATATATTTGATATACAGGTAACAGGTCTTTTAAAAATTCAATAAGCTGAATACATCTCTTATGTTGTGGAACGCACTTGTGAAAAGTTAATTCCTGCTATTGCTCACGCTTTTTATCTTTAAGATAAGGAGAATAATTAAAAATAAAAAGTTCATGTTAAAAACAAAAACATAAACCTTTAAGAAAACAAACCTTGTCGGCCCTAAAACGTTCTTGTCAGAAAAGTGATAAGCTCTGACACTGGAGACTCCTTACATAGTAATCACGTGATTTAGGATGCCTGTTTTTCAATGGCATGTTTGAAAAACATTTTATAACACTGATTTGATTGGGTTTGTCATGTTATACAAATTAGTTTTAACTAAAATATTTAAATCATTTAAACATTCAGCCCTTTAAAAGATTATAAAGTATTGTGATTTATTTTGGGTAAAGTTTTAGACAAATACATATTTGAATTTAACTATAGATTTAAAAAGATTATAAAAAAAACATTAATAATTGGCAAATTATTTTTGTGGTATAAGTGGAATAAAACATTACAAGACAAGACATTTTTGTAGAAAATAATATTTTGAATGGAAACTGACACTCCACTTACACTTACCTCAGTTTTACATTTATTATGTAATAACTTTAATTTCCAACTGCATGACGTCACTGACTTCTAAGAAAACTGTCTTTTTTGTATCACCAAGTCACATGACAACACGTTTAAGGGAATCCAAGTGAAAGCTTGTACAGCTCTAATTAGTTCGCGCCCTCGGGTAACTATGGCAACCAATAGGCGGCGGACTTTTTTGACATCCTATTTAAAATAGTGTATGCGCGCTCGCTCTCTCTCTCTCTCTCTCTCTCTCTCACACACACTCACACACACACACACACACACACAGGCAGTTAGTTGCCAGCTGGTTGTAAAGGAGCTCGGAGCTTTTTAATTCTTCCCTCGTTTCACGGTCCACAGCAAACACACACACACACACACACACAAACGCGCTCACGCACGCGCGCTCTACACGCGAGAGTCATCAGTGAGCTGCAGAAGAGTTGGCGACACGTTCATCGCGCTCGTGCTTCATCATCATCATCATCATCATCATAATAATAATAATAAACAAAAACAACAACATCGTCAGCTTTGATCGTGGAGAGACGCAGCGGGACTCGGGTTCAGCATGGACGCACACCGGGAGCAGCGGCAGGAGGAGGAGGAGGAGAGGAGGAAAGCATCACCGGGACACGGGTCTGTCCGCGCGCGCCGCTGGCCCTCTCTCACCGCCGGCGCCGCCGCCGTGTGTCTCGCGCTGCTGCTCGCGACTCTGGCCACGTGCTGCCTCACGGTGATTAGAGCGCGCGAGATGGAGAGCAGGGTGCTCGCGCTGGAGCGCAGGAGCGGCGCGGGCCCGGGGACCGGGGAGCTGCGCGAGACCCTGCGGGAGACCGTGCGGAGTCTGGTGCAGGAGGTGAGACACAGCCCGACTCACAGACCTCACACAGACCTCACACAGACCTCTCAAGATCAAGTCTCAGCATTCACTCTTAATTATTTCATTATTCAATTAAGGTATAAAACAGGGTTCCCCAGAGAAGGTGGAAAAACTTTTGTTCGATTTGTAACAACGACAACAACAACAACAACAACAATAATATACTTTTTATAGAGATTTTAATCCCATCTCAATCCATCACTTCAGTCATTTCTTCATGTGTGTAGCAAGATTTTTACACGACATGACCTGTGCAGAGATTTATATCAATATCTATCTATCTATCTATCTATCTATCTATCTATCTATCTATCTATCTATCTATCTATATGCCAGGTCTAGTTATTTAAATAGTTTTAATTAATTTCTATACACGACTAAAAATACTACTGTTAATAATAAAGATAATCTTAATTACATATTTTTTAAATAATCCCCATGTTTTCAATTTCAGGTGTTTTCTCCCATTCCTTGACATTATGAGTCAAGTTTTAAAACGTATACTGTATATTCTGCTTTTAAGTATAATACAGTTTTATTTAATTTCTGTTTTTCGGTGGCTGTCAGTCATCACCCAGCAATTTACATGCTCACTTATTTAAAATACTGTTTTTACCGAAGCCTCTGTCAAGCTGTGTTATAATTTTGAAGAGCTAGATGAAAAAAATACCTCCACAAACACACACAGACACACACACACAAACAAACACACACAGACTGTATTAATTTACTATGATAACTCTGATGTATTTCATCGTCCTGGATCTCCCCCAGTGAGGATTAAACAGGATAAAACATGTTCGAGTGTAAGTGCACAAGAGATCTGAGCGAACAGTCTACAACTCTCACTCTTGGATATTGTTACCTCCATTATTTTCCTTTTTTTTTAATATTAGTGGAGTCATTATTTACATGATCTACATACGCTGTCCTTCTTATAAGGAAAATATTTTCCAGTCAAAAAATGCAGTGAAAAAAAGTTTTTTTTAAAGATTAAAGGTTTTGTGATGAGTCAGCATTTACAACTAGATAAATAGATAGACACAGAGAGATACAGAATAGATAGATATATAGATAGATAGATAGACTGATTGATTGATTGATTGATTGATTGATTGATTGATAGATATTACAGTGCAAATCACATCTGACAATGGGTTGAAAACAAGGAGTTATAGTTAGTCAATAAACAAACAAACAAACAAACAAATAAAAGAAAAGTCAAATTATAGTGGTAAAGTGGTTTATAATGAATTATTTTAAAAAAAATTATTATTATTATTATTATAACTGACAGGCAGATAAAATATGTAGAAGACAAACAGATAGATAGATAGATAGATAGATAGATAGATAGATATTTTATTTATCAGAGCAACAGAAAATAAATAAATAAACAAATAAAATAATGAAGGTGTCAGTTAAAGACCCCAGGAGTTTTTAAACTAGTTTTGAGTACAGTTCCTCTATTTAATGATCTTTAAAGCCAACAGTGTAACTTAAAATGTCTTGGATATTTTTACACAACATCTGGTATTTTCAATTATAAGATTACAACAGGTCATATTGGATAAAAAAAAAAACTTTGCTAGACTTTTTTTTTTTTTTAATAGTAAAAAATAAAACCTGAACTGTTTTATTCCACTGGTATAAATAATTGTATTTTCAGGAACTAAAGGCTTAAAATTTAATATCAAGAATCAAGTTTTTGTCAAGCTTGAAATGAATAAGAAATGACTAGAAATTGTATTAATAATCATATATATGATATAATATGATTTTATGAAAAGTAATATTAAATAAATATGACTATAGTCAAAATTTTTCTACTTGCTGAAATGGAATTTTGCATTGAAGTCATTGATTGTTTAATTATAAAGAGTCAGTCTGTTAGTACGATGTAAATTATTATGTATTTATCTCAAAGCTGGAGTCATTTCTGAGATTACGTTCTTTTTTGTTTTTTTACTCATTCCAACACAAAATTGTATTTTGCTTATGTGGCAACATGCTTTTTACCTGTGTTTATGTGTATATGTGTTATGAATCAGTCGTGTGCTTCTCTGTCAGACGCTGAGCGAGCTGATGCCCAAAATGCGCAGGACGAGAGAAGTGAACCACGAGTGCGTCTGTCCTCCAGGTACGTCCACTCCAAGTCCGTCTGTCGCTGAGCTCTCAGTCTGATCTGCTTGCTTTAAGTTTGCTCTAATCATGGCTGTGTAACATGACGGAGTTACAGTTGTGTAGGTTTATAGGTGCAGGTTGGGGTTAAATTACTCCCCTGGGGTTATTGAGTGATATGGACGTTTTTTTGATCTGACTTTGATGAAGACAGTTGAGTGATTATAATCCCGGGACGTGCCGGAACAAGTGCTAGGACGAGAGATTACCAGCAGCACGTTTCACCGCTTAGAACTTTCTCTTTTAATGTTTATCTGGAATGATAGCTGAGGTTCGAGAGATTTACTTTAAGCAGACATAGTTTACATCTCTTAGCATGGAATTCACATAATCAGCAATATTCTGTTCTTTGATTTCTGTGTGGAACAACGGCTTGCGTAAGTATTTAACCCTCTAGATTTTTTCCTTCCATTTTTTTAGGGATATTAAGTTGGATTATACAGTAGTTCATGAATCTAAACAAAAGAGCCGTGTTCCTAAGATGAGCGGGAAAAAAATCATCAAATTGTGAAGGTGTTTGGAGGATTAATGCTTCTGTGACTCATCCCTTCGAGGCGAGGCGTTAGTTGTGCAATATTATAAGCATTTAAAAATAATAATAAATAATTGATTTAGTGACGCACTTTGAGAAACCCTGATTGATATCTTTCCAGGACTTTGTCCTGGCTCCTGAAACATCATGATGTTGTTTATGTCTGTTGGTATGGTCTCTCACAAACTCATGTGCATTTATATTGAGATGGTTGTGTTGAGAAATGGTGGACTCTGTCCAACTAATTATCTGACTTCTGTTGAGAACTGGCTGCAACAGAGCTCCTTTAGGGGTTTTACAGCAAGTAGGTGGTGGGAGGGTGCGAATACTTATGCATTATGACTTTTACCTTTTTCAATTTCCAAATAATCATGCATACTCATTATGTCAATATTATAGTGTATAAACTGAGTTAAAATCTTTCACTACACAAAGTATAGAAAAGTTATGGGAGGGGCAAAAACTTATGCACAGCACTGCTGTGCACAGAGTTGGAGGTTAAAGAAGGACAGGGAACAGCAACTTCTGTTTATAGGTGATAAATGAGTGTGTGTGTGTGTGTGTGTGTGTGTGTGTAGTGCCTACGGGAGTGTATATTTGTGTGTAGTGGTGTGAGTCGCACCTCAGAACCGTACAGCGGAGAGAGAGAGAGAAAGAGAGAGAGAGAGAGTATTTTTGTCTCCACAACAGATGCAGTGTCACTGATCAGGCATTGATGTACTGGATTGAGGAGCTCATTCGGTTGCCAGTGATATCAAAGAAAAATCCCCTTTTAACAAAATAAACACCAGATCAAAGCAGCTTCTAATGAATTCCTTAATCGTTTAAATAATTTGCATTGTTTATTGCAAATAGGTGTCACAATTAATTTCACCTGCTGAAACTGAATGCACACATCTATATAAATAAAAGAAAGGTTTTCTCATACTTTGAAGGACCCGAAAACAGTCTCAGAAAAATAAATTGTCCGTCTGTCTGCATGTCTATATGTCTGTCCAACCAGATTACATCACATCATCACGCAGAACCGTCTGGACAGAATTTACTGAATCTTCTGCAGTCCTTAGATATCTGTCCTGAAGTTTAATCTGCACCATAAGTGAAATCACAATGTTGAGTAAAAGTGATGTTATGATCAGTTATGTGCCGGATTTAATAATCTACTTTAAAATAAGCTACTAAATATACTCGCTCAATGTAAACAAACACCTGCAGCAATAGATATTAATTAGAAAAGATAAACTGAATATTTTTACAGGGATTAGTTCATATTTTCACTTTGGCTGAAATAACAGCGCTGAAGTGGTATAAGTGAATTTTAACACGCTGGAATAATTTCAAGGCAAAACTTCATCTTTATCTGATCTACTTTTTCCATTTCTCATCTGTGATTCTCTCTCCGATTACCGCAAAGGGAGTGTACTTAAAAAGTTACAACTAAGACAGACAGACAGACATGTACGTGGGCTTCAGAAATAATAATATCACTTGATATTAAAGATGATCAGCTTATTTTTAGCTTTAACCATTTAATCTTTTCCCGTCAACGACACGAACTTCAGCTAGTTTCAAATGTTTTTTTATTCGCTACTTCAGTGTATTTTCTTGTTATAAAGCTTACAGAAGCAAGCTAGCCAGCTAACATCACCTAGATCGCTGTACACCTTCTTATTTGCGTCCTGATGAATGACGCGGTGCTCTTTTCCTGTCAGTTTAACGTTCTCACATGGAAACACTTCTCTTCTGTTTATCGTGGTGTAATGGATCACGTTTATGTTTCTCAGAAGGAGAAATGGTCTAATACCATCAGCTTGGACTGACAGGAGACAGGGTGACGCTCGTGTTCCTGTTGCGTTGAAGTTAGCGTAGCTATCAGCACATGGTTGTAATCTAGCAGTTGAGGCAAACTGTTTTCTCTGTAGAGTTTACAGAGTCGTACGAATCGCTATAAGCTCTAACACCACCCTTTTGTCCAGTGACGGCTTTTGTGAATCGTCATTTATTTGCATTTAGCTAAAGATAACAGTGATATTATATCCAAAGGGTTCAGCGATGCAGGTGGCAGTTTATTTTCCTTTCTCTGAAAAAACATGGCGGTCCTAATTAGCCATTAGCTTGTGATAGAATTTGCCATCTTTCTTCTTTCTGTGTTTTTATAATGGATGTGTTGCAGGGAAAAAAATCAGGTTCACGACTTGTTTCGTGTATGAAGTTCGCATCCTAGTTGTGATTCACTGGAATTTGTTCAAAATACCGCAACTACCAATATTGCCAAATGATTGCACCTCGGATTTTCAAAAATTTTGGCCACCCAACAAAAAAAAAAAAAAACAGAAATCAAGGCATAGATGTTACTTGACATAAAATAGCAAGAGAATTTTACTTTGTCCACTAAATTTTACGAGTTTATACGAGGCTAATGCAATGCCTGGCCGTGTATTTAAAAAATTAAATTACAGTTGTAGAATATCACTTTTTAAACCAATAACAACAACTAAAGATATGGCTGAAATGACTGGAATTGGGTTATGAACCCATCCTGAAAGGATTGTGCTGAACTGTCAACTTCACGGAAGAAATGAGTTTGGGAAAATGATTAAACGTTTGGTGAAGTTGCATCATAAAAAAATGGACGGTAGAAATCAGATAATTGAAAGTAAGAGCATTTCCTGTGATTGCATTCAGCTGTTCTGGAAGAGTTCATTCTTTGATCCCGGGGACCGCTGCTCAACGGTCCACACCGTCCCTTTTATTTTATGTGCTGAACGATGCTACTGGAAATGTTTTTGATGTGGGCATTAAATCTCTATTATTAATTCTTTTATTTCTGGGAAAAACTATGTATTTTGTTTTTAGGTTGCCATGGTTACCATGTGGATATCTCAGGTGTCTGCCTTTTTACCCTTAGTAGGGTAGGAATTACTTATGAAATCAGACATAAATCAGACAAATTCTGGAGACTTTGGAAACCTGTACATTCTTTTTTACAGAAGTTTATTTATTAGTTTATTTACTTATTAATTATTATAGTTTTTTTAAAAGAGGTAAGAAATTAGATTAGATTAGATTAGATTCAACTTTATTGTCATTACACATGTACAGGTACAAGGCAACGAAATGCAGTTTAGGTCTAACCAGAATGCAATTAGCAGAAAGTGCAGGATAAAGGTATAAGTTAAAAGGGATATGTGCAGGGAGAAGCTATGGGAAAACTATT
>JAQQZT010000002.1:4307263-4330406 GCA_030068275.1 Clarias platycephalus
GTATAGTATTTGTTATGTTATGGTATAGTATTTATTGTGTTATGGTATAGTATTTATTGTGTTATGGTATAGTATTTATTGTGTTATGGTATAGTATTTGTTATGTTATGGTATAGTATTTATTGTGTTATGGTATAGTATTTGTTATGTTATGTCTGTTGTGTATGTTATGTTATGAGAGCAGTCATCACATGGTTAAAAATGTAAGCGTGCCAGTTTGATCCCACCGCTTTCCCTTCCTCTGTATGTGTGTGTGTGTGTGTGTGTGTGTGTATACACACAGAATCTCACATAACTCAAATAATGAATCGTAAATGGCAGCTCTGATGACCAGAGTAAACGAATCCAGCAACTCCTTCATTCATCTCCAACATCGCACATGTGAATTTATATTACAGCATAAACACGGTAGCAAATTCTCCATAACGGATTTTTTCGTCTCGCTGAACTGAATCATTTGCATGGGTTTAAAACGATTCCTAACGACGTGATGATTTTACCAAGCGTCAAAACCAGACGAAAGCATACAAAAGTTTATAGATTGATGTTGTGGGAAAGCTTTATGGCGAGTGGGTTGGTGTTGTTGTGAACGTGTTAACGCTCAGACATCTAGCACCGGAAAACCAAAAAAGAAGTAAAAAAAAAAAAAAAAGAAAAGAAAGAAACATGATATTTTAAAGAAGAAATGCCTCCGTGTCCCGAGGGCAAATGGCAATTATGAGCATGAAACAGGCCTATTTTGTGGTATAGCACAATTAGGAAAATTGACTTGCGTCTGGTTGGAGTTTGCCAGCGAGCTATGTGGACACCGAGACGGCAGCCAGTCCTCTAAAGAGGACGGACTTCCAGACAGCGCAGCCTCGCCAGTCGATCATTATAGCTTTATATAAAGCCAGAGGTGACAGCCAGTAACACACATACCAGTGGAAGTTCAGGAGAGTTCAGTAAAGTGAACTGTGAGATTCAGACTATGTGTGGTTTAACCTTTAGCATGACGTTTATCAGGAAATGTGAAATGGGAGTTAAATTCCCATCGACTCGTCAAGTCGGGATTAATTGTAGGACACCGGACCGGACAGCTCAGTTGTAAAAGATATTTTAAAATACAGAATATTCCATGTGTTCCTTATCAGTATTAATCATAGCGGTGGGAAATTTTGGGTTAGTTTAATAAGCTGTGTCTATGTAGAAGGAAATATAGCCCTTACATTCGCAGTCCATCTTTTGTTTTAAATTCAGAAGGAAATTGAATAACTAGGTTCACCAGATGGGAATCACAGCACGATTTTTTTTTTATGTTCACTCACTCACTCACTCACTCACTCACTCACTCACTCTTTGTATATACCACTTAATACTGTAAACAGGTTCGCGGGGGGCCTGGAGCCTTTCCCAGAAGACTTAGGACAAGAGACGGGGTACACCTGGAACAAGGTGCCAATCCATTGCAGGGCACACATGCAAACACACATACACACACTTAGTCACACACTACGGGCAATTTGGGATCGCCAATTAGTCTAATCTGTATGTCTTTGGACTGTGGGAGAAAACCGGAGTACCCGGAGGAAACCCACCAAACAACATGCAAATCTGGCCAGGAACCTGGCCGTGAATCCAACCCGGACCCTCAAGGCGGCAGAGTTTTGATTGTACAGAATAACAGAACACAGTTTTTAGAGTAAAAACTCCCTTTATTTCTCTTTATAATCCCCTGATACACTAATGCACTTATTCGAGTGTTTCACCAATCAATCTCCCAAACATGTGGAGCGATGTCAGGACTGTGTGGGGGGGCAATAACTCTCAGCCGAGTTCCTGTAATGGTGTTGGTGAATGATTGTGTGTATAGTTCCCGCAGACAGATGCGTCTCTTCTGCAATTTGATGCCGATTTTCAAGGATCAGGCGTTCCACTCGCTGAATGTCGACCGGAACGACTGCAGTGAGCTTCGAGCCACCTCGACCTGGATCGTCGTTTATGGAATTCTTTAAAATGTTTGCAACATTCAAATGTTTTAAGTTCTGTTTTGACTTGAACGCTCCTCGTAATAATATACGATGTAACCTCTGATTATGATAGACTTTAACTAAAACATGCCTTGCACTTCCAGGGTCGGGGTTCGATTCCCGGCCAGGCTCGATTCCCGTCTCTGTGTGCGTGGAGTTTGCATGTTTCTCCCCGTGCTTGGTGGGTTTCCTCCGGGTACTCCGGTTTCCTCCCACAGTCCAAAGACATATACTGTAGGTTAGGCTAATTGGCGTGTTTGTGCCCTGCAATGGATTGGCACCCTGTCCAGGGTGTACCCCGCTTCGTGCCCTAAGTCTCCTGGGACAGGCTCCAGGTCCCCGTGACCCTGAATACAGGATAAAGCGGTATAGAAGATGAGTGAGTGAATCGTGCTGAAAGTTGATCAAACTGGCATCGTATCCCAGTCCAGCTCTCTAAAACCAGCTTACTGGGCTGTTTTACTGGCTCGCCTGCTGTTGTGGGATTCCAGCCGTCCAAGAATCCGCCTCCGCGTCTGCGTTTGTTTCAAGACGGCTTCAATCAGTCAGAGGATTGAAAA
The DNA here is from genome assembly GCA_030068275.1 of Clarias platycephalus. NCBI lineage: Eukaryota > Metazoa > Chordata > Actinopteri > Siluriformes > Clariidae > Clarias > Clarias platycephalus. Next base: position 4,309,833 of record JAQQZT010000002.1, read on the forward strand.
TGCCTGAACTGATACAGCGTGTCAACATGCTGATATGGCGGAGGCGCTCAATGGGAGATTAACTGGTGGGAGATCAGCAGTACAAAGTAGAAATCCTAACAGATCAGACGAGCGTAGTTGCGACATCTGGCTTTGTTTAGCTCGCGTCCTGATTGAGCCGAAATCTGTTTAATTTGCAGGGGCTATTTGTTTTTTTTTTAAAGAAAGCTAAAATGACTCTCGTAATCAATGCGACAAAGCGATGGGTTTTGTTACCACTGTGTAATCATTTGCCTATAAATTATGAAACCAGAGGTCCTACAACCTACAGAGGTTCCTAGATAGATGGATGGATGGAAAGATGAATAAATTAGGAAGCAGCACGTCAAGCATCAAGTCTTCTGTTCAAATGACACAATTTTTAAATATAATTGAGTATAATTTAATGCTGTGAAACATTCTCCATTCACTTAATTTCCATTATCACTTAAATTTTAACAAATACAGTATGACCAGTTGTTTCTTCAGCCCCGCCCCTTTTTCTTTCAAGTAAAGTAAAAAAATGACTAACAGGGAAACCAGAAAGCGAATCTCCTCAGTCATTAAGACTATTATGGTAAACTTTCTAAAGGGCTAAAACCAAGCCCTGACACTGGAGACTCCTTCCATAACTACTGAATAAATATCTCCTAGTTTTAATCTATACATATAATAATCTATGCATATAATAATCTATACATATAATAAAACTGTAAAGTTGGTTTGTCTGTACATTGAAGATATTTGTGAAAACATCATTTGGGAAAGTGTAAGCTGAGTTGTAGAACACAAACACATAGTTTTTGAACTTTTTGTCTGTCTGTTTGTCTGTTTGTTTGTGCACGCTCCACGTAAAAACTACTGGACAAATTTTAATGGGGTTATTTGGCCGAGCTTGAGGTAACATATAGGCTTTGTTTCATCCTGATCGGCCCACGGGAAGATAAGATATGCTAATTAAAAATGCAAAACGACTTTGTATAATAAAAAAAATCTTCTTTTAAAAAATAATCCCAAATTTCAACAGATGGCGATGTACATTTTTTAATACATGCTTATGAGTTTGCAATTGAAATCTACTTAATAATGGAACTTTATTCCGTGTTATTAGATCATTCCAAAATTCAACAGATGGTGGCGCTATACATTTTTAAAAACACGCCTTTGAGTGTGCAATCAAATTTCACGCGGAGAAATAGCGGCACATCTGAGTTTTACATAATGCAAAACCTTTACACAATCTGATCAAGATTACATCTACCAGACCGTTCTCTATACAAGGCCCTGGTGCTGTAGAAACGCTAACGTACTGTCAGTTATGCTAACAGACTGCTGTTACAGAAATGAGTTCTGATTAGACAATACGATTTGAGAATTTTCCAGCGCTGTAATATAATGCCACATGTAGTAGCTCTGGACTGTTAGCTCCTTTTCCCCGATCCTAATCTAGTCCTGGCACTCAGAACATAAAATTCAGCAAATGCTAGAACATGCTTCAGGATGTTTGGCAGCCACGAACGAAAGCCTCAGCCCACAAACCGCTGGGTGTTCCTTAATCTCTCTGCAAAGAGCTCACTGCTGCGATTCATCCGATTATTGTATTTACATTTCTCCTCGCTAGCTGTTAAGGCTAAGCGGTTTTTCTTTTCACCCCCCCGTCGTCTTCCTAGCTAAGACCTTTACGCTCCATGAGGACCAGACGTCCATCAGCGGACAGCCTCTGCTCTGGAGCTGGCCCTATCAGATGACCTCATTACCACTGTTTTTCCTAGCTGTATTGGCTAACCACTAACCATCCATCAGCAGCCAGATTAACACTCCAGCTTGCTCGTACTAGCCTGGGGTCTGAGCTCAGAACCATGTGGTGCAGAATGGAAGAGGTTGGGATTTCGTAGCACAGTTTTATTGAGGTTTTTAAATCTGGTAAGAATAAAAAAAAAAAAAAAACTTTGTCGATTCAGTAAATGTACTATACTATATGACAAAAGTTTGTGCACACCAAGGCATCATACCCTTATGTCATTGTCATCATATTGCAGATTTATTCCCCTTTTGCTCTTAATAACCTCCTTTTTCCTGGAACGGCTTTCCACTAGATTTTGAAGCTCGGTCAGGGGGGATTCGTGTCCATTAGATCTGCTATAAGATCATAAGTGATATCAAGCGCTGATGTGCAGTCAATGGTCGAGTTCATCAAAATAGGTGTCGAGTTGAAGGATCAATGCTGGACACTCAATCTCTGATACAGTAGAAAGGCCCGAGAGACATTTTTATTTCAAAATATTAATAATATTAGATAATATAACATTACAGGTCGAAGATTGACTTCCTCTTTCTCTTTTTTTCTTTGTGTGTAATGACGGCTTGCAAACCAACTACCGCCCCCTGCTGTATCGGAGAGCGGAAATATGCACGTGTACCCGAGTACGGAGAGAAATAATAATTTTGAACGCTAGCCAGTGAATGTATGGGTAATGGGTAGCGATTTGTTCCTAGTGTGAAAGTTCCCTTTGTTATCCTGGGACAGGTTTGTGCTTCATCATCCCAGTGAACTTGTAATGCTACAGGACAAACAGATATTCTGTAACTTTGTGAGAACAGCTGTGGAGAAGAAACACATATAGGTGTGCGCATACTTTTGGACACATTGCGTATGAATGCAATTGAATTAGACGTAATAGTGACTGATCAGTACATGATTCACAGCAGTGTCTCCAAAAACATCCAAGCATGGCTTAAATTAAATCTTTGACGTGATTGGCTAATTGGCCAAGTGCATATTGTGAAAACTACCTATAACGTAATCAGCTGTGGAACCCAGTGTCTACAGCAGTGTCTGGAAGGCTTTTTTCCCTCGGGGGTCCTTTAAGCTCAGCTGTATTCCTGGTATAAAGTGCTGTCAAGGTGGTACTTGTCTGTTAACTAGTAATAAAACTTTAAGCAACTTTTCAGAGACTAGTGCTGTGATGTCGACTTGGCTTTATGGATTGAACAGTTGGAAATATTTTTCACTGCAACCTGATTTTTACAGCTGGCATGAATTTGAAAATGATCACATTTGATCTTTTCGATTAACCTGAGCTCCTTGCATCAATACCTGGCTCTGATCTAAACCACCAGCCCAGCATGACCACAGTCTCCAGTTTCCCTGTGTTATTTTGCTATATCCAGTTGCCCCGTTTGGATTAAGAACGGTTTCATTCAATGCCTTACTAACTTGATCCCCTCGCCTAAATTTAGTGCCTCGATTGTTTCTATGGTCCTGCGGTTTCGGCGTGTTTGGCACGCGCCCCCGAGACCGCACAGGATCAGACGGTGTCTGCTGGCGTTGCTCCCGAGTGCCGCAAACCGGTTTGATACGAAGCAGAGGTGGGGATGAAGAGGGGATCTTCACCTCTCCAGATGAGAAGCAGCTCAGTCTCATGAGGGATTAAGTGCAAGCACGAGTTTAAACGGTTTAGAGTTTGCGCCTGGGGAACGGCACAGGTGCTGGTCTCAGCTGTGGAGGTGGATATTTTGTTCCTCGGTGCTGACAGAAGCCGTGGGGAGAGAAAACGCTGGGATTAAGATGCTGCTTTAGATAGTGTGAAGGAACAGGAATTTCATGCTCGTGATCTTAGCACAGGGTGCGAGGATGGTGTGAGCGCACACCGAATTCAAACCTTCTCACTATATCTAGCAGATATTTGATGAATATAATATAATTCAATTTGAAATGATTGATTCAGCACTTTTGTTCTGATTGGTTAGAGACTTTTTACCTAATAATAATAATAGGAATAATAATAAAAATCTTTTATTTGTTGTTATTTCATCTTATTAAGACGAAAATGTTCCTGAAATGGAGCCCTAACACTCGTATTATCATTTCAGTCTCATTAAAACTAAATTATACAGCTCGAACCTGAAGTTCATCGTCCTGATCTGTTCTCGTCACGGCTGTCGCTCGCAATTTAAAAAGCCTTATTATTTTTAATGTGTCTTACATGCTATCTGATATAGAAAAAAAAAATCGATGAGCGATTAGAGACTCTGGAAAAGCCAAAGAGAAAATAACTTAAAATCATATTATGACCTTCGTAATACGATTGAATACGATTTTTTCCAAACCGCTAAAAAAAATTCTGTTTTTCTAGGCAGATTAAATTTGCTCACTCAGTTAAAAAATGCTCTGGGGTCTGAGTTTGCCGGTCATCCAAAACCGCAATTTTATTATTTTCCGCTTAGAAAAAAATGGCACAGTGTTTTATAAAAAGGAGCAGTTGGTGTGTTGATCGATGAGTGGTTTATTGATAATATACTCAGTGTGCAGACGGTTTTGGGGAGACGTTTAGTTCGGTGTACCACAATCATTTATTCGTTCAGTTGCAGAAACTGATTTAGAGTCCATCCATCCATCCATACATCCATCCATTGTCTACACTCATCCTGGTGGTAGTTCACAGGGGGTCTGGAGTCCAGACGGGGTACACCCTGGGTGGGGCACAAGTCTCTCGCAGGCACACACCCAATAACACACTATCTTGCATGGACATGGACATGAACATGATGATTCGAACCCCCAACACACTGTATGGGATTTATTCACGTTCATGGAGCAACTTAGCTTAGTCAGGCATGTTTTCGGGAGGTGGGATGGAAGCAGAGAACCTGGAGGCAACTCCAAACAGAAAGTAACCTGAGCTCAGGATCGAGCCCTGGAGTCACATTTTAGATTTTCAAATGAACACCTGTAGACTTTTTAGTCTAGGTCTAGCCTTAAACCTGGTCTGCCATTTTCTTTTATGATCTCTCGTTTTGGACTCGGACGCTATTCATCTTAGAAGATAGCATGTGCGTGACCGGGACTGTCAGGAAAACCGAGCTGTTCAGGGCATGGCACGATTTAGGCGCGCATGGGGATTTGGTGTCGTGACACCGAGGTGTACTCATGCTCGGCACACGCAAACACGAGACAGACAGGAACAAAAACATAAATGGGATGTGCACGCAGGGCTCTTTTCTTCTGGCCTGTTGATAAGTGCCAGTCGGTGCTGCAGCTCCATCAAGAATGTCCGGAATGCATGAAGTTGAAAGAGCCAGACCACCACAGGGTGAACAAATATAACCCCATGAAATTCTGGTGATGTATGGTTACAGACAGACTGCGGGTGATTCTGCAATCCTGCACCTCTGAGACAATGCTCTCCCAGAGCTATATGTATTTTTATATATATTTTTTTTTACAGGAACTCTGCGTGTACATCCTGGCAGGGGTTTTAACGTTGTGCAATGCCACAGCTTGTGTTGTGTTGGCCCGGTGTTAGCATTCCGGCCATCACGTTGCCTCGAAATGTAGAAACGTATCAGCACCAAAGGGTTTGTGGCATGGAGCAGCTGTGGAGTATTGTGCAAGTGGTGATCATGTCACTACTAGGTTGTTCTCTCTCTCTCTCTCTCTCTCTGTCACCTGACACTGGGGTTAAGGACGTCCTGCCTGATCGGGTGGAGTGTAAGGGACAGGGGTGGAGTAGCGCCAGCTGTCCAGGGTTTAAGGCTGAATCTTGGCTTTGGCTCAAAATGTTTTTAAATACTTCCTGCCTCCAATCCTGCACCTTCACTTTTATGGTTTTCCTTAAAGTGTGAACTGGGAAGCAGCGCCAAGTCCAAAGGGTCTGAACGTTTGCGATGTATTTTATTACAGTGCCAGAAATGACGACACAGCATTATTAGAGGTTTTATATTTATCCTTTTTCATAACTATGGTTGAATTTATTGGTAATTTGAGCTGAGTTTTTGATCGACCACAGACCCCGTAACCAATCAGCAACATCATGTGATGTGTAAAATGCCGCCGTTGCTCTCGGCTCGCTGATCAGGGACAATCTTATAATTATGTTTTATACATATACAGTAATTACGGTTTATATGCATTTCCTCATACTTTTCAAACTCTTTAATGTTTCAATTTAATGTTAAATGTATAATTTCTATAATTGTGACAATGAGCGCTGTTAAAAGCGCTATATAAATAAAACTCAGCTAAATTTAATTTAATCGATAAGAACCAAACATTAAAAAGGCGAAGTAGCCAATCAGAAACAAGCGTGGACTGCAAAAAATGACATCATAGCAAATAAAATATTCTTGAATCTAGTCAAATTTCTCATTCTTAACATTACAACAAAATAAATATTCGATTATTAAGCGTATTTCTTGTCCAATTTTACTTAAGATTTGAAGCAACGATGACTTCTGCTGGAATATAATTTTGCTTCTTACAACAAATAAATTCTGAAAACTAACAGAATTATCTGCCAATAGAACAAGTGAATAGAACAATTTATATAAATAATCTCAATAATCTTATATTTGATATGTCCCTTGCACACCCAGGTTCCGGGTTCGATGCCCGTCTCTGTGTGCGTGGAGTTTGCGTGTTCCCCCTGTGCTTAGTGGGTTTCCTCCGGGTACTCCGGTTTCCTCCCACAGTCCAAAGACATGTAGATTAGCTTCACTGCCGTTCCTAAATTGCCCATAGTGTGTGAATGAGTGTGTGAGTGAGTGTGTGTACGCGTGTGTCTTCTGTGATGGGACCCCGCCTTGAGCCCAAAGTCTCCTGGGATTGGCTTCAGGCCCCCCACGACCCTGTATACAGGATAAAAGTGATATAGACGATGAATAAGTAAGTGAGTGATCCTATTTTAAGAAGTGCTGCCACTGGTGTAGCCAATCAGAAACCAGTCTGCGATGTCCAATAAGGAGTTTCGCTTTCCATTTGGAGTTTTTTTTTCTTTTTCTTTCTCCCTTTTGCTGTTGATTCTGCATGTTCGAGTCGCCACACCATAGTTTAATCTGAACTAACGATGAAGGAAACACTGGGTTTTGCTGTCATAAGGAAAATAATCAGTGATGACATTTATGTGGTTGAATTATGTTAATAAAATAAATTTTCTCTGTTCTGTCCTGACGGCTTGTCTTTGAAACAGGTGATGCTGCTTTTCCTGTCTGTTGTTGTCTTGTCTTGTTGCTTTTACGATGTTGTCTAGTCTGGACTCATCAACCTGCATTCAAGGCCAAATTGTCCCATAAACCAGGACTGTGTGTGGCCCCTCTCTCTATGTCTCTCGATTTCTGTCTCTCTCTGTCTTTCAGCATAGAAACAATCTTTATTATTATTATTTTTATTTTATTTTAAATGTACCACCTGTTTCCCTTCTTACTTTGGCTCTTTATAAGACTTTATAATCAGCATATCACAACATAATGACATAAATATCTCAATCACACACCATCCATAATGTAACACATTAATCACTCGAGCCACAGGTAAAAAATGTCCACCTTAATCACATGGTGGAGACTCTCGGCATCTGATAAAGACCTTTACATTATTTTGCAATTACCCCTGGTGTTCTGCACCATTTGTTTTGATTAAGAAAAATTGTTGGATTGCCATATGGCTCAGTCAAATAGTACCATATGTAGGCTCATGACACACCGTGTTGAATATTCTTTTTCCTATCTTTATTTCAGGCATGAGTAAAGTTTTACTCAGTACAATTTGATTCAATGACAAAACATCTTTATATAACTTTAGGCACGGTGGCTTAGTGGTTAGCACTGTCGCCTTTCATCTCTAGGGTCCAGGTTCGATTCCCGCCCGTCTGTGTGCATGGAGTTTGCATGTTCTCCCTGTGCTTGGTGGGTTTCCTCCAGTTTCTCTGGTTCAATTGGTGTCCCAAATTGCCCATAGTGTGTGAATGGCATGTGAGTGTGTGTATGTATGTGTATGCCCGGCGATGGATTGGAACCCCATCCAGGGTGTACCAGGGGATAGGTTCCAGGCTGCCTAAAGATATATATGTAAAATTATATATATATATATATATATATATATATATATATATAAAAATATTAAATTTGGTTGTTCATCTTCCAACCATTCAGCATCAGCAGTACACTAATCATTGACCTCAGTCATCTGTCATCATCTGCACCTGTTTATCACTGGTTTATGCCATAAGTTAGATGCTTTTCATGCTGTAACCTCTCGCAGCCAGAGGTCTAGAGAGAGCTGATTGGCCGAACTCTCTCAGAGGGGAGGGATTAGAGGTACTTCGTGCTCCCACGTTAATCGCGGCTCTACAGCCAATCAGGGGCGTCTGTGAGCTCACGCAAGCGGAAGGAGTGGATAGTGCTGTCCTCCGGGAGTGTTACGCCGCCTCTAAAGGTGCGTGAGCGAGCAGTTCGAAAAGATGCGGTCGGCTGGTGTCACGTAGCTCGGAGGAAACACATGATAGTCTTCGGCCCTCCCGGCTAAGTGGTAGTAGTAGCCTTAATGTGGGAGCCCCCCTAGTGACTGGGAGGAATTGGAGTAACGACTGTTGAAAACGACTAAACTATGGTGAAAATCAGGAAAACAAAAACAATAAATCTGAAACGGGTCATGTAGAGGGACTGGACTGGAAAAAAGAGACAATGATGAGAGTCGAAAAAGTCCTCATCAGTCCTGGAGAACTGTTTTTCAAAGAAATGAAGAAATGAGGTGGGAGGGTCAAGACTTTTGTACAGTATTATATTAAAAATGTAAATACAATGCGAGTATGAGTGACACACTCTCAATCTGACTTTGACTCGTTCCAGATAAGTGCAGATGCTGATTGAAGTGAAATTCCACTGAACAGTTCCAATGACTTTCTGAATACCTGCTGTACACGTCCTTTAGCACTAATAAGCTTCCTAGAAAGAAAATAAATAAATAAATAAAACATTTGTGTGTGTGTGTGTGTGTGTTCGTGCATAGCCTGCTTTCCCCTTTGGCCTCTGGCTCGACTGACAGGATGCACACAGATGTTGATTTATCGCGCATGATATTGTTTGCGAATTGTAAAACACTTTCGAAATGATTTACTAAACCATGACAGCGAGCACATGCTAACACGCTAACACGCTATGCTACACAGACTCCTTAAAAAACGAAATCTGGCCGCGCTGTCAGTATGTAGCTCCGATCTACACGGCACTACTCGATTACCAGCAAGTGTTATCGCTGTCACTCCGAATCCGTCTCTCGAAGGCTATAAACGAACCCTCTGTCTGAGATCAGAGCTCATTGACGTTCTCCTGGAAGCCTTCAGCCATCTCTGTTTCCCAAGGTCATGTTACACATTCCTGTATCTCTAAAGTACCGCAATCAGCTCTTGGCTGCAGGGTCCCATTTGTGGTCAGGGGGGGTTAACGAGAATCATAGGATGGAGTGTTTCCCTGAGCGTGAGCAGCTTTGTTAGCTTTTTCTTCCACTTTTCCACCTGAGGTGGCTCATGATATACTGTAACGTGACATAAAGTGAAAGGTGAAAGTAGGTCTAGAGCGGTGATGTAAGTTATTCACGGTCACGATCCCGCTCTGACCTTGACCTACGTCGCTAATGATTCATCTCAGAAGGGACTGTTTAAACATCCACAGCTGGCTCTGGATTAGCACGGGAAATGAGCACACCGCTGCATCTTATTGACTGAAGTTTGAGGAAATGTTGAAATGTGAGGTCTTGCAGGGCATCTCGTGTAAACGAGCCCACCAGATGCATCCTTACCCGCGTCTCCAGAATTAAAATCACACTAGTCCAGGGGTGTTGGGTGACGGGCAGCGTCAGCCTTGGGGAAACAATTCCTCGAGTAAAGTTGCGTCAGGACAGGACGTACCAGCCCATAAAACCTTGAACTCGCAACCCTTCTGGACACGGACACATGTATACACGCATACACACATCCATGCACAGCTGGAGACCGCCGCAGTTCTCCAGTGCCCCCTGGAGCAGAGACTTCAGGAAGCGTTAAGGGAGGGGGCTCATTAGGGAGCTAATGATGTGGTAGGTAAGACCCCTGCTGGACTCGCTGGGGACGTTCTCCGTTCCGTCTTCAGGCTGTTTTCGGAGCGCATACTTCATCAGCAGGATATTTTCAGGTCACTTTGCGTGCAGAAATGCTTCAGAAACATGCTGCATATTTGTATGTGCTAAATATAAGCAGGAATCCAACCACATCGACGATTATGGACGTCACAATGAAACATGAATCATTCATGCATCAGGATTCTTTTTTATTCTTTTCAGATGCAATGCGTGAAAAAAACATGATCATCTGAAATCATTATTCTGGATTCCAGAACATGTTGTCCTTTGCAAGGTTGAGTCCTGAAGGATGCTTACACGACATGCTTTTCAGTTCTCTTTATCCTTAGCTTCTGCCTGTCTAGACGTTTTAGCCGTTGGTGTGTATCCACTTTTTTTATTCCACAATTTATTTTTTTTGTTGCACACTTACTTTTTTGCCCGGAGCGTGCACAAACTTCCGCGCTCGACTTTACAGTGATTTACAGTCGCTCGTAGACAGTAGTCGTTCTGATCCTGACAGCGAGAAAGCAGAAACAGAAGCGTAGAGCAGCTGAAAGCGATCTGCAGACGCAGCAGGGCTCGGAGAGTCGGAGTGGGTTATTATGGGACGCGCTGCTGTGACTGATTTTATGTAAACTCTCGCAGTATCATGGTGTGAAGATGACAGTTTTATACTAATCATGCAAACATGTAGCTAAAACCCGAAGCCAAGAGATAAATATTATATATATATTTCCGCGTTACGATGTCTCTACGTTTCTCATTGCTTTTAGGATCACCTGCGGTTTGCTCACTTTTTGTTTTACTGTTTTAGTAACATCATTTTTTTTTTTTTTTAACATACTGTTTTAGTAAAGTAATTGTAAAACAATACTGTTTAATAAAATAAAAATATGTTATATACATGTAATATATATGTAATAAGATGTAATATAAGATATAAGTGGACTAGAACACTTTGGAGCATTCAGTTATCGGAAAACTTCAGGGTGATCATGCCGCAACACACGACTCCTTTATTGATTATTTTTCGATTATAGGAAGTGTACCGCTTAGTCCTGGGGCGTTCAAGTCAAACCGGGACTGAGTGTTCACTTAATTTCTTTCAATCAGTATCCTGTTTCCTATAAGAGAAAAATTATGTTTATTATAAACATTATATCTTATATACATTATATTATATCTTCTGTAGAACTTACCCTGTACAGGGCGCCAATCCATCGCAGGGCACACACACACAATTTGGGAATGCCAATTCGCCTAATCTGCATGTCTTTGGACTGTGGGAGGAAACCAGAGAACCTGGAGGAAACCCAGCAAGCACAGGGAGAACATGCATGCACACGGACCCCGAGGTTGGACTCGGACCCGGACCCTGGATTTTAATAATATTATGATATACAGTATATATTATTAAAGAGTATTTTTTCATCCATTTATACATGACCAGTCAAAAGTTTGGACACCCCGTCTAATTGGGCAAACGCACTCGACACGATAATGTTCTTGTGAGAAATGTTCCAGAACGGCTGACCTTCACATCTTAAAATAACACCTGACAATCCAGTATTGTTCTAGAATATAGAAAATAAATCTAAACTTGTGTCCAAGCTTTTGACTGCTACTGTAGTTACTTACATTTACTCTGACGTTAGGGTTAGTTTGTGCTTGTTCTTGCAATCTTGGGTGTGTCTTGGCCTTTCAGAAGCCAGGAGTGGTTATTATTTCTCCATTAAAACGTTCCCCTGCGTGTTGATTTCCTCTGTTAATTCCTAATTATGCTCCGGGTGATCTTGTGTCCGAGGGCTGAGTTTTTCTGGATCTCTCTAGACGTGAATAATAAATCCTGATTGGATAATTCACCACGTTTCCAGCTAAAGTCATTACTAGAATTCTCTAAAAAAGACAGATTGTTCTTGGGAAATTGCTTTTTTTTTTGTACAGTTCTTCACAGCTCTCTGGACGTCCCCAACATTTTCCCCTTTTCTTCTATTTTTATCCAGTTTACAAATTCTCAATTCATTCTGACGTTTTTTAAACTCGGCCACGCCCGGCATTAAAACGAACACGAACACGAACAGCTTTCTTCACTCCACAGGAGGATTTGCTTAAGATTTTACAGATTGAACCAATCACGCTCCATTAACCTCAAGTGTGTGAGTGAGTGTGTATGTGTACAGTATGTATATCTACATATATATATGTGTGTGTGTGTGTGTGATTGGTTGGTGGCGTGTGCGTGTGGCAGGCAGGCAGGCGAGCAGCAGATGCATATCTCAGTCCTAGAACAGCCATTAGTTCCAGCAGCCAGTGATCCCAAGCGGCTCAGGAATTCCTGGGACGAAAACTGTGGCAGTCTGTTTACTGGAAATCCCGGCCTTTAACTCAATTAACCCAGTTTTATCTTTATATGAACTTTTGTTTCATGTGCATTAAATCCATCTGTCTATAGTTTCCTCGTTTTCAGCACGGTAACGTAAAAACTAATTATATAAAAGCTGAAGGTTCACCAGTCATCCGGTGTCACCTTAGAAGAAGACGGGTTCCTTCTTCGTCACCTCTTGGTCACGTCGTTAAGGATCTAGCTGGAGATCCAGGTTTCTGAGAAGCTGATTTTTAAACGTCTATTGCACTCGAATTGTAATAATGTTTTTTTCCCCTATTAACCGACACATGCTAACCAGGAAGGGCGAAGGCTGTCACATGTTTCCGTCGCCAGTCTTCCAAACTGCTGCTCGTGCACCGATAGTGGAAGCTTCACACGCTCAGAAGAAAGCGCTATCCGCTAGGGATGGGAATCACCAGGGGCCACATGATACGAGATTATCGCGAAAAACCCGCATGACGATTTGATTTGTATTATGATTCTGTAAGTATCATGATTCAGCAAATTATTTCGCTCCTACCACACAGGATGTTTATGTCTGTATGTCATGTTTGGACTGGAGAGTGTTCTCACATCTCTACTCTCCACCCCACTTTCTGTCTGCCTGAGCTAACAGATGCCATGAATATCCACTATTCTGCTCCGCGTAACACACTCGGAGGACAGCGCTATCAGCTCGTCCAATCAGCTCTCTCATGACCTCCGTCTGCGAGAGGTTACAGCATCACCCGGGAATCGAACCAGCGATCTCCGGACGATCGGGCGAGCACTTTACCACTGCGCCACTCGGGGGCCGTGTTATCATTATTTTTTAAACACAAATTTTTTACCGCTAGCAGAATTATGGGCATGACGTCACAAAAATGTTAAACTTACAAAATGCTCATATCGTTATTAGTATTTTTTTGTTATTGAAACAATTGTAAAGAACTATAAAAATACATGGTCATATGTATCTGTGTTTTTTCTTTTTTCTTTTGCCAATACGACTTATTTTTTGCCCAGTCAACATTTATATAGTTGGTTAAAATGAAAGAAGATTCGCTGCAGTTCACTCCAGAAAACTTCTGGAATGTCATCAGGAGGAAGATGGAGGGTCACAAAATGGTGACCATTTTTATAATAAAAAATTATAAAGTTTTAAGGGTTAAGGTTTGAGGGTTAGGGCACGGATAGGGGGCGTGGCCAGCTTTAGTATCTCATGGAATCCAATAAAATAAAATTTGTCACAACTAATCACTGATCTACCATGATAAGAAACTGTCGAAAAGATTTATCATACTGTATACTGTATCTAGTGTTTAGGGCACTACACAGTGGTAAGGTTAGGGTTAGGGTCAAATCATTGCTAATCATAGCACTTTGCGTTATCGCACCTGTACTTGTCGTTGATTATTTTCCTATCACAGCGGGCCACCGTGTGTTTCCTCCCTCACTCTCGTTTCTCGACCCTGCGTGTGAACGGGAGCTCGATGCTGTATAGAGATCTGGCTCTCGGCCATCGTCTCCGCTGCTGCATCTCCAGAGAGCTGATGTTTGTGTCTGTGTGCCGTGTTTGGACTGGGGAGTGTTTTCTTCCTCTCGGTGTTCAGAGAGGGATGCCGCCGCGTGTATGAGAAAACCCCAATCAGGAAACTCATGGCTAAACTTAATTCGGCATGACTCACGAGCGTGCTGCTTTGTGTACAGCGTCCGAGGCAGCCAGATGCTGCGGTGTAAACACTCTCACCTCAAAAGGGAAAGGGCGAAGGGGAAAATGCGCGGTGCGTGTGATGCGAACGAGAATGATTATCCCGGATTTATTGCCTCGTACACAGGCGAATCTGTCTCATGGCCGTGCAGAAAGTAAACAGCGCAGGCTTCACATGATTTCAATACAACTGATAACAGTGTTTGAACGAGGCCTTAAGACTCGTTTTATGTCGTGTGTAATATTGTGCGTCTGTTTCCGTTTGCGCTGTCTTGTCCTCGTCCTCCTTCCCCGCTCAGCAGTGTTCACTCATGACTGACAGCTCGATGCATCGAAATGACGTCCGCATACATGTACGCCGTCTGAGCTTTAGCCTTTAGCTCCCTCGCCCTGATGCTAACCGTAACATATCCAGACACAGTCACCTGCTCAAAGACAGAAGCCTTCTTCTCACTCTCTGGAATCTCGGTTAACTCGTGCATACGGTGACACCCATCACTTCTTAACCAATTTCGGCTTTACGCTCTCTTTTTTTTCGTGCTGGAAGGGAGGGGTGGACCCATGTTATCAGAGAGTGAGGACAGATGGACATCATTCATCAGCAAGCCCTCTAACACATGACCTCACAGCTGGACCGAAAGCCATAACATGTGTGCGTGAAATAGACAGAACTAGAAAGAGACAGAAAAGGAAAGAGAGGCCAAAAACACATCATTTCATAGTCGCAAATTCCTTGAAAATTGGATAAATTATCTAATAAGCCCTTAAAACAAAAGGTTGGCACAATGTTATTATTTAAGTATACCAAGAACACGTCTACATTTTTAAACCTAATTTTTAAAACTAATTTTTAAAAGGTTTAATGGTTCTGCACCAGCAAATATAGAAATATTATTTTTGATATAACAATGTATGTATCCTTTTACAGAAGAACATCCAGGTTTTTTTTTAATAATTAATTTTTTCTCTGATTTTTTCCGATTTTCTCCCCTAATTTTGTCGTGTCCAATTCCTCCCAGTCACTAGGGGGCTCCCACATTAAGCTCCTACCGCCACTCAGTCGGGAGGGCCGCAGACCGCCCACGTGTTTCCTCCGACCCACGTGACATCACCGACCATTTTTTTCGAACTGCTTGCTCACGCATCATTTCTCAGCAAAAATGCTTGTCAACTATAGTGATTATGGATTATTGAATTTGATCAGGTGATCAGTGATTGGTTGTTGGGTGCAATGAGGATCAGTGGGAAAAAAAATTGAGAAAAATGATTTTGGGAAAAATGGAGCTCATGTTTAATACTAATCAATAATAGTGATTAGAGATTGGTTGTTGGGAACAGTCGGGATAAATTAATGGTTAGGGGAACAATTGTTATCAGTGATTGGATATTGGCATCGATGGTGATTCGCGATTAGATGTTGGAAAAGCTGGTGACCAGGGATTGGCTATTGGAAAAGATGGTGACCAGGGATTGGCTATTGGAAAAGATGGTGACCAGGGATTGTCATTGGGAATTATGGTGACCATTGATTGGATGTTAGAAAAGATTGTGACCAATGATAGGTTGTTGGAAGAGATGGTACCCAGTGATTGTCATTAGGAATGATGGCGACCAGCGATTTGATGTTGGGGATGATGGTGACTATTATTGTAACTGAGGATGATGGTAACCAGTGATTGTCATTAGGAATGATGGTGATTAGTGACTGTCACTGGTGATGATGGTGACCCGTGACTGTCATTGGTAATGATACTGACCAGCGCTTTGTTGTTGGGGATGATGGTGACCAGTGATTGTCACTGAGGATGACGGTAACCAGTTATTGTCATTTGGAAAGATGGTGACCAGTGATTGGTTGTTTGCAAACAGTGGTGATCAGTGACTGGTCACTTTGATGTGAGAACATTGCAAGCGTTCAGTGTCTTTCTGTTAACACATTTATTTTTACCCTACCTTTTTGCCATTTTTCTTAATTTTATCTTAAACCATTCCCAGTCTGTGCTGTATTGCAACACTGTTCAATATTTCCCAACAAAGCAAATACCTACATTATAATGTTGCTTTTCTAAGCACTGTCGTAAATGTTTCGTGCATGTTGCGATGACAGATCACTACAGGAGCAGACAGCGGTGTACAGAAGGCACACCGAATGCTGTGAATGAAAGTCTATCTCCAGTCCCCAGTGCTTCGGCTTTGGGTCCCCCGAAAACAGCTCTCGCTCATCAGCAAGCGGCTAAATGATGCAACTGGTTCTTATTAGCACTGTTTGGACATGTTTCTTGCCAAGGGGGCCCTGTTTCAGCTGCACCGTTCCAGATGTTCTGTTAGGAGATGCAGAGGTGCAGGCTGGGAGAGGAACGTGACAGAACCGACTAGCTCGGATGAAAAGAAGCAGAAAGTCACAGAGCGATAAATATACGTGGTATGCAAGCTTGAGGATTTCCATACATCGAGACAGATGACTGGCGGCTGACAAAAAGAGTGGCTTTCTGATTAGATTTTTTTTAGATTAGCTGTTAGAGTGCTGATCGAAAAGTTTTTAATGCTTAAAATAACATGGTTTAACATTTTTAAATTATTGTTATAAAAAATTTGGCAGCGTTATGGATGTTGAACATCACTGATAGTAAGTTGGTTTGAATAGTTTCGTTGACTACATGGTGATGGTTTAACGATGAACACATGCCCCGAACACACTAACTCACTCTCACTCATCGTCCATACGGCTTTATCCTGTGTTCAGGGTCACGGGGGGGCCTGGAGCCTATCCCAGGAGACTTAGGGCATTGGACAGGGTGCCAATCCATTGCAAGGCACACACACATACACTCACATCCTCATTCACACACTACGGGCAATTTGGGAACGCCAAATCTCCTAATCTGCATCTCTTTGGACTGTGGGAGGAAACCGGAGTACCTGGAGTGTGAAACCCACCAAGCACGGGGAGAACATGCAAACTCCATGCACACAGAGACGGGAATCGAGCCTGGCCGGGAATCGAACCCGGACCCTGGAGGTGCAAGGCGACAGTGCTGAGTCACCGTGCCGCCACACCGAACACAAAAAATGACTTTTATTAGACAAAATGAATTCCAAATCAGTGGCCTGAGCTGGATTCAAACTACACTCACACTGTAGTGCGAAAACCATATGCTTACACTGGACCACTACGGAACATGATGTTGATGCTAGTAAATGCAGGTATATAACAACGAACGCTAGAGATACTGTATACTGGACAAAAACAATGAAGTGAAATATAAAATTGGGAAGCAACCAAAAGGGTAAAAACCTGAACATCTGAGATGTACACTAGACTAATCCGCTGTTGCATCTGTGAAGCATGAAGCTGTTGCATCCATCTGATCAGAATTATAAATGTTGTTAGAAACGAACCGTGGATGTTAATCGCCATAAATGGACAAATAAAAAAGCATGGAGAGAACATGCAGGACAGCCCTGAAGCGACACCCCAATCCTGGCGGTGCATGGCGATTGTGCTGAGACTATTCATAAATTAGTATATTATAATATTATATTATATCATATATCTTCCATCTGATTTGGCTTTCAGCTGACAGAGTTAACCACAACCTCTCCAGCATATCTTTTAGACACTGTTTGCTTTGTAGTTGAGTGACTGCCGGAAAGGTATGTGTGTCTAAAACGTGAGGTCAAATGTCAACTATAAAGATGTTTCACGCTCGTTTTTGGCATGGTTACACTGTCACAACTAAGTCACGGTGACTCAGGAGCGGGACTTACACGGAGCTGTCGACTAACGCAAGCGGTAGATGATAACGAGGTTATTTTGTGTAGTAACAGAAGAAACAGGACACTGATAAGCTAAGCAGACATTTTACTTTCACAGTACATGAAGTAAAGTCTTTAGACAAGATTTTCAAGATAGTGGTGTAACAGCAGCTTAAAGTCATGATGATTCGTTTCACGGTACTGACTTCACAATTCAATTAATTCTTCAAGAATTCAAGTTTGGACACCCCTTAAAATTCCAAGGTCTTTCCTGATTTTTGTTTTTTTCTACAATGTAAAACAATGCTGATGATGTCAATAATCTACTTTACTCTACTCAACTTTACTCAATAATCTACTGCTGACTCTAAATGAACGTCTCCTCTGCAGCAGAGGTAGGTTTTGGGTCTTGTCTTCCTGGGAAGGTCTTCATGAGAGACAGTTTCATCATGGAGCTTCACGGGTTTAACAAGTGCACTCGACACACAATACTGTTCTTGCAAGAAGTGTCCCAGAACAGCTGACCTTCATGTCTTAAAATAACTATTGACTGTTGTTGTTGTTCTTAGTTGTTGAAAGGCAGTTGGAATCCAGTAGGTTACATTGTCGCCAACTGTAGGTCTCATTCTCCCTCATCTTCCTCACCTTCCTTAAAATGTCTAAATCATCCTTCCCTGATCTTGTCTTGACTTCTTCTGTGTCTTGAACTCAAGATCTGCTTTGTTGTTGTTGATGTTACTTCTAATGCCATATGTATTCTGTCGTAGATTTAAAAAAATCCAGTATTGTTCTAGAATGTGGAAAATAAATCCCAACTAAAATTCTCCTTATGAAACTAAATCAATATATAAATATTGAAGATACACTATATTCATACAATATATACTGTAAATGCACAAATCGTACATAATCTTTTGAATGAATACATTTAACTGAAACAAAGTGAACAGATCCCGAGACGCCACTTTAAGCAGTAGAGCTGTCCTGGACACGCTTTCTCTCCAGATATAGATTTTGCACACTGGTGGCGTCAGTTAAAAGCTACTGAAAAGCTCTTTTTTAATATTAGAAGATGTTCACGTAACCATATACACTCTAACGTGTTAGTCATGTGATCCAGAGCAACTGGGCGCAGTATTTACATTTACATTTGGGAGACGCCCTTATCCAGAATTACTTACATTTTATCTATTTTTACACATTTTTTTTTTTTATATCCAAGTAATTTAGGGTAAAGGGCCTTGCTCAACTTCCTGCTATGCTGACAAGTGCTGGGATTTGAACCTGGGACCTTCTGATCAGTAGTCCACTGCCTACTTTTATGCAGTACTTTTTTACTGCATAAGAATGCTGTTCACGCTTTCTTTTGCTCACATAAAACTGTATAGAAAATAGTAACTTCCTGAACCGTTGACTAGTAACAAATAAAATGTCATGCAATTGTAAACTACACTGAAAGTAAACATCTTACAGCATGTTTCAGGCTACAACATCTGTGATATTGCTTTAAATGTAATAAATGTAAGTTCACTTGAAGCGGCTAGTTTTACTCTGATCATTTCTTACTTTACTAAAACATTATGTCTTTTCGACATGCCTATATCGCTTGTCTATCTCTATGTCCTTGATCTATGTTACATGTCTTTTCCAACAGATCAAACGTGACTGATGGGTAATTTTAAGGTCCATTCCATGTGTCTATACCTCTCGTGCTTTCTGTCATGTCCTTGGCTTACTTTAGTACAAAGACTGGTAGACAGGTGTAAATAATTAGTGTGTGTGTGTGTGGGGAGGGAGGTTAAATTGGAGGGGGGTCCAGAGAACTTTTGACTGGTACCCACCCCCCATTATCTCCCCCTCCCCCCAGGTTTTATTTCTAAAATTAAAAGAACTGCACTGTAAAAACTGTTACTTAGATTCAACTCAAAAAAATTAAGGCAACATTTTCCAACTACTTTTTGTAAGTTTAGTGAACTTCTTGTTATTTTGATTTGGTAAAAATCAGTATTATTTATTTTACTCTATGCTAAAAAATTAAGTAGAGTCTACAATATAAAGCAAAACATTTGAGTTTAACCATTGTGACAAAGAGCAGCATATTGACCAAATCATACTTAGTTAAAATAAGTAACATTTAAAATAAAAAATTTAACTTTTTGATTTTAATTAATTAATTTACTCTATTTATATAGACAAATTAGTTATTCAATCCACATGAAATAATTAGTTAGCATTGCCATAACTTTAATTAATAAGGAAAGATAGGTATTCGTTTCCAACGTTTATTACTCTACAACAGCTGCCATATACAAACAATTGGGTGCACTAAGTTTCTCTAATCAATTTTAATATTAATGAGGTAAACATTTTAACATTAAAAATTACTAAAACTTGTTTAAGTGCAGCATAGAAGACTAAAGGCCTGACTTTAGTGCACAGTACAGTACATTTTCGTATGTATTAAAACAAACTAATACAAGAATATTAAAGCACAATCTGTGCTATATTTCTATAAAACACTTGACATTGAAATAAAATAAAATAAAGGGCCTCTGACCTCAGCATTTGTTATAACAAAACTAACTTCAGCAAATCACATGCCCCGAACCTGGAGACTTATCCAGGAACTGAAGAATACTGAAAAATCCTTACAAGAACACCTTCCACACACATTTTAGTTTAAAATAAAACACAGGGAAGCAGGATCACAGCAAGAAAGAAAAGAAGCTTCAATCCGTAAGTGCACAGTACAGTATATCTTAGTATTTTACCATAAAATGGTTTATATAACAGAACCTCTGATCCGCAGCCAATTCACAATTAAACATTCACAACAATCTTCTGAAAAAC
>JAQQZT010000002.1:4330506-4351940 GCA_030068275.1 Clarias platycephalus
GTGACCGGGTCATGACGCTTTACTTTGGATATAAACACTTAAATAGAGTTTTGTAGAAGCAATTTGTTGTGAAGGTCTGTAAAAAAACTTTTTTTTGATAGGTAATAATAAGTTACAAAAACAATCACACTTTTTACTTATGTAAAACTTAAATTAATTCAAAAAGAAAAGGGAATCAATTTATTGAATGAAATATACTTTTAAAAATAAATTCCTATAGACAACACCCTTGAAGAGCTTTTTACAGTGTGGTTTCCTTTTGGTTAATGAGGTTAAGGTTAGGTGTAGCGTAGCATTATTTATCTAACACGTCTGTCAAAGCAAAGTCCTCCTAAGAATAGCAGGACAAATGCATTTCTGCGAGCTGACCAGTCAGGAGACGTCGGGTCACTGGGGTTATCCTCAGCACAGCTCCATCGCGACCCCGGCTTCAGTAACCCTGATGCACTGCTTCCTCTCTCTCCTAAATTCTGAGTTACTGATAAGAGCTGGAAGGATGAATGATGCTGTATAATTTTGCGTGTGAATTGAATTCGATTTTGGGTTTATTCACCGGATGAGAAATGTTAAGTGTAGCCATCACAAACAGAAAAACAAGCTGCTGATTCTTTAAATCAAAACTGGCATCAACAAAAGCTTTTTGATCTTCGAAAATGATGTCCAAAAAAAATCTGCCATCTAAATAGTGGCTTTAAATTAAATTGTGTGCTTAATGTGTGATACTAAATTGCAAGCAGTTGCCAGGGGACGTTTTTATCTGTTATGAAGAATATGAAGAATGTTCCAAAGTAAAGTAGTGTAGCAATTCAAAAAGTAGTGTCGTCTTCCATGAAATAGCCCAACATTCTATATAGTAATGTAGTGTTTCATAAAGTAGTAGTAGAAGTAGTATTCCATATTGTAGTAGAGTGTTCCATAAAGTTGTGTAGCGTTCTATTTGTAGTGTAGTGTTCCATAAAGTTGTGTAGTGATCCTTAATGAAGTGAAGCGTTCCATAAGGTAGTGAAGCGTTCCATAAAGTTGTGTAGTGTTCCTTAAAGTAGTGTAGTGCTTCATAAAGCAGTGTAGCATTATATAAAGTAGTGTAGTGTTCCATATTGTAGCAGAGTGTTCCATAAAGTTGTGTAGTGTTCCATAAAGTAGTGTAGAATTACACAAAGCCGTGTAGAATTACATAAAATAGTGTAGAATTACATAAAGTAGTGTAGAATTACATAAAGTAGTGTAGAATTACAGTGTAGTGTTCCATAAAGAAGTGTAGCGTTCCATAATGTAGTGTAGAATTACATAAAGCAGTGTAGAATTACATAAAGCAGTGTAGAATTACATGGTGTAGTGTAGAATTACATAGTGTAGTGTTCCATAAAGAAGTGTAGAATTACATAAAGCAGTGTAGAATTACATGGTGTAGTGTAGAATTACATAAAGCAGTGTAGAATTACATAAAGCAGTGTAGAATTACATAAAGCAGTGTAGAATTACATAGTGTAGTGTTCCATAAAGAAGTGTAGAATTACATAAAGCAGTGTAGAATTACATAGTGTAGTGTAGAATTACATAGTGTAGTGCTCCATAAAGAAGTGTAGAATTACATAAAGCAGTGTAGAATTACATAAAGCAGTGTAGAATTACAGTGTAGTGCTCCATAAAGAAGTGTAGCGTTCCATAGTGTAGTGTAGCTTTACATAATATAGTGTAGTGTAACATTACATATTGTTGTGTAGCATTCCAAAAAGTTGTGTAGTGTTCCATTATGTAGTGTAGCATTATATAAAATAATGTAGTGTTCAATATTGTAGTGTTCCATAAGCAGTGTAGTGTTCGATAATGTAGTGTAGTGTTCCATAAAGTAGTGTAGCGTTCCATTATGTAGTGGAGCATTACATAAAATAGTGTAACGTTCCATAAAGTAGTGTAGTGTTCCATAAAGTAGTGTAGTGTTCCATAAAGTAGTGTTGTGTTCCCTAATGTGGTGTAGCGTTCCATAAAGTGGTGTAGTTTTCCATGAGCAGTATTAATTCCCATATTTCAGTGCCGTGCTCCATAAAGGAGTGCAGCGTTCTGTAATGTAATGTCCTTAAATTAACACATTTGCCTCAGCTGTTAATGTCTAAGCACCAAACTGAACCAGTCTCCGGTCAAAGTGAAGAGCTTATTACATGAAGTGAGTCACGGCCTCATGGAGAAACAGTCTGCTGTTCATGGTGTCTGAAACACGGTGTGTTGTGGGGACCATGTGAGATACTCGTGTGATAAGGAAGTTGTAACAGCCTGACATTTGCCTCTGAATTTCACACGGCACTGACGCAGACGCGGTTCCATTCGTGACCTACTAATGAGTGAATGTGTTTGAGAGTGAGTACGTCTCTATAAGAACCGCATGTGATCTGATGATTTATCATGGCAGAAATCTAGATCCTGGACTCAGGCTCGGCGCTGCTTGAAGCTTGAACCCTGTGTGTCAAATGGTGCGATTATTACTGTACCTCCAATTTAAAGTGAAAAACCTGATGTGTGTGTTGGAGTTAATTCAGAGAACTGAGCCACACTTAAGGAAATGATCCCGTGCTACGTTTAGTGCGTGTCTATAGTAATGATCGTGAGGTTTGTTTAAACGATTATGGACGGAGAGAACGCCAGAGTTCAGGAATAATACCTTTTATGCGAACGCTTTTGGAGATTCTTTAAAAGAGAGACCTGAAAACACGTGTTTCCGTCAGAGCAATGCTAAATCTGGGTTAAAACGAGAACCGATGTTTCGCCAGCAGTCATGACCGTGACAGTGAGCGGTCAAGGCTTCGGACTCGTTCTTTTGAATGCACGTGAATTCCTTCTGACTGGGCGAGACTGTAGGGCAGAGCGGCCTGACGTGATGCGTTATGTTTACTGTCATTTAACAAAAGTTTGATCTCGCCCCTAGACCGCGTAAGGAAGTAATCCAACCCTACACCATGAATATTGCATTCAGATGATGGAAGGCTTTTTTATATATAACTCACCAGGCCGTCTGTTGCTTTTTATTTTTTTATTGCCAAAGCCACATCGGATTGCACACTAAGAGTCAGAACAGTAAGAACCCCGGGGATAGATCATATTTACGACTTGTTTGGACACTTTGAGGGTTCTTGTAATAAGTCCTCTTAGAGATCCTTATTTCCGTGATGAGGCTCGCAAAGGGTAGCAGATGGTTCCTGTTTCTTTGAGGCTTCTTCCACTGTCCCTTTAGTTTCACTTCATCAGTCATTCACCATAATTGCACATCTGCATGCAAGCAGAGGATGCTTAGCATCTGTTGGTGTGTGTGTCAGTGATTTAGTGGAATAGGTTCTCAGGAAGGTTGATATTTTAAAAGAGCATCTGTAGCAGGTGGGCGCTCTACACCATCATCAACAAACTAGCGTACTGTAAGTACATGACGATGACGGGAAAAGAGTTTGTAGAAATAGTTAAAAGGTTGAAGCTTAAAATAAGCTGATCAGCTTTAAGGTAAACAGTGATACAGTGATGTCTGTCTGTCTTGAAAAAGTAGATCGCATACAGATGAACTTTTGTCTTTAAAATTCACTTATACCAATTTGGCGCTGTTATATAAGCTGTAAAAATTTAATATCTATTGGTGCAGGTGTTTGTTTACATTGAGCAAGTAGAGCATTAGTAGCTTATTTTAAAGTAGATTATTAAATTTGGCACATAACTGATCATAACATCACTTTTACTTAACATTTTGATTACCTAAGTAATGCAAAAGTTTCATTAAATTCTGTCCATTGACGGATTTAAGACGCGCCCACAGTTTAACGCATGAGCTCATATCTTCCGTTTTGTAATCTGCTTATAACTTCAGTTCTACTCAACATTTTTATTTCTTCATGGTCCCGGTTTAACTTCAGGCAAACATCTAAGGACTGCCAAAGTTTCGTTAAATTCTGTCTAGCCAGTTTTGTGTGATTTTTCTGAGACTGGTTTCAGGTCCTCCAATGTATGAAACGTAAAGATATCATTGGAAGAGCAAGTTCTGACCAATGTACAGTACAGACAGAACCTTTCTTTTATTTATATAGATAACGTTTAAAGTTTCACCTGCTTTAACTTACAAGTAGGATTATGTGTGATAATACACAGTAGGAAAAGTAACCTATTTAGCTAAAGTTAATTTCCGGTTATGAAGTAGTTATTTGGCAACCAGTTAGAAGTCAAGCAGCTTTATTAGTGATTGTGCAGGAAAAAGATGATGTGACCGTCTGGTTCAATATCAATTAAAACTTCCTGTTGAGCTGAAACTACAAAAACACAAAAAAACGTAGCATTTTTTCTCAACTTCCAGGCTCGCTTTAAGAGTTTAATCCCCAATATAGCACACATCAAAAACCCGAGACATTCCCAGTATGAACCTAAGCTATGTGACACAAGCTGTGTGAACTCACACACTACACCAGAAGCCAAAAACTTACTCCCTGCAGGCTCCCTGAAATCCCTCTCTATTGTCCATGGATGTTCATTTCCTGTCCCTGCATCCACTCGTGGATCCGGACCTGTGGATTTTGTCCCCCTCGCCGTTCCTCTGCCCTGTGGGTAAACTGTCTCGGGGTTAGCTTGGTAGTCACCAGGGTCAAAGGCCGCCTTGTTCACAGGAGGAGTGTGTCCTGGTGAAAAGTGTGAAATGGTTTGATTGTGAGCCGATGGTGGTTTAGTTAATGCTGTTGAAGGCAGGGTTGAGAGACAGACTTCAGGGTTGTGTGAGGTCGTCCCAATCAGCATGAGGGAGGAGGAAGTGTACTTACTAAATGACCAAGGACTGAGGAGTTACAATACATATCATTGCGGCACGGTAGCGTAGTGGTTATACTGTCGCCTTGCACCTCAAGGGTCTGGGTTCGGTCCCATGAAGTTTGTGTCCATGGAGTTTGCATGTTCTCCCCAGGCTTGGTGGGTTTCCTCCGGGTACTACGGTTTCCTCCCACAGTCCAAAAACATGCAGATTACGATAAAATTACAATGGTCATAATTGGCCTCTATGGTCCCTAGATGGACTACAGAGGCCTGTAAGGATGGAATTGATATCATGACGTAGGTTTTATTTGTAAGTGCTCGAAAGGCAAGTAGGTTCAGCAACTGCAAATTGTAAAAAAAATCAGTTGGTATACCTGCTTAAAATCAAGCAGGGGTATTTAATTTTGTACTTCATTTATAGCATGCGCTACTCATTTCTTATTTGCGTGAGTGCATGACAGTTGTTATTTCCAGAATCAGGAACAGGTATGTTTAAGCCTGATCCAAAAAGCAGTAACTCAACTGCTTTTATAAGAAACAGTTAAACATATCGAGGGAAACTAAAGACACTGGGCGGATTTTTCTGTGTGCTTAAATTGCTCCTAGCGTAGATTCCCTCTTTGCCTCTTTGACTCCTGACTCCTCCAGACCAGGATGAAGTGCTTACTAGGGATGAACGAATGTCTGAATGAATGGAGATATAGATCTCCGCAGCCGTGCCTAAAGCATGTGTCACATGTAAAGTCAGCGTTTCCATCTCCAGGTTCAGCCTGATAGAAGCGACAGGTTGAGCTCTAAATCCTAGAATTAACACTCGCTTGTCTGCACCTCTAGAGCCGTCCTTCACTCCTGCTGCTTCCTTGTGCGAGTCAGGATTACTGGATAAGCTGGCTAATTTGATCCACATCTCTAACCAGATTTCTAATCTCTCTCTCTCACACACACAGGTTTAGATTTAGTCAGAAATGTCACATTCAATCGCTGCCATCCACAATAACGACTCTCGTAATTACATTCAAACATTAACTTCTTAAGAAAAACGTCGAGACCGTCCTTTACGGTGCGATTACTCACTTAATGAGATTCAGAATCCTAATACTCGTCTATCTTTTGTCTCTTTAACTACAATCCCATGTGCATATACTGTACGGCTGCTGACGTGATGTTGCGCAGCTGTGCATCTGCGTGTTCCAGTCACGATTACTCCGTGTTTACTCCTCTCACTAGATCATCGTCCAGATGCTGAACCTTAAGAGGGATTTATCTTGCTCTCTGTCAGGCATGCGGCGTGTCTTCTGAAGAACTTCTGAAGAAGCTGCGCACCTGGAGAGCTGTCCCGTGTCCTACGGGTTTCACTTGTTCTGACTTTAAATGGACTTCGGGATGCGGTGTTGATGTTGCTCGGTGAAGTGGTCTCTGTGGATGTTAGCATTTGATGCTAAATACAGATTAATTTACCAAAACCTAAACATCCGAAATGTGTTTAGTCCTGATGATTTCTTAGAGTCAATTCGGTGTTTATTTCAAACTCGTACAGTATATGAAGCATTCAGGCTTTTTATATCCAGACCAGTTCTTGTATGTATAATTTCTATTAAATGATCTATAGAATTACTATAAAACTCTATGCCGTTTCAGTTTTGCCATGAAATGCACGTTCTGTAGAATTTTAGTACCCTGTAGAACGTTTTGCTTTGAGATGCATGTTCAATTAAATTTTTACTTTGTTCTATAAAACTCTATAGACTTACAACATGACTCTATAGAACCTTTTGCTTCAGGATGCATGTTCTATATAATTTCAGTCATTTCTATAGAGTCATAAAGACCTGCAACAGGACTTTATAGAATTTTCCCTTTGAGATGCATCTTCTGTGTAATTTTTACTCAGTTTAGGGGAACTTATAAACCTGCAATATGATTCTATAAAACGTTTGATTCGAGATGAATGTTTATACGATTTTTACTCTGTTCTATAGCACTCCATAGACAAACAACACGCCTCTATAGAATTTTTTCCTTCGAGATCCATCCTCTATAGAATTTGTATTCAGTCCTATAGACCTACCTGCACATCAAGACTCTATAGAACTTCAAAGTGCATGTTCTATATAATATTAATAGTTCTATAGGACTCCATAGATGTACAACAGGACTCTATAGAACTTTAAGCTTATAATTCTGTTCTTATATAATTTTTACTCAGTTTTATAAAACTCCATAGATCTGAAAAAGGACTCCATAGAACTTCTACCTTGATGTGCATGTTCTATATAAATTTTATTCATTCCTGTAGAACTTTATAGACCAGCAGTAGTACTCGTATTAAATATTTGGTTTGAGATGCATGCTTTACAGCCTTATTACTTATGTTTTAGAATTCATGTATATATATGAATTGATATGTGATGGTTCTATAATACTCCATAGTATTGAAACAGGCTTCTATAGAACTTCTGATTCAAGATGCATCTGCTATAGAATTTTTACTCAGTTCTATAGAACTCCAAAAGTAATCTATAGAAATTCTGCTTTAAGATGCCTGTTCTAAAAAGAGTGACTCAATTCTATTGAATTCTATAGACCTGCAGTAGGACTCTACAAAAATGTCTATGTTGATATGCATGTTCTGTAGAACTTTAGAACTCTACAGATGTACAACAGGACTATACGTAAATAACCTAAAGCTAACCTAAAGAATTCATGTCCAGTAGAACTTTACTTAATTCCTTTCAGTAGGTCTCTATAGAATGTTTGCTTTGAGATGCGTCCACTATTGAATTTTACTAAGTTTTATAGACTCTACAGTACAACAGAATCTACAGAAGCAGTAAGAATCTACAGAACATCTGCTGTGACATTGATGCTCCACAGAACCGTGCCTTAGTTCTATAGAACTCTAGGAATTTCTGAGAAAGACATGCATGTTGTATTGAGCTTTTCGCTTGTTTATAGAATGTTTCCTTTTCAACAAAATCCCTCCCGTTGTTTAGAATTTTCTTATTTCTTCACTGCTATAAAACATCCACGAGTTACACAAACTTTTTTTGTTCTTGCCAACAATTAAAAAACATTGCTGTGTCTCTGATGGATTATAGATTCTCTTTGAAAACAATTTGTAAAATTGCAAAATATCATTACAGCTGAGAACTCGTCCTTGAATTTCATCCTGCAGAACTAAATGTATTTTTTTATATGAAATTTTAAAATATGAAATTTGGGGTAAATTGATTAAATTAGGCATGAGAGGCAGTTGCCCTGCTCCCAAAATCCAGAATGACCTCTTTAAGGTCTATCTTTTTCCCTTTGACCCTTTATTCTTGCCAAAAAGGTTTGCAAGAGCTAATAATTTTACAGCCAAATTTACATCATATGTTTACAGACTTTCTTATACAAATCGTTCCAAGATGCAGATTATATAAATAAGTGGCAACGCGTTGCTCTTCAGCTGGACGTTAAACATCCACTCCACATGACTCAGAGCTTCCAAGAGTGATACTCAGAGGGTTTTCAGGCGGAAGACGAGTGCTGCTTTATCTCGGAACGCGTTGTCTTTTTTATTCTTCGAGGCACAATTTCCTGCCTTTGCTAGCGCGTGCTAACGGTCTGTGCGCGATATCGGAATCGGAAAGTTAACCTGGGGAACGTCTGTCGTTTTCCGTGACTTTCTTTGTGTTTGCGTGTCTGCGTTGAGGTTCTCCTGCGCTGTTGTAGAAACAAACGAAAGTGTCCTGTTGATGGTTTAGACCAGCAGCCGTGTGGGAAAGTTCTTGTTGTTTGTAGTCTGTTTATTTAGATGAACTGGACTCTAAATAATACCTCGGAGTCTGACTTTTTTTTTTTTTTTAATGTGTTTGCATTTTGTTCACATTTGTCAGACCTCTGAGACAGAAACACAGATGCTCACAGATGTTTCACGTACACAAAATCTGATGCGTTTCACATGACGAGACGATGTGTATGTAATACATTGTATTAAATAACTCTGACCTTTTTAATTGAATTATTACTTGACATGGAAGGAATAACACACTTCGGGTTGTGATGTTATATGAAAAACTTGCCGTGAAGACGAGCAGTTTGAAGACGATCGCGACGTTACTCCACGGAACATAACCGTTTTACTTACGAACAGAGAAAGCTCCCGTTGTGTTTACTCACGCGTTAAACAATCCGTTCTAACATTTAACGCAGAACTCGTTATATATCTGCCAGCGACTGATTATAAAAACATCATAAATCTGCCTGCACAGGTTGTTTGATGATGTCATTGTGATTCACTTCTGTCTCTTTGTAGGACCGCGCCGCCGAAAGTGAGGACCTAAACCCACTTAGTGTTAGAAAGCTGGTGTTATGATTCAGATAAGCAAACGGGTGGATTAGAGGCCTTCCGCTCTCGGGGTCAGTTTGTTTAGCGCTGTCTAAACTATCCAGTCTATACCTCGTGAAATGAAACAATAGGTTTCAGGATTTGAAGTTTTAGTCTGAGTTTCAGAATCCCACCACATGCTGCACTACATACATCGGCTTACTTCGTCTTCATGTCCGTAGCCCTTAAAGCTCAGAGCGTTTTAGCCATTATTTGTTTAGCTGTTTTTTAATAATCTAACATAGGGCTCAGGATTGTGCAGTATTATGTAATCAGTACACACATTAACTAGTGTTTTTATTCTTGTTGAGTTCTACATTTCGCAACGTCATTCCCATATCCAGGCTGTGGTAACATTTATACGTTCTAAATGTAATGATCTTGTTGTTCTATAGTTCCTGATAAATCCAAAAACCCAATGATGTCTGAAGCTTCCCCGTTAACACACACCTGCAAGATTTCCATATAAGCACATACTGTATATATTTTTAATCCTGATTGACCTATGCTTTGTTGCCGGCACTATCTACTAGCTTGTTACATGTTGCTAACACGGCACTCAAAACATGGTCCTGAGCAAACACACTGGCGTTTTCACTCCCCGGATTTTGTGCTAAATTTGTGTGTGAATTTTGTTGGAAATCCACTTTCTCTGAATTCAAACATTTTGTTTTTTTCATAAAATCAGTTTCTAAAGACATGAAAGAAGTAAAGTGTGTTTTGTTTTTCACTTGATGGTAACTGACCCCTTGGATAATTAGTAACTGCATTATTTTCCTAATAATTTTGCATAATTCATCTAAAGCCATCCTGGCAATCTGTTTTTGATTTCTATTCCTTCACTGGCAAAGTTGTACAGCATGAAGTCAAGACGTCAAGACTTATCAATATCATGCGTCTGAAAGTGTACAAAATATTAACAATATTTAGCAGATATGAACAGAACCGTTGTGAAATGTGCTGACTCATGTGCTAGGACTCGAAAACGAAATCCAGATTTGTACCGTTTTTCTCGTTCTTTATTGATCGTGTTTTGACATTTTGTGGTGTGAACAGGGCAAAAATGAAAATCAAAGAGCTCTTTACAAAACATGAGAAAGGCATTAGAGAGATGGGGGACATGGCTGGTATGTCTGTGTACATTGGTTGGTGGAGGAGTGTCTAGTGGTGGAGTGTGTCATGGAATGGAATGGTGTCTGTTAGTAGAGGTGTATTAGTAGAGGTGTGTCTGCTGATGCAGGTGTATCTGGTGGTGGAAGTATGTGTGGTGATGGAGGAGTGTCTGGTGGTGGAGTGGTGTCTGGTGGTGAAGGTGTGTCTGGAGATGGAATGGTGTCTGGTGGTGGAGGAGTGCATGGTGGTAATGGTGTGTACGGTGGTGAAGGAGTGTCTGGTGATGGAGAAGTGTCTGGTGGTAGTGGTGTGTCTAGTGATGGTGTGGTGTTTGGTGGTAGAGTTGTGTCTGTTGTCTGGTTGTGGAATAGTGCCTGGTGGTAATAGTATGTCTGGTGGTAGTGGTGTATCTAGTGATGGAGGTGTGCCTGGTGGTGGAGAGGTGTCTGTCTGGTGGTAGTGGTGTGTCTGGTGATGGTGTGGTGTTTGGTGGTAGAGTTGTGTCTGTTTGTGGAAGTGTATCTGGTGGTGGATGAGTATTTGGTAGTGGAGGAGTATCTGGTTGTAGTGGTGTGTCTGCTGATGCAGGTGTATCTGGTGGTGGAAGTATATGTGGTGGTGGAGGAGTGTCTGGTGGTGGAGTGGTGTCTGGTGATGGAGAAGTGTCTGGTGATGGAGATGCAGGTGTATCTGGTGGTGGAAGTATATGTGGTGGTGGAGGAGTGTCTGGTGGTGGAGTGGTGTCTGGTGATGGAGAAGTGTCTGGTGATGGAGAAGTGTCTGGTGGTAGTGGTGTGTCTAGTGATGGGGGTGTGTCTGGTGGTGGAGTGGTGACTGGTTAGTGGTAGTGGTGTGTCTGGTGATGGAGTGGTGTCTGTTAGTAGAGGTGTATCTGGTGATGAAGTGGTGTCTAGTTGTTGAGGAGTGCCTGGTGGTAATGGTATGTCTGATGGTAGTGGTGTATCTAGTGATGGAGGTGTGCCTGGTGGTGGAGAGGTCACTGTCTGGTGGTAGTGGTGTGATATTGGTGTTGAGATGCTCTTGATATTGGTGTTGTGTCTGGTGGTGGAGGCATGTGTAGTGATAGAGGCATGTCTGGTGGTGGAGGCACTTTCGCGGTTTCCAGTGGTAGCAGCATGTCTGTTAGAGGAAGCAGGTCTAATGGTGGAGCCACTTCTGGTGGTGGAGTTGTGTCAGGTCGGGCTTCAGTTTTGGACTTCAGATGTTCATCTACTCAATAAACAAATTAGACAATAAACAAGTGTTCATCGGCTTCTAAGCGTGATGAAGGTGTTAATCGGACCAGTGCAGTTTTGTCGTCTCAGTGTTAATAAATTATACCTTTTTATAAATATTTCTGAAAGCCTTGTATGTACAAAAAGTGCTAAAGGAAGTCAGG
The DNA here is from genome assembly GCA_030068275.1 of Clarias platycephalus. Lineage (NCBI taxonomy): Eukaryota > Metazoa > Chordata > Actinopteri > Siluriformes > Clariidae > Clarias > Clarias platycephalus. Next base: position 4,342,158 of record JAQQZT010000002.1, read on the forward strand.
TCATGTGCTACCATTTGTAATACATTTTGCTACCTTTTTTCTTCAGAAAGTCATTTCTCTGAGGCATTTCATGAACCTGTGCTTTATTATCCCACCATAATTTGATGGCACAGTTTGTTCACTTTGTGTTCAGGGACTGGGGGCAGACCGGAAATGTGACCATGCCAATTTATTCCTCAAATTTACCTTTAATAGGAGGCAGGCTTCCACATCTCCTTTGCTCTCAGTGCTTGTTAAAAAAAAAAATTTTTTGCCACTGGCACATATTATTATAAGGGTCAGATTTTATAGATTGACTCATATATGCAGTTTCTTCCAATAAGTCACAAATCAGTAAGCAAATCATGTGACCAAGCCGATAATATTGAATATTGATAAAGGGGTTTGGGAAAAGGTTTATGGGTTCTGAATGATTTTTTTGTTGTTGATGTGGAACACTTTATGACTTATGTATGATTTTATTTATTTCTGGAAAATAAGACGTTTTCAGGCAATATGTGCTTCTGGGAAAATAGAGAGATGATAAGCTGTGTGAGTTAAAATAATACAGGAAGGTTAAATGCGGGGTGTGTGGATTTTGAGCCACGATAAGGAATGCGTTGTGTGTGTGTGGAATAATAGATATTTACATATTTACTTTGAGTTTGAAGAACTGGAATAATGTTAACTCTAACAGTGCTTCATAAAGAAAGTGTGCATAAGCAAGTTATTGCAGACAACCAGAACTAGCCAAGACCGAGTCGAATTTTAAGATCAGTCAAGATCAAGTCAAGGCGGGTCCAAAATTTATGTTAGATGGAGACAAGATTGAGACTAAAAGCCAATCTTTTTGCGGCCAAGACTCTACTTTAGCTGGCTGGGTTCATGTACTGCACCAATGATTGGGTTGTTGCTTCTAGTCAAATCGTATGCAATGGGGACAGAAAAGATGACACAAATATCATTTTTACAAACTTTCAGTACCGTACCCAAGACTGAGACTGAGACAAATGCAGTACATACAAGAGAAGTCCAAGTCAAAGCAGGCCATTTCTGGAACTCAATAATAATCTAGACTAGTACGTAATATTTGATTTAGGTCACAATTGTAGTTTCTTTCCAACACAAGGCTCTGGGCCACTGATCAGAAGGTCAGTGGTTCAAGCCTCAACACTGTCAAGCTGCCTCAGCTTCCTAACAAGCTCGGATAAAAGAAAAAGGTTTCATTTAATCTACTCAGGGGTAGCTCAGTGGTCAAGGTGTTGGACTACTGATTGGAAGATCCCATGTTCAAACCCCAGCACTACCAAGTTGCTACTGTTGAGCCCTTAACCCTCAGATGTATAATGAGGGTGTTGGGGTCAATCCCATGAAATTCGGATCCAATCAGCCTACAGTGCATGTTTTTGAACTGTGTAAAGAGTACTTGGAGAAAACCCACGAAGCACAGGGTAAGCGTGAAAACTCCATGCACACAAATCAGAGGTGAGATTTAAACGTGTGAGGTGTGAGACAGTGCTAACCACTCAGCCACCGTCAGCCTTGTAGCTCAAAGCTCCATAATTCCTATTAATTTAGTTCACCATGCATCTAAAATGGTGATTTTGTCCCCCCCGACAGTTAGGACACTACAAATACAAAAGCGCTCTGATCTAGTGTAGTAAACAGGGAACAAATTCAGACACGAGATCAAATCAAAGCGTCTGATGCACGAATAAATGAGAATATAAATGAGGACTTGAGTGGCTATCAGTGTGTATCAGTATGTATAAGTGTGTGTGTGTGTCCCTGCTCTGCTTCTCTCTGCTTTGCATTAAACCCCCTCGTCGGGTTCGAGCAGCATCGGCCCACGACAGACCCGCCTCAATGGGACGCAGATTGTTCAGTGTTGTTTTAGCCCATTGGGGAGAGGAACCGCTCGCGATAAAGATCTCCAGGACCTGCTTCAGTTAGAGTTATCGTACCCGTGCAGTGGAATGGTGAAGCGTGTGGGTGTGCACCTAGGTGACTAGATGTTTGCGTGTGTGGGCAATGCAAATATCATCATAAGTCCGTTACTTTTTTTAGATCGGAAGTGTTCATTATTGGTGGTGATTAGACACATGCAGCAGAGCAGAGTAGAGCCAGGATTCGTGCCAGAATCATCTGTATGCAGAATTTTTAATCGGCATGACCTCATGCGTACGCACGCACATGTTTGGGGAGAATGAACCTACTAGCTTTGTAGTTGCAGTCCGCGAAATATAATACACCGAAATAAAAGGTCGCCGTACTACAAGATGAAGGAAGTGTGTATGTGTGTGTGATCGCATGATTAGAGAACTGAAAGCATGAATGAGAAAATGTTCTGCTGTTGAATACGTTAAACTGAAGAGTTTAACAAATCCGGAGGAGAACCTCTTCTGCTGTAGTCCACCTGAAGGAACGATGTGTGTGTTTCATGTCATGAGATGCTTTTCTTCTCACCATGGTTGCTTCTCATCACTCTGACTGTCGCATCTCACTTGTTAGATTAAAAACAGATTCACCATGTAGTGGATGTTTTTTGTTTTATCGCACCATTCTCATTAAGTTCTCGTTACAGTGGTACCTCGGCATACGGACGCCCCGCCTCACCAATTTTTGCCATAAAAACTGAAATTTTGCAAGCAATTTGTCTCGCCATACAAAGTATTTTTCGGCATTTGAGCAAACAAACCGAGCCGAACCGAACGCCGGCTAAGTTCAAAACTTTGCGTCAGTGGAAACATGACGGGTCTCCAGAATGTTAGAAAGGAAGTCGCTTTCAGTTTCATTTTTAAAGCAGCCGGCGCCAAGAGGAGCCATGGCTTAATGACGAAGGTTTTTTTATACATGTATTGCATTTCAATAAATTAGAATATCATCAAAAGTTTATTTATTTAAGTAAATCAATTCAGAAAGTGAAACTCATATATTATATAGATTCAGTACACACAGACTGATATCTTTAGTGTTTGTTTCTTGTAAAATTACATTTTAAATAATTATGACTTACAGCTTAAAACTTATATATATTACTTCATTTACAGGTCTTTTCCAAATGATTTGATTATAGTGTTTCTGAAATTGGTTGTTAATGTTGTTAATATTTTTCGGGGGCTGGTGGATTATCTGCATTTACATTATTTCCGAGGGGAAAAGGCCTCCAGGGAGGATTACGTTCATATGCCGAGGTGCCGCTGTATATTTAAGGACGAAAATACCATTACGTCATGAGTTTCCTTGTTCTGTATTTGCTTCTGAAATTCACTTACGCTAACAATTTACTGGTCAATTAAAAAAGCAAGAAATTACAAAGATTTATCAACTCACGTAATGTAATCCATCAAGCGACAGATTGGGATAGCAGCAAAGGAAGAAGGAAATAAAAATATCAAAAAAGATTATAAGGAAAAATAAATTGCATGTTTTTATATCGTGTTAGGGAGCAAATAAATCCTGCAGCGTTTATTAAAAAGGAAAAAGTCTTAATCGTTTCCATTCGGTTACAGAGATTAAGGTTAGGATTGGATTTAGGTTTGGTGTGTGTGTGTGTGTGTGTGTGTGCGTACAAATTTCTCTTCAAACTCAATAAAAGAAAAACATTTGAAAGAGTAAAAGTTTAACCATGTGTTAAGAATTTGAGGTTTTCGAACCAAAAGCCATATGCAAAAGTTTCTGAATATTCAAAGAGTCAAAGAGGGAAACAGGGAAATGTGGTTAATGTCGTTTTTGAAATAATAATAATAAAAAAAAACTGATCCTGCTTACCCAGTGCGCTTTAAAGCAGTTTTGGAAATAACTTGTCCCGTTTCATCTAAATTAATAGAACTTTTCCTGACAAATATTTGGCCAGACCGTTAACTACAGCCAGACTTCACATTTATTTACTCTGAATCGCTCTTATTGAAACCGACTTACAGCTGAGAGAGAAAGTAGTAATGTTTTAAGCCATTTCTCAGGGGTTTCTCAACTTATAAAAATATATATTAATAATATTAAACTTCCTATCATTGTTCCTTGTGCAGGATTTCACTCACTCTCGCACTTTTCTACATCTCGGAGTGTTAAAACCTGAAAGGGGAGATTTTTGTCCATTTGATTTACACAAAACGGATAACATTTAACACTGAAAAAGAGTTAATGAGCAAAAACTTTTTAATATTTTTGTTAATGGTGCACAAGAATTCACCTCCCCATCACACACACACACACACACATCCAGGAGCTAACCTGCTTGCTAATCTTAATAGTCAGAAAGCTCCCCAGATTTGCAGTTGAGCGACGTCCCGTGCTAATCTGGCTCACACGGAGCGGCAGAATGTCGGCGATGATCTCACCCGAGTCTGGCTGCCAGAACACATCCACAGCTCAGCTTCGATAAAACCACACGATTAACCAGAGCCCTTAAAATCGACATGACTTAGCGTTAACAGTTTTACGCTTGGTTCTTTTTTTTTCTTTCCGTAAAGCATTAAAAAAAAAATCGCCCACTCTTCCAAAAACGCTGCCTTTAAATCTCTACACTGTGTTGATCCGTGAACCGTAGCTTATTAGTAGCTACCCATAATGCATCAAGCTAATGATGAAAAACAGCCAGCATTACCTCCCTTACTGCGATCTAACCATCGTTTTCAATTTCCTGCTGTTTGTATTCATTATGCGTTAATCCTTTAAACATCAGACTTCCTGGAAGTATGTTCAAAATAAAGGAATGTTAGGCCAAGTATATAGGAAGTAGCCTCAAGGCAGGGGCACGTCTGTCCGCTGAATGGATTTAAGAGCTTCACCACAAGAGGTCAAATTTTCAGACAATGTTCCAAGTGATATCTTGACCAATCACTGTGCTTCCGGTGCAACAAATGTAAAACAACACCATGCAAACAGCTCTCTTGATTAGAAAGAAAATGAATATTCTACTAATAATTATAAAAATAGTTCAATAGGAATAAAAATGCATCATTTCGTACAGTCTGACTCGATAGGAATGAATTTCAATCTGATTTAAAGGTGTACCAAGAAATGGTGAATCGTGAATTTTTGATAAATGAGCCTAATTATTATATCAGAAATTTGGAGGTGGGCGTGGCTACACGAGTCCCTCAAAAGAGCCAATCAATGCAATAGTTTATCATGTATAGACACAGTGTGCGGGAGACACAGAACAAACACGCGATACATCATGGCTTACTCCAAAAAAAGTAGACTATGAAAACTAAACCTTCAAAGGTGAATGAACAGATATGTTTATTCTTCCTGCGGGAAGTTTAAAACCAGTTTGTCTCATACGTTCTGAAACCGCGGCGATAATAACGTAAACGTGTAAAGCGAAAAAGTAATGTAAAGCGCAGCTATGAGACAAAACACGGGTCGTTAGAGCAGACATACGGTATCCGCAGCGTGTAAAATACCTGAACTGAGAGCCCGGTGTGACAGAACAATCAGAGCGCTTTCACATTCATCTACAGCCCAGCAGCGCGCAAATGAAGATTCATCAACCATTAATTATAGATTGTTGTTTATTACATACTGTACAAATACAAGGAGGTCATAGATCAAACTGTCCACATGTTTAATGTAGTTAATGAAATCTCAAATAAGACTTTTTCGTCCAGACTGTTTTTAATTTTAATTCGGTACCCCTGGTGTGAACCTTCGATAATCCGTACAATAGGTAAATATTAGCCATGTAATCCGGTGAGCTACTTGTTTCTCTTAAATGTTATAAGAATATGTTATATTCTTTGTTTGTTCTGCATTTTTGGGGTGATATTTTTTGGGGAAATTTTGCTCCCTTTCCTGATCAGTAAGCTTCGTAAAAAACAAAAAGCTGTCTCTTTACACATTCTTTACATTAGACTTTCATCCAATTGGTCTCTGGCCGAAGAAGGAGCGCTGATTGGCTCATATTTCATACAGAGTAAAGCATTTAACCAATCATAGATGATACTGAGTTCTTTTAACCAATCATAAGGAGAAGGCTGGATTTATCAGAAAAGATGGGAATCTTGAAATTTAAATAACCTAATAACAGAGGGAAAAAATTCTTCTTCTCCTTCTCCTTCTTCCTCTTCTGTTCTATTTCTGGCAGATTAAACCCTTCGCTGCAAACAAACCACTTTGCTCATGTCAAAAAAGTTACATTCTGATTAAATGCACATGTAAACATAGCGTGACTGGTGATGTAGACAGACGGCGGTGATTTTCTGTCGTCAAAAGATCTGCATGCTTTAATTGGACACGGAGAACGTCACACTTTTACATATTTGTCCGGATCGCCTCGTATAACACGACGAGTAATAATCTTAAGAGACAGCTGAAAGTGCATCATTTAATCCAGGAATGCCCTCACGCAGTGTTACAGGACAGCTGAACAAGCTCCGAGGAGACGACCGCCACTGGTGTGTGTACACGAGCAGACAGACGTCTGCGGTGACGAGCGGGAGACACCTGGAGAGCAGGGCTAATTACGCCCGTGTGGAATTCAGACTATGATCGAGTGTGACACTATCAGGATATGTTATTATCAGCATGTTATTAATGTTAATATACAGTATATGAATGTGTGTTCATACTGTATAGAGAACAGAATCTATTCAACTCTAAGCTGATAAATGTTGTATTATTCCATCATTGTTAAATTCTCAATTCCGTCTGGTCAGAAGATGTTGATTAATTTTCTGTTGTAGCAGTCTTGATAGATTTATATTAATTATGGCGCTCATTCGAACACTTTATCGTTTCTATAGTAACAAAGGACATTTTTGTTTGTAAACACACACACACACACCTTGGAGACTGAATCTGAATGTCTAACATTCAAAAAAGTGAATTTTGCACAATAGGTCCACTTTAAAAGTGATGAAAAAGTGATAGATAGATAGATAGATAGATAGTGAAGTGAAGTGAAGAAACATGAAAATCATAAACTAATTGGTGCTTTGTGTTTTTTTGGTTTCTATAAGAAATTACTAAAGACATTAAAATATCCATCTACTGTATCTATCCATTCACACATTGGAGCCCCAACCCAGGACAGTGCTGATCACTAACCCACCGTGCCACCTACAGTATAGACTATTGACTACCCTATTGACTCGGGTACTAGGCGGGGTACACCCCGTATGGGGTGCCGATCCATCACCGGGCACACACACACTCACACAGATTAGCATACTCTGCATGTCATTGGAATGTGGGAGGACACCGGAGTACCCTGAGGAAACCCACCAAGCACAAGTGAGAACATTCAAACTCCCCACATTCTGTACAGACCCGAAGGCGGGATTTGAACCCTTGACCCTGCTGGTGCAAGGGCGCAGTGCTACAGCATTATCCAACGAATTAAAAAAGTCGTTTCATTTAGTTTAGCGTGTTACCTAGATAAAAGTCCAAACAAAGAGGATTCAGTGTTGGGAAAATCAGTCACTCACCAAACACTCATTAAAAAGAAAAAAGAAAATCTTTCTGTTACATCATCATATTTTTAAAGCTGTGTTTTAATACGTGATTAAATAAAATAAGTAAAGTATGTCGAGGTGTGTTTAGCTGTAAAGTGAAGCGCAGAGCTGGAGTCGTGTGTGTGTGTGTGTGTGTGTGTGTGTGCACGTGAGTAACTCTCACATGGACTCGGCCTGGATGGCAATTCCGAAGCGGGCGATGTTATCGTCTGTGGTTATTGGTTACAGTTGGGACGCCGTAATCACATTAACCAGACCTTTCCTGTTCTCACAGGATCCATTCCGCCTGTACTGCTTACGCCCTGCATCTGACCTGCGCTTTTTATTTTCGAAACATTTGTAGGAATTATAATGAATGAAAGCAGCTGATTAAAGTCATACGGAGGCTAACCCCGCCCCTCGATCTCAGCCTAACTTGCGTCTTCGTCAGTCGAGAGCGTCGCAGCACAAAAACGTGGGTCAGAATGAAGAAAGTCGACTTTGGGCTGCAGTTGAGCCGTTATCACCCGTCGCGACGGATGATTTTGACTTATACAGTAATTTGTGTCCTGTTTCATAAATAATCTGGGTTTGTGGGTGTTCATAAGTTTTGGCACCCCCGTTCAAAACAAATGGTGTACAGAAATAAAAACAGTAGTTAGTTGCAACTTTTTTTTTTTACAAAACATTCTTAACTTTACATATGGAATTTCAATTAAAATCGAATTGTATGTCAAACACAATGTGTTAATGCCAGTGCATTGAGTTGTGCATGACAATAGTGTTGATGACAATTCTGATTATAATTTTTTTGCAAAAATTAGAGAAACAAAAGCCATGGTCATATTTAATTCTGAAAAACCCACCAAACATGGGGAGAACATGCAAACTCCACGCACACAGACCCGAAGCAGGAACTGAACCCCAACCCTGGAGGTGCGAAGCAGCAGTGCTAGCCACCACTCCGCCAAAACAAGTGCATTTTTGCTCTAAATCTGCACTACTGGTGATCGAGCTCAGGTTATGTTCCACTGTGATGTGTCCGGGATTAAACCTTTAATGACAGGTGATGATAATCACCGTGAACCGGGTCTCTCCGCCTGTGATCCTGTACACAGTAACGTGTGAATGCGTGCCGTCCGTGGCGTCGACTTACACGCACACAGCATGAACCGGAGAGCGGACAGAGAGCTGAGGAAGGTTTGGGACCTGTGTTCACACACACTTACATATTTACACACTTACACACACAAACACCTGACACACTATGTTAAAGGGCTGAGCATCAACTGCCAGCTGGAGGAAGGTGGAGGCTCGAATGTGCGTGTGTGTGCATGCGAGTGTGTGTGAGAGAGAGAGAGGGAGAGAGAGAGAGAGTGTACTGTATGAGTGTGATTGATGGCCAGGCATGCGAGAAACTGAATCTCACAGAGCAGAGAAGGCGGAGGGAGTTCGGTCTGAGGGCACGGGCCGGGCATTACTGACCATACTGTCACATCTATTCTTTGCCTCTCACTGTGCATTTATTTGTCTATCTATCTATCCCTCAATATTAGGATATTATTGATTTTATTAATATGTAAAAAAAAAAAACCGGACTTTTGATTGTACTACACAGGTATGAACGTATAAACTCACCTTATTTCTCTATATACAGTAGAACCTCGGATTACGAGCATAATTCGTTCCGGAAGTGGGCTCGTATTCCAAAACACTCGTAAACCAAATTTAATTTTCCCATAAGAAATAATGGAAACTTAATTTATTTGTTCTACAGCCCAAAAAAATAAATACATAAAAATAATGAATACAAAATATAAAATAAAACTAATTAACCTGCACTTTACGTTAAAAAAAAAAGTAAAAATAAATCCTGACAGATAAGTGTTTCCGTTTGTGCACGCAGGCGCTGTGTGCACACACACACACATTAACGGAGAGACTGTTTTATCGGGAAAATTTGCAAGGAACATCGCTAATCACACTCGCGTGAGCGCATACTAACGGAATCACTGCTGTAAAGTAAAATAAATAAATAAATAAATAAACCGGCACTTTACCTTTGAAAAGAATCGTGACAGAGCAGTGTTTCTGTGAAAGGCAGAGAGTGTGTGTGTGTGTGTGTGTGTGTGGGAAGCCGAGAGGAGGAGGAGGTGGTACAGAGAAGTAGAGAAAAAAATAGATCTTTACCCTTTAATGAGACTTGCTTTTGCTTTATACGCGCACACACAAACGCGCACTGTACAAACACAAAATAAAATATGTTTCACACACACACACACATGGTTACAGTGTTATAGTAAACAGTACACACGTGCACGGATGTTGATTATACCAGTAAGAGACGAGCACTAAGACCCAGCAG
>JAQQZT010000002.1:4358032-4373696 GCA_030068275.1 Clarias platycephalus
GTGTGCCCTGCGATGGATTGGCACCCTGTTCAGGGTGGACCCTGCCTCGTGCCCTAAGCCTCCTGGGATGGGCTCCAGGTCCCCGCGACCCTGAATACAGGATAAAGCGGTATAGAACATGAATGAGAGTGCGTCAGTACGTAATGATGGCTCTAGTCTTGCTACACAAACCTCTTAATCCATATCCACTTTGTGAGAAAAGTGGGGAAAAGAGCCAACATTAGTAGTAACAACCAAATTTCCCTCTTCCAAAAGCAGCCAGCATGAAGCTTGGCGTTCTACCAAACCCACAGGCTGTCCTTTGCCAAACACCATCAATTTGAGGAAAATGAGAAGCCAACTTCAATCTGTAAAAACATTTGAAACCAGGCTGAGACCGGGCAATTTTTTTCCCCCATTATTGGATAAAATCTTGCATCATTATACAACAAGCTTCCGACGGTATACAGGAAGTTTAATGCTGTGTACGGAAGGTTTGGTTCGCTCTTCGGGGTGAGAACACTTCCTTGAAGTCTATTTAGTAAGTGTTTAAACCTTCTAAAGGGGTTCTTCTTGAATCTGATAGGACCTCCGTAAAGGACAACCTCAAATGACGATTTTTCTTGCCATAAAAATGGAAATGCAAATTAAATCTGAAACCAGAATTTAGTCTGTTTTTTTTATCATTTAAATATTTACTTTACTGTAATGACACTCTAAAGAGAAAGACTTTCACATTAGTTTCTGGTGGATTTTGGTAAGCCCACCGATTTCCTGCTATGACCCCTGACTTATCCTCTCTCACTGTCGTCGTCTTGACCGTAAGGTCCCTTGTCACATGTTTGAGGATTGTTCCAGTCGGCCCTCGCACTGATCTTCATAAGCCGTTCTCTTTTTATGGCAAGACAAATCGCCGGAGTGTTGCTGTTTAAAGCGCCTGATTCTAATTAGGCCTCCTTTCAAGAAGTCTTTATCGTGATGGTTCACATTTTTTCTTCCATTAAAGAAATTAAAGATAAGGCACTGTAAAACGTTTGTGCGTGTTAAGTAACACATTCATTGCCATGACTTGGATGAGGATCAGATTACATTTTAGGATTTTTTTCCCCCTTTCTCCTCGCTAACAGAAACAGCTGTAAAAACGAGACGAGAAGCCGTCAGCTTGGAGTTTTTTTATGAGCCATTTTTGCGCGGCCGTTGAACATCGCTGGGATATCGCAGTTGGGAAGTGTACGGTGTGAGATCAAACGCTGAAGTGTAGCATTGCATAATAAACCTAAGGACCTCTGAGCACACAGGCTTCTCTGGCTTGAAGCAAGCGAGAGCTGAAACTGGGTCGAGGAGTGTCGAAGTCTTCGCACTCAGCAGTGGAGGAATTTCGGGTCTTTCAACATACAACACAGTCAAGTAGAAACACAATGTGCCCTTGTTTCCATTTTGGCGTTCTCATAATGAATGATCTTATATCGAGACCCTTGAACTGAAACGGGATGCTTATTAGCCATCGGATTGTGACGTAAGAACATCCTCCGCACACTTAAAACACCTTGCTCACGAGGCAGTGTTTTACAAGGCAAGACTTAGAAATTTCCCAAGGCTAATTCATCAGAACATGATATGAGACACTCTTCAAAGGTAGCAGTAGATTCCACTGTTAACAGGATACAAACTAATGAGGTGGAGATAAAAGGGTGAAGAGTGTCACCTCACGCCTCCAGGGTTGTGGGTTTAAATCTCACCTCCTGTCTGTATGCATGGCGTTTGGTTGGTTGGTTTCCTCCAAATACAGGCTCACACGAAGAGTATCATGTATGACTGGGTGTGTGAATGAAACGTGCGTGCTTGTCGCTTCATCCAAGGTGTACCAAGACTCTGGATCCAATTCTCCAGTTCCCCACTCGACCCTACACAGGATAAGCGGTATGGAAAAAGGATGAATTCCAATGACACCTTTATGGTTTCGGGTTCGATCCTGAATAAGCTCGGGTTACTGCCCGTGTGGAGTGTTGCATGTTCTCCTCGTGTCCACACGGGCTTCATCAAGGTTCTCAAGTTTTCCCCTACCTTCCAAAAACATTCCGGTATGCTAAGTGGTTCCTGGATCTGTGTGAGTGTACAGTATGTGTGCATGGTGCGTTGAACTGGACTGGTTTCCTCTTCAAGGTGATAACATTCACATCCACTGTAACCCCGACCAGGATAAAGTGATTGATGATTGCTGGAAATGGATGAAACACTGGTGATATTCAGACAAAATTTTTGGCCAAAGTGGCATTGATGCAGGAGATCAAAATCAGATTCTATCATATTATTGGAAAATGATTTTGGCCCGGATTTTAATTTTGTGTTAGTTGTTTTCAAGGTAAAAAGAGTGATTTCATTCTGCTCTGACCTTTTTACATTTTTTAAAAGAATTATCTTGGACTTTTTTCTTTTCCTTTTTCGGTCCATTAGATGTCAAAACATATATGTACCATATGAGGCAGCAGCAGAACAAATTCAAAATTTTTATTTTTGTTTTTGCATAATCTTCCCACAATGCCTTTGCTCAAGAACGCCACCTCCACTTTTACATGTCTTTTCAGGTCAGAAGTTACAGTCAGATTTAACATCAAACCCCACTGCTGAATTTTATTTTGATGGAAAAAACTGGCGTAGGCTTAGGCTTATGTCCATATAAAGGCGTTAAAGTAGCACAAATCAGATTTTTTCCCCCTAATGGGAACCAGATCATTTAATTCAGAGCTGTTTGAACACAAATATTTTTCAAATCACATCAAGTCTTTTATGTTCATATCTGGCCAGACGACTGTAATGAAATTCGTCGGGTCACACTTAACTATATATCGCTGTGGTCTTTCTGCAGCAGTGACTGAAACTCAACATCTGAAATTCTGGGAACGAGATGATTTAATCATGAAAATGAGACAATTCATTTGTATCCAGAAGTCATTGTGTTGACCACGAAATTAAAAATTGTTTTGTACAGTAACTGCAGCATATCGAATTACTGTACTGAATCATCTGTTCTCATGTTATATAGTCTTAATTACCTCATTCTCATGAATTTATTAAGATGTGGGAATGAGATAATTATCTTGTTCTCATGACATCACATTTTATACAACTTATTTTTCTTGTTCCAATGGTTTAGTTATTTCATTCACATGATTTGATTATCTTGTTTTCTCTCATTCCTCATGTTACTTTATCATATTTATTATGTCATACATATAAAATTTTCCCTACTCAGCATATTCCCAAATTATTATTTTATTCCCATGTCTTGATGATCTTCTTCTCATGACCCATGTCCATGATTAAATAATTTTGCTCCCATAAATTAATTATCGTAAGTTGAGTTTTATTTACAGTAACTAGAGCATATCAAGGCGGCACGGTGGTGTAGTGGTTAGCACTGTTGCCTTGCACCTCCAGGGTCTGGGTTCGATTCCCGGACAAGCTATAGGTATAGAAGGTGAGTGAGGGGGGCATATCATATTTCTGTACTCAATCATTTGTTCTCCTCATGTTAATAAGTCATGACCACAACCCAATTATGTCATTTTCATAACTTAATTATGATAATTATCTAATTCTTGTGATATCACATTTTATGCTATTTAATTATCTTGTTCAAATAGCCAGAGCCATAATGGAATTATCTTATTCCCAAAACTGAATTATCTCATTCTCATGACTTTAATTTAGCATATTTACTATGTCATAATTATCTCATTTTTACCCAGCACATTAACAATTAATTATCTTCTTATCATCTTATCATAGAACATAAATGTAGCCATGCCTCAGTTATCTCATTCTCATATTTTAATGGCTCACTCCAGTGCTTTTCTTATTCACACATTAAATTATCCTGTTTTCATGTCATTAACACTCAATAATTAATTACCACGTTCTCATGACTCGTCATATTTCTTAGTTCATAATTATCTCATTTTTTCAAATTATTTAATTGTCTTATTCCAGTGTCTTATTTTGAGTCTTGTCCTATATGCTTAATTATCTGGTTCCCTTTGTTTAGTTATCTCATTATCTCAAGTTACTGTACAAGTCATGATTTCAGAGATCTTATTCTCACAACTTAGTGTATCACATTTACAGTAGTTGTCTACTTATTCCCCTTTCAAAAATTAACATATTATGTTACCATGTCCAAATTATCTTGTTTTTATTAGTTAGCGCATTTACATATCATATCATAACATGTCTTAGTTATCTTTTCTTCATGTTTCCACAACCTAATTATCTTGTTCTCACAGCTGAAATTGTCTCATTATCACAATTTAATTGATCACATTCTTTTATCAAAATTATCTCATTCCCACAACTTGATTATCTCGTCCTCATGATGCAACTGAAAGAACTTAATTACCCTGTTTCTAAATGTTAATCCTGTAGTATTGTTAATTATTCTTTTCTCATGAGTTAACAAAGAGAAAACATTATTATCTTGTTCTCATGCATTACTAAGTCATGGCCATGCAATATTTTGTATTTAATAGTGATGCAACCATTTGGGTTCTGTATGTCAAAAAAACAACAACCTGCAAATCTCAGCTTTTCGTTCAGCTTTTCCTCTCCAAAGCGAACCACCTCTGCAGCTCTAAGATTGTCAATTTCATGAATACCAAAATGATGAATTTCAGAACACGCTTGATGTTCAGGACATGTACAGTTAATCATTCACAAGCTGATTCTGCAGCAGACATCTGTTTACTCTATATGGTTGGTTAACAATGTTAATTTAAACTGTCCAGGCATATTCTCATCTAAAGAAAAGAGAGGGCAATATTAAGCACAATTTAGAATAAAGTCTTTTTTTCTGGCTCTTAGCCACAATCTAGTGATAAACATCTGGCTTTCTTTTTAACGTGTTTGTTAATTCAGATTTACTAGTCCATATTTTTTCATGCACACTAAAGTTATTTTATACAGAACGTGCAGACACGTTTTTCCAATTCTGCGCTAACAATAGGCAATTATCTCACTCTGTTTCGTTCTCTTGAGAATTGCAAATTGTTATGTTATTTTAAACAGAATCTTTGAGCACGGCGTAATTAATACTGGTGCTTAGCATTTTGTCCAAAGTTGCCTTTGATGTTGTCTGAGCTGCAGGCTATAAAGTTACAGAGTTTAATGAGTGTTGTTATAATTTGGGAATAATAGAAGGTAATTCCTGTGTGTAGCAATCGTTCATCTGGGATGGTTGTGTGTTAAGAAGTTCGAGAAACTTAAACGGAGAAAAGTGCGTCTGTTTAGCTTTGGACTGCAGTTCTACGATGATGGAAATATGACTAATATTATCAAGGTTTCTCCAGCAAGTCATCTAACGGCATTCATCTAATTGAATTAATGAGAACAATGCTGAGCATTTTATCCAAGCTGTTTTTTTTGGCAAAAGACAATTTGGCCAGCTAAGAAGAGTATAGTTATGTTAACACCTCATAAAGTGAAGTCATCCTACAGTATATGCTTTTCATTTGTTGGACCTCCAAAGCAGCACTTTGAATAAAATTTACAGCCTTTTTTTTTAGCTTTAACAAGCCCAGAATTTAGGAAAGGTACCTCAAATATCTTTCCTTACTGAAGCAAAGCAAAGAGAACTGAGACTTGTTATTGATATCTGATACGGGGAGCTCAATCACGGTCTAAAGGATCAAAGGATTGTATAGTGCTTTTAGCAACAGTCAATGTCGCAAAGCAGCTTTACAGAATTAAAAAATATATACATGTTAACTAGAAAAAAGTAGGAATGAATTATTATTATCAGTTCATCCCTGTTGAGCGAGCTGGGATTTTATGACCATAAATCAGTCCCTGCTATATCTGTGTGATATGAAGCTGGGAGTTCAATATAAGAGGGAAAGGTGTTAGAGTTGATATAAAGTCCGCTTTCGTTGTTGGAGACTCTAAAAGAGGTACAATGAGATTTTCAGTCCTAAACTATTTAGCAACTGCAGTCACACATCATCAGAGAAAAACTGCCTAAATCAGCCGAGTCCAAGACCATCTTCATGGTCATCAAGTGGAAACACCCTCAGTCACCACACACACATTCCAAGCAGACCCATACATGGAGATCCTCATCAGCGAGCCACAGGACGGTGAATTCAAAGCTTTAACAGTTAGCCTGATGTCACTTTCTAGGAATTATAACAAGCATAAAATATTGGATTTAATATAAATAGCACTATACAGTAACTGACACTATGAAGATTACTGCGTAACGTATAATTATTTAGGTACTTATACTTTAGACTTGAGTCATATATGTCTGATGTGGAAACATCTATGAATTCTTACAAATTTATTTCCAATTCCGAGACCTAATCTAATCTTAATCCTAACACAGTTTGGATCAAACTTATTGACAGAGTTAAGTTCACAGAGTTTTAACAGATGTTCCAAGACGTTTGACTGGCCGATGTAAATGACCATGTTGTGCCACTTCACACTTCAAGGGGTCACTGAGCAGCACCGTGGTTCACCACAACCACTTCTGCACTCCAGGGATTCTTGGTAACCATGGTAACGTTACTCAAACAGGAACTATAAAGAGTATACAACGATGTACATTTTTTAAGCACCGTCCTAGTTAGACTTTATTAGGTCTCATTAAGGGCTGACTTTGATTCATAATATAGTTCCAAAACATGTTTAGTTTATCACAGTTACATCAAAGCCATACAGTACATATAGGCTGAATGTCATTCATATTTTATTTATTATACATATACAGTCATTTATATAAATATGTAGTATAATAACAGGCAAATGCAAGGATGTCTTCAAAAAACAAAACAAGAAACAAAGTACAATGCTGTGTAAAAGTATTTACCCCTTCCTGATTTTCTTTTCCATATTTGTTACGATTAAATGATGCAGATCACCAAACAAGTTTTAATATTACTCAAATATAAATACAGAATGCAGTTTTTAAATGATGAATTTCTTTTATTAAGGGGGAAAAAGCTGTCAAAACCTACTTGACCCTATGGGAAAATGTCTTGCTAAATCATGAATGAACTGTGATTAACATTTATTTTTTTATTTCACTTGCCACCCCCAAGTATGATTACTGCCAGACCTGGTGAATCAGGAAATCACTTTAATAGAACCTGGAAAGGGTTATATAACCATTTCTAAGGATCACAGTGAGATCTAATTACAGTGAGAGCCATTATCCACAAATGGAGAAAACCTGAAGCAGTGGTGAACCTTTCCTGTCTTAATATTAATGTTACCTTATTTTCCTAGTCAGCCTGTGACGTTCAAGAATCACAAAATAAAATCATTTACTCACAACCTGGAAAGGATCTTCCTGCAGGGATGGATATTGACCGTTGACAAGTTATCTATGTGTTTGTTAAGCAAGGAAATCTTGGCTAGGTCGCGTGCAGGAAATTAGACGGAAGCGATCTTTCAGACACCTTCAAGCTTTCAGCACTTTGCCAGATCTCTGTCACGGAACAGCACATGTTCAGATCTGTTGGAATATTTTGCTGTTTCCTCTCAGACAAGGACATTTTATGTTCTAACTGTTTTTAGGACTGAGTTTCCAGTTAATGTAATTTTGTTAAAGCGTTCCTTGGGGCATGGTCTGTGTTTGCTAACGGTTAAGGTGTGTAGGTGCAAATAAGGTCATGTGCGTGTGTGTGTGTGTGTGTATGCATGCACATCTGTCAATCTGTCAGTATGCCTTTCTTACCTTTTGCAGAAACAAGACGAGTTAATGTTAGCCAATGATGGGACCCGTTGTTATTCTTGACAATAATTGAGTCCATGCGTTTGTACAGGGCGGCACGGTGGTGTAGTGGTCAGCACTGTAGCCTTGAATCTCCAGGGTCCGGGTTCGATTCCGGCCAGGGTCGATTCCCGTCTCTGTGTGCATGAAGTTTGCATGTTCTTCCTGTGCTTGGTGGGTTTCCTCCGGGTACTCCGGTTTCCTCCCACAGCCCAAAGATATGCAGGTTAGGATAATTGATGTTCCCATAGTGTGTGAATGGGGGTGTGAGCGTGTGCCCTGCGATGGATTGGCACCCTGTGTTTAAAAAAATAAAAAATAAAATAAAATATATATATATATATTTTTTTTTAAACACAGTGCACCGTTTTGGTTTACACATATTTGGATTTATTCATCTCTGAAGTGAAAATAAATCTTGCACTAAGCAATTATAGAAATTGTACATATTTTCCACATTAGTCATATAAAATGTAAGGAAAGAAAATGATATTGAAGTGTTCAGGTTAGACGTGCAGGTGTGAAAGCAGCTAATGTGAAGTAGGCTAGGCTAATGCTACTGTACTAAACAATGGAAATAATTACTTTTAATAAAAAAAATTGTTCCTTGAGCTCCCACATTTAACTCCTAGTTAATCATTTTTGAATATTAATATAATTGTTTCAAACCTTATTAGTATTAAGATCTGTTTTTCTTTCTTCCATTTTAATGCTAGCTAGCAACTACAGCAGTACTTACTAGCATGGGCTTTCCACAGATAGCTAGCTGGCTAAGCACTAGCTGAATCATTTATTTGTCTAAATGATTATTCAGGAAGTAGTTTATCAGCATTTTCTACTGTAAATGACATTATTAGTGTAGGATACAATTAGAACGAAATGTACCCAGAGTCAAAATTATTTAACTCTTTTAGCTAACTTATAGTTATCAGGATACATTCTTCAAGTGTTGTGGATTTTTGTTTGTTTGTTTTTTAGTTACATAGGACCTTTTTGACATTATTTCTGACATACACTGTTTAATTGCTTTATTTACTGTCACACTTTAGTATTACAACTTTTTTGTTCAGAAAAAAAAAACAGCTATTTCTGAATAGCAAGAATAAAGTGGAGCTGCTTTCAGTTTGGTTTTTAAAGCAGCCGGTGCCATAAATTAAGGTTATCTGAGGTTTAATGTCTATTTATTTCATATTTTACAATTAATTCATTTTCTAAATATTTTGTTTGTTTTTATATGCAAAAATATGATTATAGTGTTGGAAATTGGTAATGTTGGTATTATTTCTGGGTGGCTGGATTGGATTATCTACATTTACATTATTTCCTATGGGAAAAGTTGTTTCGCAATATAAAATTACACCTTAAGAACTCGCCTCCGGAACGGATTAAGTTTGTATGCCGAAGTACCATCTATACAGAGATTTCATGCAGATTGTACATATTTCATTTTTTTTTTGTTCTACCTCTGAAGCCCATGAGGCTCTTGCTGCACTGCGGTCAATAAAACCTTGGCCTGGAGGTGGTGGAGGTTGTTTTGAGGCTCCTACCCCACCTTAAGCCTGCAGATCTCCATGATATTTGTACAGCTGTCCTGCAGTAATAGAAACGTAATGGCCTGTCATGAGTTTCCTCACTACAAGATGTGAGAACTAATCCAGGTCTGAATGTGATACAGACTGTTTCTACGCCGCAGTTGGGGAGGTGTATGAATAGCCTCATAATGATGACTAATTCAATACGAATACATTATTTGGATTAAACAGATAATGTGGTCTGAACAGATACGAATGTGGACGACCGGTCAGATATAAAACTTGCATGACAAAGAAAGATCCGTCTGATAAATTTGCAGCATTCATTTATTTCATCCTCAGTAACTGCCAGCTCAGAGAGGTTGTTACAGTATTTAAATATGGGTATTAGTTTATGTACAGTATATTTGTTTAAAAATATTGGAGATAAGAATAAACCAAAATAATAACTGCATTAGGAGGATTTTAGGGTTCATATTTAATGGTACAGTATATATATATATTTTTTTTATCCTTCTGTATTAGGCCACACCCACTCCATATTTAATTCAGGACACATGATACAGATATGACTAAATGAAGCACTAAACAGATTCAGATCCAGGCAAAGATAGTAGCATTGGGTTGCATAGAAAATAGTTTAAGATTTGTTTGATTAAAATCAAGGTAATAAGTTGAAAAGAAACGTGATGAGAATTTACATATGCTTATATTCCTGTGTCGTCTGCATTGGTGACATTAGTCCTGTCTGTTTTACTTAATACTGCTCATCCTAAAAGGGTAAATAACATCATATGTAATCATTGTAGAATGTTTATATGGTTATAATAATCATAGATGGGTTGTATTGACAGAATGAAAGAAAGCAAGAAAGACAGAGAGAAGAAAGAAAGAAAGTATGCACATGTTTTTAAGAATGCCTGTGTAAAAGTTGAGGAAGAGGCATGTCATGGTTTGGGAATATGAATAAAAACGACCATAACAGGATCCGGATGCGTTGGACATAGTGCTTTACGTTCGGCACTATCATACTGACAACTTTTTTGTTATATTTCTGTTGTCAAGCCGCTAATTAGCCTTAAACCTGGTATGGTCTGAAGTGAATGCTCAAACTTGTCATTTTAACAAAAGCCTCCTTACTGTGAAGCACTTATTTGAGTGACAGATGTAACCAATTTTCCTATGTTCCCCCTGCAGCAGGCATGGATCACTCAAAGTGGTCTTTATTTCCTTAATATCTTCTTGACATTACATGCATGCTTGATCTGCACTGTCAACATAACCCACAAGAACCGTATCCACTCGTATAGTCACTTATTATTTGTGTTATAACTCCCTTTTTGCTTCAGTGTGATGAATAACAGATGGAGTACAGTGTAGAGTGTTTTTTATCCTGGACTCTATAGTGGATATACTATATCCTGGTTGTGTGTGTGTAGTATTAGTCATATTTGAAAATAAATTTATTCGATAAGGGTCGTGCCAAATTTTGATGTAATTTGATTGGTCAAGCTGCAAGTTTAAGGAATTCCTGAAATGGCACTAGCTAGTCAAAGATTATTTAACATCAGTTACTACAGGCACATCATCAGCGAGTTTAACTTTTTACTTCCAGATTTCCTCCTTAATTTGGTCCTGTCCAATTCCCCCTGCCTTGTTAGATCACTCTTGCATCAGCTACAACCAAGGCGTAGGCTAATGTGTGCTTCCTCCAACGGACATGAAGATGCCGGCACTCAGACAAAAGCGCTATCTGCCCACTTCTGCTTGCATGAGCTCACAGATATCCATGCTTGTCTAGTTTCACTATGATTGTGAATTGTGGTACATGTGGGGGTACGAGTGGGCTGCCCCTCCCCCTCCCCCTACAGTAGTTGCCTGTAGCATCACCCGGGGATCGAATTTGTGATCTCTCAGATGTTAGGGTGAAACTGCCTCTATTACAGGAGTTTCACAAATATACAGTAACTTTTGACTTGAAAAGACTTTAATGGACGTAACAGTTTGAAGGACAGCTGTCACTTTACATTTTACATTACGGGAAAGTCTTCAGGACAGGCAACATTAAATTTTGTTATGTCTTGGTAATATGACGAGATGTGTTTTATGTATTTATGTGTGTGTGCTTATAACCTTAAAAGAAGCTGGTGAGGGAACAAAGGTTGCGATATCACAAGGTATTAAAGAAACACGCTTATTTTGAAAATTTTAAATGTAGCTATAAATTGATAAAAAGTGTGATGTTTAATTATTACATAAGAAAAAATTAATGATATATTTATATAGCAAAATAATCAACTTTCAGAGGAGAAGGGTTAACAGTTGTGTTGGGGCGCATCACATTACCCCACTGTTGACCCCTATAGTGTTTTATTCTCCACGGTGCTGGGTTTCTTACATAACTAATAATATTTACATCATGGTGATTCATCTGTACAAGTTCAGAACACTATAGGTGATGTCATAAGAAAAACTATAAATACAAGCCCCACCCACTTTTTTCATACTTGAAAACTGATGTGAAACGTGTAACGAATTTGAAGTTTGTAGCAAATTTGTTGCGAATTCACAAATTGTTTCTGACCTCACATCTGACCACCCAGGCACAACTCCAGATGTGCACTCCTCTACCACATCATTCTTATCATGCTGTCACATAATTTTTAAGCGCATATGGAAAATTAAAGGAGATGTAGCCTGATCCTAATGTAGCTCATGACTGGAAATGATTGTTTTCATTACCCAACAGAGCGGTGCTGCCTTTTGTCACGACAGCACACATCTGTCAGAATCTTAATCCCATCCATCTCTTCCTGTCCTCCCATCCTGCTGCCTCTCTGACCTTTTCCACGTCCACTTTCACCCCCATCATTTTTTATTTAGATGATGAATTATGTAAGTCATATTACTTCTCCTGACTGTGGTAACCTTGGCCTTTGGTAGAAGTCTAAGTACAGTATGATGTAACGGATAACACATTATAATAGAGATGGGGATCACCAGGGATCACCCGATACAATATTATCACGATACCTGGGGGCTATGAATTGTACTGTGATTCATGAATTTAAAAATTCTGATTCGATATTAAATTTTTTAAAGATTTTGTTCTAATTCTAAATAATTTGCACCTTTGTGAATAGTGGACAGCACCATCTGTAGGATTCTAGAGGAACAACAACACTTTGCCACCTAAAATACAAATATATATACACAAATGTTTTTTTTTTTTAAATCAATTTTGGAGTTAGAGTGATGATACATGATTAACCACACAAAAGAATCATGATACGTAATTGAATCATTTGTTCCCTCAACTCTCACCTTACATTGTGTAAAAAAACTAACATCATTAACTAATATTTATTTTATTTATTAACAACCAAGACATTATTAAGACGTTACAAACCATAAGTAACTGACAAACTAATATTTTCAGGGATTTCTGCTTAAAGCCCTTGTTTAATCAGCTTTATGGTAAGATAAATGTTATAAAATAAGGATTCTTATAGGCCATGTATTTTATAAAAATTTTATTAAATAATCTATAAATGGTATTATATGGTACAGTATACAACATGCATCAATAAAAATATTGTAACATGCTTAAATTGTATACATTTATAATCATTATAGTTTAAGAGGTACATTTTTAATTAACAAAAAAATCTTAAGATATAAAAAAAATTGTTTGTCCTAGAAATCATAGCAGAATAGTTAATGTAAATTGAAATACATCTGAAGCATGAATAAATAGTGTTGGTTTGAATATGGTTGGCTATTTGGATGTTTAACACAAGTGTACAGCATTAATATGTAAGAAATTAAACATTTCAGGGAGTTTTGATCTAGAAGTTAAAAAAAAAAAAAAACATGATGCAGATGTTAATTTTTTATTTGCCTGTACAGATTTATCTGATCATTGTTCCACAAAAAGAGTGTGCGTGTGTATTAATACATACAGTATATGTATTAATACACACACACACACTCTTTTTCCCATGGCAATAAGACCAAAGTGGACTGAAGTCGCTTGTTCTAAATATTAGATTTGTTAAATTAGGGCACTTCAGGATTGGGGCACATTTTCCGATCTGCCATGATTCATTGTTTAAGAGAGAGTAGTTGCGTAACGGACGTTTCATCTTTTTTCATGGCAGCTGGAGCGCTTGTTTATTTTGTTATTTATCTCTGCGGCCTTAATGTGAAATGGCTGGCGACAGTGGAGATTTAGGACAACTCGGCTGGTTTGTGTGTGTGTGTGTGTGTGTTTCAGATGGAAAGCAGACTCCTTTGATCTTCATCTTTCTTTTGTTCTGTTTCATTTCTCTCTTTCGAGAACCCTGTCTTGTTGTCGTGGTCACACACATGTACAGTATACATATGAAATCAGCTTCACCCCTACATGAGAAGATGCTATGTGTCTTTGATCGATGGTGTTTTAATTCTTTATTTCGTTCACACACATCGCCACCTTTGCCCCCCTAGCTGGTGTTACTGAATGCTCTCTTCCTGTGAGTGGGGCTTTTATGAGAGATCAGATCACCAGGTCATGTGACCTCTATAGACCATTTCTCACTGCTGTTTTTCTTTTCTTCTGCATGTTTCTTTTTTTTTCTTTCTGAAGTACGGTGACACGAGCGAGTGTATTTGGGGAAAACGTTGCCAGCTAAGATAACGCTGGCTGAAGGATGTTGTGTTTCTCTGGATGATGAATTTGTCCAGCTTGGTTAGTAGATCTGGAGCGGATTTGTTCCTGCAATGAATATAGTTTTTGTGCGACTTTTCCCTCTGGCTAGACTCCCTACTGGACATTTACTGACCTTTGACCCTGACCTTGCTCCTTTTGAGTGTTGTTTTTGACTAGCCTTTCCACTCCCTTTCAGTTGCTGACTCACTGCTTTAGGCAACAATCTCAGATGATACATCACGCAGAACTGATCAGTTGTTCTCATATTACTGAGCTAGCTTCTTATAGAGCTCAGGTTCAGTCCTAATGAAACAGAGCAGATTGGTGAATTATGTAAGCACGAACATCTGCAGGAGGAATTCATGATCAAAGACCGAGACTGTTTCAAATACACTACATACTTTATACACTATACGCCTGCATTCAGATTTAAGTTAGTTTTTATTTTACTGGACATACAGTAGTAACATGGGGATTTTATTTGATAACAAAATGTTTGTTTGCTTTGTAAATATGAAAAACACATTATAATAATTAATGATAACTGTCAAAGTTTCTTGAACAACCCTTAAAAAAATATGAATTTTAAAACATTTTTTAATAACTAGGAAATTGTTAAGAGAATCTGTAGAAATTTACCATATAGCTATCCTTAAACTATAAAAATTTACTTTTATAAACATGAAAACATTTATTAATAAATGTAAATGTATCTACACAATCTTTCTTTGGTAAATACAGAAATTTAGAACGAAGGAAACTTTTCAGCAACACTTTACCAATTTCTGTTTTTACCCCCCCCCCCCATCTCTACTTTATAATAACCACACCTTATAATGAGCTCAAACATTATTAATAAATAATATTTACTTTATTTATTAAGGACTGAGACATAAGTAAGACATTATAAACCACAAATAAAATTAAACAAACTAAAGGAATTTACAACTAAGGAAACTTTTCTTTGTTCATAGAAACAAACAGGAATTTATTTTAACCATGAAGAAAAATTAGGAATACCTGGAAATATACTTACAGAATCTTTATTTGGTAACTATACAGATTAATCTTTTTAGATTTACTTTTAATTAAATAAAATTTTGAAAAACATTTTAGTAAGTGAAAAAGTCCTTTTAAATAACTATAGAAATGTACTTAATGACTATGAAAACTTTATTAAATTGCTATAACTACAGTAATAACATTTCAATAATAAATATAGAAGGTTTTTAGAAAACTTAAATGACTTTTATTGTATTAGTCTTTCATAACTGGAAATATACTTAGAAAAGATTTTTCTTTTTGGTTTAAAAAACAGTAAAAATTGACCTTATAACTATGAAACTTTTATAACAACTGTGAAAGGTATCTGGAATCTTACCTTTATAGCTATAACATTTATTAATATTAATACCTGAAATTCAATTTAATTGAATTGAAATTTAATTTGTGGTTAATACAGAAATTTACCTAATTAGAAACTGTCTCAGATGGAAATATTTTAGAAATCTTCCATCTTTCTTTGATAATTCTAAAAACATGAATTAATACCTGGTAATTTGTTATGTTGAAATTAACATCAGATGCATTTTAAAGGTTCGAAAGGTTGCTTGGAATAAAGAAAATAAAACCTACTTTCAAAATTTTGCATAAATGACAGATGTGCTTCACATCTCCACCTAAAACATTCAACCT
>JAQQZT010000002.1:4386027-4408473 GCA_030068275.1 Clarias platycephalus
GCCTTAATGTGGAGCCCCCTAGTGACGGGGAGGAATTGGACACGACTAAATTAGGGAGAAAATCGGGAAAAAATTCCAAAAAAAAAAGTTAGTACACAGTGAAACGAAACAACGTTCCTCCAGGACCAAGGTGCTACATTCAACATAAACTTACAACATAAATTAACAGAAAAACTAAACTAGCTAACTTAGAGGATATGAAAAATAATTTTACCGTGCTGTAAAGTACATGTGACAAATAATTGAACATTATTATCTACTGTAACACACCTTTGGATTCTCACTCTGAGGCAAAGATACCATGATACTACAGTACAGTCTATACAGTGGTACAGTTACTATTGGACTATAATGGCACCAACACCATGGGAAAATGTGTTATTGTTAATCAGTTGAGATTGCCAGTCTATGGCAGGCCTGAAACACTACTGTAAGCTAAATGATGTACAGTAATGTCTTTCTATCACTCAGTGATATATCTGTCAGTGAATATCATTTAATGGTGACAATTTGCACATCACATCACGCTGGTTGTGTTTAAATCTGCGTTCCTGGCAGCAGCTGAATACTAATTTACATGCTGAAAGTGGTTTAGTTGTTCTGCGGAATGTTGTTTGGAATGAAATCAAAGGAAATGTGCTGTGGAGAGACTTGAACCTGGTCCTGGTATGCACAGTGATTTATTCCTTCGTGAACTGTTTTCACTCCGAGAGACTTTAAAGCAGAGATTACCACGACGTTAACAAACTGACTCACACTTAACCAGGTCCGGGATAAAAGAGTCGAAATGATCTAATGCAAAACATAAAAGCGGCGAAAAGGTTCAGTGTTTGAGGTTTTGTTAATATGTTTTTTAAAATATATATACAGTGCTGTGAAAAAGTATTTGCCCCTTCCTGATAATTTTTTTGTTTTGTTGTATATTTGTCTTATGGACAGCTTTAAATTTGAGCTGATTTTGAGTCAGTACTATACGCTTGACTTTTCCATACAAAGCCGCGGATGCAACATGACACACTTCAAATAAACAGCTTTGATATTTAAGAAAACAGAAAAGAGTTTCAGTACAGTACAGTAGCATTCATGGAAGGAGTCTCCAGTGTTAGTGTCATGTAATAGTTTCCTACAAAAGTTTTTTGCAGGAAATTGTCAGGGTTTCTAACTACACAACCTGTGTCTTTTTGTCTTATAACTTGAAGACAAATAGAAAATGTAAGTTTTGTGGTCCAACAATATGGAAGTCCATCTCTTTCACAGAGTAACGCCTCTAGTGTTTTTATCTTTCTGATGGGTTTGTTTTTCCATGTGGTATAATTATTTCTGATTATTAAGGGGTATTATAAGTGGCCTAGCAATGTTCTCCTGGTATTGAGTCAACCTCTACAGTACATTGCCATTCTCTTCAGTTTTCTTGTGCTTAATATGTTTGTTTGTGGCCAGAGATATTTTTGAAAAATGCTGCTCGTTTGGATGAAAGCTTTTGGGGAAAGTAAAAACCATCGACTATTAATATACATGTGGCTCAGGGTGACCTTGGTTCAGGATATCTCAAAAAGATCTTACCACCAGATTAAACAGTCCATGTAACTGACCTTAAGAAGCCCTTCTAGATTTATAGACCCTTTTAAAGCCAGCACTTGGACCACTTCTACCCCATGTCACATCATGTCCAAGTCCTTATCACCACTGACTTTCTTGCCAAAAGAACATTAGAGACAGAAATAGGGGACATGGACGGAAGCTTTTGGATGTTGCTGATATCACATACTGTACCATCATAAACATCAGGACTGCTCAGGACTATTCGAGTTACTCCACTGTCACTAATTAATGTAAGTATTCTAATTAGGGTTTCCTCCGGGTAATCTGGTTTCCTCCCATAGGCTAAATGGCGTTCTCAAATTGCCAGTAGTGTGAATGTGCGGTTGTAAAAATGGGAATAAATACAATGGTAATCACTCCTGGCCTCCACGATTCCTAATTGGTCTACAGATACTGTAGCACCTTTCTGAACAATCATAGTTAGATCCTCTCTATTGATTGCTGTAAGCCTTTGACATTTGCAATGCATTTTATTTAGGTTTTTCATGCTTCCTCTTTAATTCCAGTTTGACGTAGCTGTGCTGTAGGTCTCAGCAGGTTTCCATAAACCCATGACCAGCTTTGTTTGTCTGCAATCAACTGCCACAAATGACCATGAATAGGCAGTCATCAAAAGTTGCATGCTCAAAACATACATAGCCCACACCGACAGGCTACAAGTCACTGTGAATCACCCTGAGATATTCCTCA
This sequence comes from Clarias platycephalus, assembly GCA_030068275.1. NCBI lineage: Eukaryota > Metazoa > Chordata > Actinopteri > Siluriformes > Clariidae > Clarias > Clarias platycephalus. The sequence continues at coordinate 4,388,320 of JAQQZT010000002.1, forward strand.
GCAAACCAAGCTCTTGGTGGTCATACAGTATGACTAACCCAAGCTCCTTGGGGTAGCTGTCATCTCCAGATATACAGTAGGCATTCCTATAGAGTTCCCGTGACTCCAGACATTGGAAGCCTTGTATGTATAAAATAATCTTGCATCATCTGAAAAGAGAGCTCAGAAAATGGACTAAAGCAGGTGCGTAACACGATTCTGAATACACAGAACTTGACCTAACTTTTATCCTCTAACTCTGAGTACAGCGCAGTTTAAACATTTCACTCTCTTGTAATGATTTATATACCTCTCAAGGATTCTTCCTCATGTTTGTCTCAGGACGTTTTCCCTGATCACTGTTGTTGGTTTGTTCATTATAGCGTTTGTCAGTTCCTTTTTTAGTTTCTGAAGAAAAGAACCTTTTAGATGTGAAACATACATCAGACAAACTATATAGAACACTTATATATATTCTGTTAGTCGTTACCACGGTAATGCGATAGGTCTCCGGGGGGAAACGGCGGAAACGGCTGAAGCCGTCGTCCCGCTGAGTCGAACTGATTTGTGGTTAAACATCCTCTTAGCTGGTTTTGCTTGCCATTGACCATAGTAATGACCCTGTAACGGCTGTGCCACCCAGCACGTGTCGCTGGAGCGCGGCGTCCATAAACACCACCACTTCCAGCGTCAACAAACACGTGGAAACATTTCACCGCGGGGCAGCTGGCGCGAGGGCGGTCCGTCGCGTTTATCTTGGGCATCAAGTGAATTAACACACCGTCATGCAGAGGAGAGCTCAGATACGCTAAGACAAACACTTACGCATGGCTTAACAATGCTGTACAGACACACAACCGTGTACACACACACATATGGTTGAATAAGTTCATCTGTACCTACGGAGTGTGGTCTTGTTATGTGGAATGTTTGTGTGATTATTTTTACTAGAGTGTAATTACATGTCTTTAGAATTGCCTCTCAAAGTGTTTTTTTCCCCCCGAAGAAAAATCTGTTAAAATGTTGGAGCATTATCCTTATTTTTTTCTAACAAAGAAATTTCATATCCATGTTGAAACTAAGAAAAAATGCTACACACACTAGTCAAACAGCATGATATTACATTATTCCATCCATCCATCTAGGAACCTCTGTAGTCCAACTAGGGGCCGGGGACGCCAATGGTGATTAACACTGTATTTATTTTCACTTTTACAAGCGTGGTAGAACCTCTGGTCAACGTTCACACACTCATTCACACACTACAGGCAATTTTGGAACACGGATTAGCTTAATATGCATGTCTTTGGATTGCGGGAGGAAACCAGAGAACCCCGGAGGAAACCCACCAAGCCCTGGAGGTGCAAGGCGACTACTAAGCCACGGTGCGTTTTTATTATTTTTTTTAGAATGCTTTTATAGTATTCTAAAATTATATGACGTTCTTTTTAGCACAGATATTCCCTAATGCAAAGATCGAGTGACCGAAAAGCATCTAAAACCTGCAGTAAAATTAGCTTAGTTATTCCCGAAGGTATCATTGAACAATATGATACGCATATATTAATAATATAACCACATGTAAATTATATTACACCAGAGGAATGCTGCTAACATGCTGCTAAAATACTCGACGGTATACTTTAAATAAAGGCGGAAAAAAAATAAAACGGGGGTTCCTAGAAGAAGCGAAGACTCTGCGTGACGTTCTGCAGTAACCTCAATAAACCTGAGAACATGTTAACTCAGCTACCGGAGTTGTATTTTGCATTAATTAAAGCAGCTGTCCGTTTGTGTCTCGTTATAGGGAGCGCGTTAAAGATCTGGAAAACACACACACACAAAGTGATAAATTGAATTTCTGTCCACCTCGTCGGGAAACGGGACGCAAGAGTATCGGGTTCTGTGTTTTGATTCTGCACAATCATTGCAGACATTAGTGTGGCCGAAAAAAAGAGATGTCCAGACGTCGCGGGCAAATTTGTTTTAGAGAAACTGTCACAGTAGCTAAAACAGCCTGGTGGGAAATCCAAGCCAGGTCTTGGTGCCTGGATGAGGAGGGGGTGAAGGGGTACGAGGACAGCGACGTCGTGTGTTTGTGGTTAAATTGTAATTTAATGACATAATTAGAATGCATCCGTATTTGAAATGCACTGCACATGGTTAACGTATGCGTGCAAAAGTTTGTACACCCTTGCAACAAAGTAAATTACATTTTCTCAGATATTACTGAGTCCATTCTCTGTCCTGTGCACTGAATGTCTTTTAGATCCTCTAACATACAAATTCCCTTTATATTGTTTTTGACATATTGGTTGTAACTGTGTCAGATGTCATACCCTGTTGTTTTAAGAGCCTGGATACTGAGAGGTTTATGGACAAAATTTGACATTCGTCATTTAGTTAATTCAAATTGTTTCTGTTCGTCCTTTTTTTTTATCCTTTAAATACTTAAATCTAGACCAGTTGTGGTAACAGAGCCATCTGATTCAGGTTAATGTCTGGAAAATAACCACGCTTAATGGTTATATGGTTAAACTGGTTGGGAGGTTGAATCCAGACTACACACATAGTAGAAATGTTTGCTTAATATGAAGGACGTTCAAGTCAAACCAGGACTTTTTGGTTGTGCTGAATAACAAAATTCCCTTTATTTATTTCTCTATATAATCCCCTGATACACTAATACACTTATCCCAGTTTTTCACTAGTGCTTGGACACAATCAAGATAGAAAGTTTTCTCAGTACGCCGGACTGCCTGCGTCACATCTGAAACACTGGCCACCTCGGCTGGGGTCGTCACTCACGGACGTGCGACCTTCTTTAAAACATTTACACCATTCAAATACTTTACTGCAGTTATGAGTCTCATCACTATGCGCCTTCATTCACCAGAAAGTTTATCACAAGTTCCAGTTTGAATTGAACTTCTAGCACATGTAGTGTTAAAAAAAAAAAGCCTGGTTAAAATGTCCCTGGGGCGCCGGCTAAGTTGGACATTCGTGTTGTCCGATACACTCATTATACGTAAATTATAAAACACAGCTGTTATTTTTCCCATTTCAAAAACCCAGGGGTGCGCAAACTTTTGCACTTCATTTTCCAGTTTGTACTGCATATGTTATCCATATACTAATTACATACGAGAATGTAATAATAATAAACATAACACTAAAACAAACACAGTGGTGCGCTGTGTCCACACACACACACACACACACACACACACACACACATGTTGCAGGAGGTTATCGATATTGAGCCGTCAGCTTGCAGCCCCCTTTCCTTCCCCCTGCGGTGTTTACGACTGTGGCTCAGGAAGGGAATCTATGCTACAAGGGTATATTTTTACCTGCGTTGTCGGCTTGGGGAGAAGTTTGTAAGGAGACACCGGTCGGTACAGCGAGCTGGCGGAGCTCAAAGCGCGAGCCGCATGGAGCGATGCGGAGTATGTGGGCAGAGTGGTAGCTCCTGTGTCACTGTATATGTATGCTGGAACATGCATCCGTCATTATGATACCCGAGCGGAGAGACCAAAGGAGAGAGGTGTTATGGGAAAAGGGAAAGGTCAAGCAGAAGAGAAGTGGGGATGAGTTCGAGGAAGTAAATCAATCCTAAAAAAAAAAGGAGATGCTTTGAGATATTGACCAACACTAGCGTGTTTAATAATGTATTCAGGAATAAAACACATAGGGGGGGTTAGTTGTCCCCTCACAAAGATCTGTGATGGAAAAGTTACTCAAAGTTTCAAAGCCTTGACATTGGATTCTAAACAACCATTGACAGACCTTTTTTTTTTTTTTTTGCATAACATCATGGTCTGGTGTAATTCTTTTTTCTATTTAGCCCCTTATTTTATTTAAGGCCATCTTGGTGGCTCAAGCAACAAACTACTAACCACGGATAGTGAAGGCTAGCAGGTGTTTGCTCCAAAGCACATAAACCCAGCTAACTATACCTTTTTGAATTGGTTCTCACATTACACTAGGGGGCAGCGTAACCCACTCAAAGAGAATGTTATCCACCCTCTTCCGCCTGCGTGAGCATGCAGATGCCCATGATTGGCTATTGTCTTTGATCTGAAAGAGGGATTTGATCTTGTGATTGCCGGATAGTAATAGAAAGACAAACCCTTTTTTTGGTGGCACCACTTGGGACCAAATTCACTGCTTTATCCTGTATACAGAGTCGTGGGAGGGATGGAGCCTATTCCAGGAGACTTGGGCACTAGGCGGTGTACACCCTGGTCTAATCTGAATGTGTGTGGACTATGAGATGAAACCGGAGTACCCGGAGGAAACCCACCAAATGCGGGGTGAACATGCAAACTCCATGCACACAGACCCGAGGTGGAAATCGAACCCGGACCCTGGACGTGCAAGGCGACAGTGTTAACCACTAAGCTACTGTGCCGCCTCGGACCAAATTCATTTATAATCTTTTGTCTTAAATTACGTGAAGCTTATGATTCTTTTCTTTAAGTCTAAAATTTAATTAACTCCACCTCATTGGAACTACTGCCTGTTTCTGTTAAGTTTCTGTTATGGAAAATGAATCAACCCCTTCTGACCAATCAGACTTGAGAATTTGCTTGGTCAGGAGTTCACCCTGGTGCCTAGTCGGGGGGATTTGACCACCGTTCAGTTATAGCATGAGGATAATATCTTGAGACGCTGTGATGCAACAGTCCACAATCTCTAAGTTGTATCTGTGTAATAAGAGAGAAAGCCCAAACCCAGAAAGAAGCAGGTCATGCATGTCGCGTTGGGGTTATGGGTAAATCCTCCTTTCCTGCCCATGGGGGGGCTTTAAGGCAGCAGGAGCTGATTAGCTTAGTTTAATAACACTCATTTTACAAACGCAGGGAGCTTTTATGCCACTTAAGCCACCAAAGCTCATTAGAAACCCGGCGGCCTCGGCAGGTATGGTTCCTATTTCACACTGCAGTGGAAGTCAGGCGCAGATCAGTCAATGGAAGTGATTTAGCGCAGAGGAAGGAGACAAGGTCGGCTTCATTTATGAGCAACAAATGCAGAGGGATCTAGGCTCGGACAAATGAGTCTCATCTGTGGATTTCTCTAAGTGATAATAAATGATTGTGTGGAGGTTTGGAGGGGGGAAAAAAACGTCATGTGGTCAAATTCAGACGTTTTCCAAAAACGTCAGAATTTGACCACATGATGGCCCCCCCCCCATCCAACATCCACACAAATGAAATTGGTGTTTTCTTTACAAATTCAGTAACTCAATCACAACTAACAGTATAAAGTCTGGTTTCTCCAAGAATAAGAGACAAGCTGGAATGTTACGACTTTTCATTCCAGTAAAGTTAAACTGAAAAACCAAGAGGAAAATAATCATACGTTTACAATCGGGAAATGAGTTCTCTGTGTAATTATCAGCCTCGTCCACATCAGTCTCTGCCTCTTCATCGTCTCGTTACCCCGAGGATCTCTCCTAAAGCTCACATCAGGGAGAAAATAAATCACTGCTTCTTTCACTCGGCTCTATTCACTACGCTCATTTTTATTAATGTATTTTTCAGAGCTTTTAAACATTTACATTTTTTTGTTGACACGATGCCCCCAAAGAGCATTGGGAATATTTTCGAGTTCAAATTACATATTGAATTATGTAATAATGAAAAGTTATTAATTATAAGGCAAAGTTTTAGGCATCTTTAAACAGACTAGCCTGTTTGTTAAACTGGTTCCTTTCTTATCCTGTTCCATTTTATATCATTTTGACAAAATGTGAATATGTTTTCTTAAAATCAAGATATTAAAGTATGATCTTAGCATAAACACAAATTTGGTATCCGTATTAATTCAAAAAGACACAGGAAAGAGGCAACACACTCTTGCAGATTGCCGTTTATTGAGGTTACAGTGACGTATTCGTTTCATTTCAGGTCCTCCAGGGAAGCGTGGCAGGATGGGAAGACAAGGAAATCCTGGTGAGTTCTACTGAAAATTCTACTCAACCCTTCTGGTATTGTTTAAATCTCATTGTGATTCACCGATGAAATCTCTCACGTCACATTCTCAATAAATATCTCTCTTTAAAAAAATCAAAGGGTTCGATGCTGTGATGCAGTATTTATAAACAAGGATCTTCCAAACATCATTCAGACGCTAATTAAGACCAGAATGAGTCAGCTGGAGAGTAAATTGTCTCATCTCACACAGACACTGACTCAGATGGCCCAATCTGCTTTAACTATCCAAACACACTCTTACTCATTGCTTTCTCTTTGAGATAGACATCGTCGTCGTAACAGATCCTGCACGATAAGCGGTGAGACCTCAGTGAGCGCTGAGACACGCATGCTTCCTTTCCCACTGCTCAGGGTGCTGGTAAACTCTCATTGATGTATCAATTAATAAAAAACATTCTATTTGTAATCATGAGATATTTATTAACAGCTAAATATTAACTGATTTCCGCATTTGGTCCCTTATTTGGGTGCTTGCGAACGAGGAAGTTTATGCAACTGATTAGGGTGATTCCATGCAAAGGGCAGCTAAACCATGGAGAGAAATCTAGGCCTTAAAAAAATCAATCATTCTTACAGTATGTGTTAAAATACCACATCTGCTTATACAGTGTGGACATTGACTTTTAAATTAAACACTAAAGTCCTATACTGAGTATCAAACAACATAAAGAGGCACAATAGTGAAAACTAGAAAGAAAAAGAAAGGAAAGAAAGAGAGAGGAAAGGACTAGAAACAAAATGTCAGCATTAATCCCTCATTTACTCTCTGACTATACCGCTTTATTCTATATACAGGGTCATGGGGGGCCTGGAGACTTAGGGTACGAGGCAGGGTGCGCCTTGGATGGGGCGCCAATCCATCACAGGGCACATACGCTTATTCAAACAATATGGGCAACTTTGGGAATGCCAATTAGCCTAATCTGCATGTTATTGAACTGTGGGAGGAAACCAAAGAGTAGCCGGAGGAAACCCACCAAACATGGGGAGATCATACAGTACAAACTCCATGCATTCAGAGATGGGAATCGAACCCGAACCCTGAAGGTGCAAGGCAACAGTGCTAACCACTAAGCCACTGTGCTGCCTTAGCAATAATCATTGATTTAATAATTCATAGTTAATTCTTCTATAAATTCAGGATTCAGGCAAGTTGTTTATATACGTACGAGGCGCGGTCAAGTCCAACCAGGGCTTTTGATTCTGCAGAATACCAGAACACAGTTATGAGAGTAAAAACTCACTTTTTTTTCTCAATATAATCCCCTGTTACACTAATGCACTTATCCCAGTGTTCCACTAGTGCTTGGACACCATCAAGGTAGAAAGTTTTTATATTATGCCAGAGCCATGATTGGACTGACTACTTCATGTCTGAAACACTGGCCTCCCAGGAATTCCTTTAAGTTCCGTTTGCCATTGTATTCATTCAAGTCTCTTTCATAGTACGAGTGTGATTCTTTCTGCAGCTGTCTCTCATTAAAGTTTGTCCGTTTCAGTGTTTCATCCATAACACCGATAAAATGCTGTATATTTTCAGGACGTAAATGACTGAATGCATTTTTAAGTTCGCTTTTATCTGCAGAGATTACATTAAAAGTTTGCATTATAAGTATTAATTCACTGATAGTAAGCTTGTCCATACTCTCAGGCTTTTTGTTCACCAATATGAGTCTAAACACCACATCCATAACGCTGGAACCACTCATTATATAATCGCTTGATTGCGTAGTGCTATAAGTCATGAGTTAATAAATCACACCACATGACTTGGACATGTCTTGACTAATCCTGTCTTGTTTGTTTTTTAAGGTTTAACCGCGACGTAGAGCTTTTGTACTTATCTCATTTCAAACCCAAACCCTCTGCGTTCCCACTGAACCAGCACAAGAACACAGCAATTATTCTGCATCTGTTCTTCAAACGCAAGCAGAAGGTTTTATTAGTGAAGTGATGGCAGCTTTGCTTGTTTCCAAACTCGATGTGGTTTTACTTAACTCCGAACTTTTGCTGTTAGTTGATCAGGTTTTGCTGGGAATACAGTGAGATGTGCGCGGCAGCTCTCTCAATTTAGCTCTGTGACAGAATAATAATAATAACAAAAATAAAAGTACAATTAGCAATCCATTACAGAAGTCATAAATAAAATGCTAAGAAAATTTGAAAACAATTCGCATTAAAAACAAGCATCTCATGTTGGTCTCATGTGTGTGTGTGTGTGTGTGTGTGTGTGTGTGTGTGAAACGAATTACATCAGAAGCTCTGGGGTTAATTTAAAATTAGAAAGCAAAGAAAAAAATCAGTTTGTTAACACAAACAGTGACTCATTGATTTTCTTTTTGATTTTTTTTCCCCCAGTAGTCCAAACTCGATCGATCTCTGATTCTTATTTAAAAAAAACCTTAATCGCCTCTAAATAGGCAAGATATTTTCCTTATGTCATTTCTAAATCCCGAAGAGCTTTATTACAGATCCGTCTTATTAAAAGCATCTGCCCGTGAACGAGACGAATCTTGATTTCATTCCAACGCACCTGTTTTGAAAGCCTTCTGTTCTCCACAAGGATCGAACTTTTTGAACTTTGTCATGTTTTGGGGTGAAATATGTTCCTCTCTTTAGCCTTGAAGAAATGGACGGCTTTACATGGACTATTTCAATAAGCTTCATTTAATTTGACAAAAGCCAGAGAGTCTTTCTGTGGATAATGAATTAGGCATGTATTAAATATGAGACCTTTCTCCAAACTGTTGTGTGTGTGAGTTAATGTTATAACTAGGGCATGGGTGTGAAAGTGCCGAGAAATTACAGAATTTCAGTAAAATTGAGTCCTGTGGGGCATTGGTGGCTCAGTGGTAGGTTTTTCGGCTGCCATGCGGAAGGTCCGGGTTCAATTCTCACCCAAACCCCAACCACTGGATGCAGTGCCTGTCCCAAACCTGGATAAAATGGGAGGGTTGCGTCAGGAAGGGCATCTGTCATAACATCTGTGCAGAATTGTTGTGTGGATCGCATGGCAATGCAATCAAAAGTAAAAGCTTCACAAAGGCCCATGAAGCCTGAGTCTGTAGGACAAATATTCCGCTAACTCTGACACACCTGCGCTTTGGCGTGCTGTTAGCGCATATTTAATCGCCTTTCAGAATGAACGCTAAGGCACATTAGCAACAAAAACAAAAACGTACCTCATTTAGCAAGCACGCTCAGCATGCACTTTATCCATGCTAGGGTCCTGATAGATCCCAAGTTTATCCTGGGGAAATTAGGTGTGAAGTGGAAGAATTCACCCAGTCTACACACACACACACACACACACACACACACATTTACAAACAGACTACATGAAGAGAACATGGAAACAAAGCAGGCAGTACAATGAACAAGCTAATTTACAAATCTCAGGTAGCTAGCGAAGGGAATAAATTAACTTAAAACACCTACTACTACTTAGCTAATTGTACATGCTAATTTACAAAATGTAACGGAGACAGAGAGAAAGAGAGAGAGAGAGAGAGAACATGCAAAACTCTACTCAGATGTTAAATTGAGCGAGCTGATCTAATTTTCCTGCTACATACAGTAGCAAGATGATCAAGCTAATTAACAAAAATTAGCTTGCTAGCTAATGTAACAAGCTAGATAATTAGCTAGCTAATTATGTATGCTAAATTACAACTGAGAGAGAGAGAGAGAGAGAGAGAGGGAGAAATGGAGAGAACATGTAAAACTCTTCACAGCCAGTAAATCGAACAAGCTAATTTACAAAACCTTTCTTGCTAATTCCCTTTACGGCTTGTAAACAGTGATGATATAAGTGAGCTGTGCACACATTTTGGCAACGGAAATATGGTAGACCACAACAGCTTCACACACACATTCATAGACAGACTACAGGAAGAAACTATAGAAACCTCACATGAAGAGAACATGGAAACAAACCAGACAGTACAACGAACAAGCTCATTAACAAATCTCAAGTAGCTAGCTAAGGGAATCAATTACTACTACTACTACTACTTAGTACTAATTGTACATGCTAATTTATAAAATGTAACTGAGATAGAAAGTGTGTGTGAGAGGGAGCATGAAAAACTCTAAACAGACATTAAATTGAGTAAGCTAATACAGTACAAAACCTCTAGCTACATAGCATGATGATCAAGCTAATTTACAACACTTAACTTATTCCTTTAGAGAGCAAGCTAATTTACAAAACCTGATTAGCTAGCTAATTTTGCATGCTAAATTACAACTGAGAGAGAGGGAGAGAGAAATGGAGGGGACATGTAAAACTCTTCACAGGCAGTACATCGAAGAAGGCTAATTTACAAAACATTTCATGCTAATTACCTTTTACGGTTTGTAACAGTGATGACATAACTGAGCTGTGCACACATTTTGGCAAACGAAATATGGCGGACCACAACAGCTTGTCAAGCTTAAAACATTATCCACCGCCGCAAACGCTATTTACTGTAAATAAGCTGATTTTGGGAAACAGAAGCTGACAACTGGTTGCCAAATGGCAATCCAATGACCCTGGATGGGCCTGATATACACACTATATGAACTAAAGTACTTGGAGAAACCTGTTAATGATTGAATTCAGGTGTTTCAATCAATCAGGTTCCTTATCCCCAGTGAAGGGCGATCTTAATGCTTCAGCACACCAAGACATCTTGGGCAATGCTATACTTCTGCAAACACTTTGTGGCAACAGTTTGGGGAAGGCTATGTTCTATTCCAACATGAACAAGGACTATAAAAACATGGTTTGATAAATTTGGTGTGGAAGAACTTGACTTGGAATGGACATTGTAAGCCAGGCCTTCTCGTCCAACATCAGTGCCTGACCTCATAAATGCACTACAGAATGAATGGGCACGAATTCCCACAGAAACACTCCAAAATCTTGTGGACTCGTGGTTCCCAGAAGAGTGGATGCTGTTATAGCTGCAGAAGGCGGACCAACTCCATATTGGAGTATATGTGTTTGGATACAATGTCATTGCAGGTGGTCCAAATACTTTGTCTGTATAGTGTGTATGTATCCATAAACCTACTGTATTTGATTGATAAACTTACAGTAGTGTGTACCCCTGTGAGAAACTATGAGCATACAGGTCACTAGATGTCTATGACTTATTTGTGGACATGTAAAGAATGTCATAGACTCATAATTTTGTATCTTTAAATCAGAGGCCCTTCCTAATCAAAGACAAGAACACAAGGTCATTATGTAAGTGGCATCAGTTATAACCAACAAACAAGAAAACTACAGAACGTCTTGACAGCTAATTGTACTTGCATGGCAGGATAAGTATTTATATTGTTGGATTGACAGCTAATGATCAATTAATTAATCAGGTAATTAATCGTTGCAGTTCTAGTATCATCAGCAGATGTATTAGCTACAGGCAAAATATGAAAGCAGTATGATGTTGGTCTCAACATGACACAGTTGACACACTTAACAGACTGCAGCCAAATATGCCGTTGGTTGCCTTGAAACAGGAATCCTGGGAAACTTAAATCCATTGGTGGAATATTGATTCTGGCAACTATACACACAACAAAAAGACATATCGGTCCTTATTTTTAGCTTGCACGTGCATCTTTTTGATGATATTGACTGTTTAGAACAAACTAATGCATAAAAAACATAACTAGTAGGAATGAGACTCACCAGGGATCACGCGAAACGATTATCATGGGACCTAGTTCTCATTCAATTTGTATTGCGCATTTACAAATATCCTGATTCAATATTAGTAATTTAGAAGAGTTTGCTACAGTTCTAAACAAACTTAGCAAATAATTTGTGTGTATTCAAAGGATGCATGAATAGTTTAAAGGGTACCACCTGTAGTTTCATAGAGGAACTGCACCATATTACTACCTCAAATGCAAACATATAGAAATGTAAAATTAATTTAAAAAATATTTTGTAGTCAGTTTGGTGATACATGAATTTGCACACAAAAGAGTCGCTGAATCGATTCTTTTGCTTTTCATTATCTCTAATAACTAGCTATCCAATTGAACAAGCTCATTTACAAAATCTAATTAGCTGGCTTATTTAAACTTAACAGGTTTGAATTTTGCAAACTTTAAGTTGTGCAAATTACGTTGTGTTTGTGCGTCTCTGTCACTAGCATTTTATTCATTTCAACTTTTCTGTCTCTGTGATTTCTTGCAGGACCTCCAGTAAGTACTTCACTCATCTACATCCTGTCTGTCTGTGTGTTCTGAAAAAAAAAAAAGGTAAGTGAGAAGTGAGGATATTTATATAAAAAAAAAGTGTAGTGCAGCTCTAAACTATAAAAATGCTTGGATACACAACCGGTTTTAACAAAGTGTGCATTTAAAAAAAACACACAAACATGCAGTGACCCGACACATCGGATCCAATCCCATGCTGGAACATCGTGTGCTTTTGGAGAAGTCTGGGATTACCAGAAACATGGTGTTTATTTTGAACTGGATTTTTATAGCAGTTTCACTGCTGTTCTTCATTGGAAGTTTTGGTTGCAAAAAGCTGCTTTCACAATAAACATAAATAGCAAAACAGACTTCCTGATTTTTGTAAGAGCATCATAATCATTATTGTAAAAGAAAAGCTCCACCCTGAAATATTCATGTTGTCGTTTAGTCATTTTTTGTGCGTTTAATTAGTGAAAATAATACAATAGTCTTAAACATAAGCAGAACGTCAAGAAACAATCTCCTAAAAACGTCGGCAATGTTTAAAAATCATCTTAACATGTCATGTTATCATGTATAACTCTGTTAGAGAAATAGTAAAGACATTGGTGTAAAAGTCTCATAGTATTGCAGCTATACGAAGGTGAGTGCAACGACAGTGACGGCAGTACAGGTATGAGTGTGAGGGTTTGGAAGCCGATCAGTCTGAGCAGAGTTTACAGACAGGTGAGGAGCTTGGAGAGGGAGACGAAAAATCGTATTTTAAAATTGAACAGCAGATTAATGATAAAGATTAAAGCATGAGTGGTTCACGGTGAAGAGAAAGAGAGAATTAATAAAGAAAGATAGAGTATTCATTGTGGCACTCATTTTACCATTTAACACACTTACTCATGATGCTAAAAACTGTTTTATTGTAGATGAATGAAAATATGCAGTTTAACATACTTTTATTTATTATTATAATTCTTTTTGTATTTTTATTCATAAATAAATGGAAATATGCACATTATTATTAATAATAATAATAATAATAATAATAATAATAATAATAATAATGTTATTGTTTGTTTGATTGATTTTTTTTTTGTATTTATTTATTTTAAAAACCTTTTCCCATTTTTTCTGCTACTAAACCTGGCCACTTGTGTGCTCGATGCCCCTATAACAGAATATCTCTCCCACGTTACATTTCTGCATTTTGACCGACTTTTGAATTTGTACAGGGGAAATCGGGACGCGATGGCTACCCGGTAAATTTCATTTCACTACCACTCCATCTTTTTACCCTCCTGCATCATCATTTTCTTCTTTTTTGCTTTATTTTGCATTAAGATGATCTTTTTCATGACCATCAGCCTTTACAATTCATTACTTTGCTTGCATTTTCTGCACTTCTATGTGCCTTCTGCTTCTTCAGTTTTCTGCTTTTGTCTTAAACATGCAGCAATTCAGCTACACTTGGTTATGATTATTTACTTACAACACTGTGTAAGCAAATACTTTGGACAAAAAGAAGAAAGGAAGGAAAATCAGTGGACAGAATAATGTCTCAGTGATTATCAATAAAAAGTAAATTTAAAAAACAGGCATTTATACATTTTAGTATTTATTGTTTAGTTTATTATTTAGTACAATATACACTGATCAGCTATAACATTACAGCACAAAACATGACGCCCAGTATGCTGTAGGTTCCCCTTGTGCCACCCGGCCGGCACTGACCCCTCGCCACATGACTCCATATGACCTCTGGTGTCTAGCACCCGGACATTAGAGACGGGTCCTTTGGGTGCTGTGGGTTGCAGGATGAGGTCTCCGTGGATCAGCCTTGTTTGGGTGCTCAATCGGATTTGGATCTCGGGGCGGTGGCCTTGGGCTCTTTGGCTGCCAGGCCCCATGTGCGACAGGTTGTGGTGCACTGGGTGTTCTGGTGCCTTTCTCTCATCGCCAGCATTAATTGTTTTTGGCAGTTTGTGCTACATTGTCTTTTCTGTGGGATCGGACCGGACGGGCTTGCCTTTGGTGTCCACATGCGTAGATGAGCCTTGGGCGCCCATGATTCTGTCACCAGTTTATTGAAATATAATTGATAATCAGTGTAGTTCAATTCACCTGAAAGTGGTGTTAATGTTATGGCTGAATGGTATATAGTAAATTATAAAGTAAAGTATTATAGTAAATACTGTATACTGTAGGTTAGAATTGTTGTTGTTTACGTACATAGTTACATATGCATGTGCAATTAATGTAAAAATAAACCAAAAAAAAATGTACAAGATATAATGTTAAATCCACATTTATATTAATAATAATAATAATAATAATAATAATAATAATACATATCCAGATAATTTGTTACATTTATTATAAGTCATGCCTATAATAGTAGCCATCCACTACTGCGGGTGCAGAGCGTCTCGGTCGTGTCTGATGAAGATCTGACGTCCTCTAGTGGCTCTGAGCGGAACTGTACAGAACTCTACAGAGCAGAGCGGAGGGCTGTATCAGTGTGAGTGCTGTGTGAGTCAGAGCGCTCCTCTGAGTCTGGCCTGAGATTCCCGGATAACACCACATCCTGTTGTTGGTCACTGAGTAACCCGGCGTCTGGCTAGACGTTTAAAGCTGATCTCGTAACAGATTTTCGCCCCTGGGGAGAGCTGATTATGGGTGTGTGAGGAGAGAGGGTGTTTTGTTTGTGTATTTGTGCGTCTGTCTTTTCTGACCAAGTGAAAGTCTGGCTAATCGCTCTACCCGCCTGGTCCTAACTGCATCAGCGTGATGAGTAGCTGTGCGTGAATATGAGACGAGCGTAGCGTGTTAGTTTTACTGTAATACTGCCGTTCTGCAGATAGGGATCGGATCGGTCGGGGCCTGGAACGCTCACGTCTCTGCAGACGTTTGTGTTCACTGAGGGGTTTTAAACAGTGCCGCCTTGCTCAGTTTCCTAAAGTCTGTGTCTCGCTTTCTTTGCTGCTGGGAATTTACCTCCGAATAATTACTTACAGGTGTGTGTTTGTGGGGTGTGTGTGTGTGTGTGTGTTTCACAAGAACACAGCCAAAACAAAACAAGTGGGGTGAGTGTGATGATTAATACACTGTTCTAAACACTAAGACTATTGATACTGTCACAGTGTTGTGCTATTGGGTGGGTGGGTGTGGGGTGACATTCACTTTTCCTCTTATTATTTGCCTCCGCTTGTCCCTCAAACCGCACTACGGCGGTACCTCGGAATACGGATTTAATCTGTTCCGGAGGCGAGTTCTTAAGGTGAAAACTTGTATTGTGAAACACATTTTCCAATAGGAAATATTGTTAATGCAGATAATCTGTTCCAGCCAACCAAAAAATATTACCAATATTACTCATTTACAATACTATAATTATATATATTTTGCACATAAAAACTATGAAAACATTTTGAAAAGACATGTAAATGAAGTAAAATATGAAATAAATAAACATTAAAACCTCGCTTAACCTCTTTTTAAAAAAATTTATGATTCCTTTCGCCACCGGCTGAAAGCGGCTTTTATTTAGCGGATTTATTTCTTTATTTAATCACTTGTCATGCTAAGCTCTTCCTGCATGACTCCACCTCCATCCACAAGATGATCGAGTGCGAGCCTTCACACTTCTAACCGCATCTAATCCTGGACACTTATTGGGGATTTTGAAGGACGTCTTGGTCAGCTATCGCCATTGATGTCGTCATCATCATCATCATCATTGTCTTCTTCATCACCAACTGAAGAAAAAGGATAGTGATTGTAACTTCAGTGCAGCTCCAGAAGTTCTAGACATTCTAGATTCTCCTGGTGCCTATATGCAATATACACATTTTCAGCCAATCATATGGCGGCATCGTAATGCATACAGTAAATGTCAAGACTTTCATTCGGTGTTCACATAAATGACAAAAAGATGCGAGTAAAACCTGATCTCCAACCATGTGGTCTTTGACCGTGGTATTGTTGTTGGCACCAGGTGTGCTTTTCTTTTCACACACATCTGAATGAGTTCTGAAAGGAGAACAGCCTTGTTGATGTGAGAGGGAAAAAAATGATATTGAATGGTCAGACTGCTTTATGAAGGCTCTGGTACCTTAAACGTTGAACTTTGATATGGATGAAGTGCGACAGAAAAGAACCAAATCAGGTTCCATCAGAAAACAGGAATCTGAGGCTGAAGCTCTGACGATGATGCAGGAAACATGGAAGAAACGCAAGTCCTTCATGCAATTGCAAGCACAAATATTTTTCTGAAAGATACACAGGTTTCTCCGCCGGATAAACACTGATCGGTTCTGGTTTTGGGGGTGCAGTGCCAACCTGCGCTGGTGTGGGGCAGCATCAGCAGATGCGAGCGGAAACCAGGCTTTTTAAATCTCTCGGCCAGACGCAGCGAGCCATGCGTTTGCAATTGCTCGCTTCTTTCCGGGAATTGTCTGCCTTACAGAAACATTCCTTTTTTTCGAAGCTAATTAGGTTCCTGTATTGGCTTTATTTCCTTATTTAGTTAATACAGGAAGTTTCAGGATTTAATCTAAAACTTTTCAGGTTATGGAATTCAGTTCAGGTCATTATTTCAAATGAAAAAGTGGGGAATAAAATATTAATTCGGTTAGAAGCGAGCCATATTTGGTTTGAGGCACAGAGTGTGTGTGTGTGTATGTGTGTGTGTGTTTGTGTTAGTGCGTTGGTTAAGTGCATGCAGACGGTATTGCATAACTATTTGTGTGTGTGATGCAGCTGTGTGCACCTTACGCCTCCTCTCGCACGCTCATCTAAAAAATCCCTCGTGTAAATTCGCTCAGAATTTTATAATTGACAAAAAAAAAAAACGTGCTTATTCACGAGACGTTGAATTAGATTTATTTCATTCTTCTTTATTTTAGAACGAATGCCTCAACAAGAAAGTTAACAATTACCAACAAATTAACACCGGAGTTCATATACAAATTACAAATATTGCATCATTGCATACAGTCAGGTCTATAAGTATTTGGACAGCGACGCCGTTTTCGTATTCATGCCTCCGAACATCACTACTGATTTAAAAGTAAGTGCTAACCATTAGGCCGCTGTAGCTGTTCAAAGCCCTACCCGGTTCTGATAACTTGTACCAGAATGATTTAAAGAGAAGAATATGGAGAAGGAAAGTAAGTGCTCATGTTTTAAAGTATAGAACGTAATCTGTCAAACATGGTGGAGCCAGCGTTATGGTGTGGGTGTGTTTGTCTGTATTGAACCGGGTCTTTGGTGTTTATTGATGATGTGACTGCTGATGGAAGAAGAAGAAGGATGAGTTCTTAAGTGTATAGAGCTCTACTTTCTGTTCTGATTCAGTAAAATGCTTTAAAACTGATAGGACAGCACGTCATGGTAACCGTGAAAGCAAGCCAAGGCAAAGAAATCGAATGTTCAATCATCTGACGTCAACACAAGTAAGCACGAACCAAAGACGACTGCAGTAAAGCAAAGGAAATGTTTCCAGGGTCCAGGCGTCACAAAGTTTTGCATCCGAGTATCAAGAAAATGTATAACGATGTTAGTTTGTCCAGTTACCTTTCAGCCGGTAAAAATCAAGGTTGTAATTCCTAAAAATTCCAATCACATTTCTTATTGCCGTCACCATTTCAAATCCATTGTGGTGTCGTACACGCCAGGATGTAAGCCATCAGCTCTCTTTTTAGGCGTTTTCTTAAGTTAAAAGGTAATATGAAACTGCACCAAAAAGTACCTCATGAATATAAATATAAAGGTTGTATATTTGGGCAGAGTGGTATAAAGAAATTCCCCATTAAATCAGAGCGAAGGCTTTTCACATCAAAAAGAGAAGCTGGCATGAAAACTGTTTTCCTTACTGACTCACTAGCTTCTTGCTTTATTTTTTTTCATCCGTACCAACTATCAAAGCGAATATTTGCTAGTCGGAAAAAAAAGAATGCTATGTTTCACAAATGATTTTTTTTTTATGTATGGACTGTAACGCGAAGCAATAAACAATTTCCCCTTGGGAAACGAAGGTGGAATTGAAAAGGATGGGGTTTCATAGGCATTACATCCAGATGCTTGGTGCTTTCCGTCTCCCACTTACCGTCGTCTCACCGCTGAAGCCGCGCTGGGGGGCGATCGTGGCTTTGAGGTTCCTTTAGTCGAAAACACGAGACGCGAACAGAGACGCATACTCGTTCAGGTTCCCATCAGTTCAGGTTTCTAACTCGGCTGCCAGCGCTGATCAAAGAATTTTAAATATTCCACTCTCTGGTCACCACATCCCCTGTTTCATGGTACAAAGAAACCAAGAATTTTAGGCTTATTTTACTTATTTATTGAAATGTATGTAAGCGTGTACAGTTTCATTACGATTATTTTTAACCGGTTATTATTTTTAAATGTGTAGGTCGACAGATTGAGGCAACCTTAGCATTGACGTGTACATCTTTGTTGTATGAGATGCTTTCAACACATACAAAAATTTCAAGTGTATCCACATAATTAAAGATTGAATCCAATTGTATGGATTAAGTATGTGAAAAAGTCCTAAAGTTTGCAATAAGAGAGTTTGTCCGTATTAATAAGTATGGCATTAGTCTAGTTGTCCAGGGAATCCTAAACTTAGTTTCATTTCTACTCTACAAATAGAAAAAAATCCAGTTAAACGGTTGTCGAATTTCATCCCAATTCCATAAATGTAGAGTTTCTCAAAAGCTGAGAATCAAGAACGTTATTCCAAGATGGCGGTAACCAAATTGCTGGGAAAACAAAACAAAACAAAGAATAGCAGGACTGCAGTGTAAATATCCAAAGTGGGTGTGTCTTATCAATCTGGCACATCAATCATTTTTTTAGTAACCAGATCCTTAATTACACCACTTATCACAAGACCTTATAAACCTCATGTGAGACACTCGAAAGAATGAAAAGGAAAGATGGAACATAAAGTAACTCTTCAAAAAAACATTTTGTTTACGCCAATGACATCATTCATTAACAGCGCTCTCACGTTGGTTGCAGATTCTGCTTTTTGTTTGTCTTAAAACTCCATAAATATTTATTACGGAAAGAAAGTACAACCAGATTTCACAAATCCCGAGTTTGGACTGGAGTAGGGGTTACACCGCATGATCGTCAGGCATGATGTACGCTCTTGGAGCACTTGAGCGGTTAAGGGTCTTGCTTTGAGGCGTTAATTTTCCAGGCCTCCGTCAGTGGAGCAGGGGTCAGGTGCACCAGCTGCATGTAAGTTTTACTGCAAGTCAGGGTGTGAAGGGTGTCCTAAACCGAATATGTTGAGAAGAAAGTGAAACAAGCATGGTGTAGAATTTCAGTCTGACACTTCGAGTTATGTTTAACCATTTACTATTAAATATTTTTTTTAAAAATCAAAAAGGATTGTGCTTTACAATAAAGCATTGACCCTGTTGATCTATTGCTTGTTGACATTTAGTAGACACTCTTATCCAGAGCAACTTACTGTACGTTTTTATCTCGTTATACTTCTGAGCAGTTGAGGGTTAAGGGCCTTGCTCAAGGGCCCAACAGTGGTGGTCATGGGGTTCGAACCTGGGACCTTCTGAACTATGGTCCAATGCCTTAACCACTGAGCTTCCCCTGGCCCCCAGCTTGTTTATTTGTAAATTGTACTAATACGAAATTGTTCTGGGGTCCTTTCTTCGTACGCCGCTTGACAAATCCGAGATGAATTGACACATCTAAGATGAGATCATCATGATAATTACGATCTGGCTAAGTTCGTTCTTCGAGCACACCAGTTGTTGATGATTAGTATAGCTTTATTGGATGACGAAATGGCAAAAGAGCGGCTCAATTTTTTTTTGTAACACATGTTATAATCTGAAATGCCCTCCTGCCATGGATCCCCCCCCACACACAATCGCTATCAAATATTATATTAGAACATAAATTCATAGGTTAATGGTTTACAAATTACAAATTACATGAGACAATA
>JAQQZT010000002.1:4412376-4442045 GCA_030068275.1 Clarias platycephalus
CACACACACACACACACACACACACACACACACACACACACACACACACACACACCAGAGACGAGATTCAAACCCTGGAGGTTCAAGGCCACAGTTTGACACTAATATATTTTTATTTAAGCTTCCAGTCAGCGCACATGTCCCTAAAAATGCTTAAGGCATATGAAATAAATTGGTCCTTATGGTCGGCTTACTAGTACGCTATAACTAAAAGGTTCCATCTAGCATGCCTAAGGGTTGAAGCCTTCCAAGTGGAACACCTGTAACAACCAAGAGCATTCGTCTAAGAGTGTTCCTATAAAATTAAGAAGTGATATCAAGCTGCACTTATGCTACGCAAACACCTTTTCTCTACTTTACCTCCTATCATGCCTGCGATGTATTATCCTCCACCTTCTGTTGTAGCTGGACCTGCACTCTGTTTTTTATTGCTCCATGTCTTCGCGAAGCCGCAGTGCCTAACCGCTCATTTCTCTTCTTCTGCCTTTTCTGCACACAGGGGCCTCTCGGCTTGGACGGAAAACCTGTGAGTATCTGTATTCGGCTTTGAGTGACAGCAGGAGGGCTTGTGAATGTGTGTTTCAGGATTCATGTTTTGTGGAAATAAGGAAGACGGGGATGATGCATATTTGTATCAATGTATGTAATTCAAGTATGTTTAAGATACACTATATGGACAAAGGTATTTGGCCAAATCTGCAATGACATTGTATCCAAATAAATATATTCCAATATGGAGTTGGTCCCCCCTTTTACAGCTGTAACAGATTCCACTCTTCTGGGAAGGCTGTCCACAAGATTTCTGGTCAGACAAGATGTCGGACGAGAAGGCCCGGCTCGCAATCCAGTTCATCTCAAAGGTGCTCGATGGGGTTGAGGTCAGGGCTCTGTGTTAGGGCCGGTCAAGTTCTTCCACAACGAACTCATCAAACCATGTCTTTATGGTCCATGCTCATATTAGAATAGAAAAGGGCCTTTCCCAAACTGTTGCCACAAAGTTGGAAGCATACTGTAGAATTGTCCAAGATGTCTTGGTATGCTGAAGCATTAAGATTGGCCTTCACTGGGGATAAGGGGCCTGATTGAAACACCTGAATTTAATAATTAACAGGTTTGGCCAAATACTTTTGTTCATATACTGTAGTATCCATACAAGCGGTTTGCTCAGAAGCCATGTGGTGTGCTCAGCCCAAAAAACAGCGCAATAATAATATAAAACCCAGAACAATCATTTCCGGAATCTTATATATCAACTATGAGAATAAGAAATGTTTGCGTAAAATCAGTGACTCTGCAAAATTTTGACTGAAATCCTGCCTTGCATGCTAACTGATAGCTTAACATGTTTTTCAAAGCTAATTGCTAGCCAGTTGTCTCCAGATTTTTTTTTTCCATTGATAAAAACGATTCCCACCCAGATGTAAGAATGTATTTTATCAATTTATTTCAATTTAAATATTGAAACATGGTAATATAATACCATAATGGTAATATTTCTATATTATAGTACCATTGCACCATGTTTTAAACTGGTATTGTATTTATTTGTTGTATCTGACTAAATACCATAGAACTAGCGCTGGCCCTGGCTCTCCAAAGATCAGTACACAATACTTTGCTGAAAACCATGGTACTTATTGGGTATCACAGTGGGTACCAGGTGTCTTATATGGTACTGCCTGTACTGTACTAGACCATCCCAGCAGTACTGAATATACTAACATATCTAACACATTAGAGTATGTACAAACATACCACGTTAGATACTGAACTTTAGTAGCCACTTATTGGGTACCACAATAAGTACCATGGTATTCACAAAAATATTGTGGTACACACAATAGTACTTCCACGGTACCCAATAAACTCCCATGGTGCCTACCATGTTAATGTCTGAAGTTCCATGACAGTAAATATGGTACATACGAGAGTTTATCATAATAAACCATAATAAATACAGTACCATCCATCCAGGAACCTCTGTAGTCCAACTAAGAACCCTAGTGGCCAATGGTGACCATTGTATTTATTCCCATTTGTACGACCGTGGTAGGACCTCGGGTCAACATTAACACACTGCAGGCAATTTGGAAATAGGAATAGGCCTATTCTGCTGTGACTGTGGGAGGAAA
Source organism: Clarias platycephalus (assembly GCA_030068275.1). Classification (NCBI taxonomy): domain Eukaryota; kingdom Metazoa; phylum Chordata; class Actinopteri; order Siluriformes; family Clariidae; genus Clarias; species Clarias platycephalus. The sequence continues at coordinate 4,414,509 of JAQQZT010000002.1, forward strand.
CCAGAGAACCCCCCAAAATTACAGGAAGAACATGCAGTCTCTATGCACACAGACTCAATGCTGGAATTGAACTCAGGACCTTGAGGTGCAAGGCGACAGTATTAACCACTAAGCCACCGTGCCGCATAATACATACCATAGCAAAATTTCTTTGGGAATTTACATTGCATGTCGCTTCAGTTTTGCTACAATTGATATTTTTGCCCTTCAGGGTAAATAATGGATATAAAATATTCAGTATTGGACTTCACATTTGTTTTTGCTTTTCTTTATCTATATCTTGTATTTCTCCAAAGGGTCCTCCTGGGCAAAAAGGAAGTCAGGTATGTTGTTTTTTCCCCCCTGTTTCTGTATTTAAGATGTGAGCTATACATTATCTCATGACAGCGCTTGATTTTTGAAACTTTATCTAAGCCAGTGGGCAGTCAAAGGTGAATTTACAGTACACTGTCTCTACTCCCATCTGGTAGCTGTTACCCCATACTGTGTAAATGAAGGACTGTGGTTTTTTCCCTTTTGTGGAGACGTCTGTCTACTCAACACGTCTGTCTACACAACATGCCTGTCTTCACCAGCTAAATAGTAGTCCTTATTTGCATCCAGCTAAAAACAACCTGGGAGGGAAATAATGGATTACACAGTAAAGAAACAAAATTTTGTCTTAACCTCCCCAATTCCTGCGGTGTCATTTCCAAGAGAAATAAATAGCAGTATAAACTACTTCTGCTCATCCAAACACTATTAATCTGTCGCTTAATGCTTGAAAGAGATGTCAGCTTGTTTCGGGTTTTGTAGAATGAAAAATCACAATCAGTTGAGATCAACATGAATCTCATTCACTTGGGGTGTTGGGTGTAGGTTTGGGATTACATCACAGCACATCGTCTGAGTACTGAGGAAGTCGACTGAAGTTCATCTTCTTCTCATCTGTAGCTTTGAATGTCTTGGCTTCCTCTGCAGCTGCTCAGAGTATTTACACAGCTCCAGGTTCCCCGGGTTGGACATGAGTTTTTTCCCAGTCCTCTGGCTACACTAAACTGCCCTCGGTGATGTCTCATCCAGGGTGTGTTCCTTACTCACATCCCTGTGTCGCTGGGATAGGCTCCGGCTGCACTGTTACCCTGTCCAGGGTTAAGCGGTTACCAAAGATAAAGAAATAAATAACTGAAACTAATGTCCTGTACTTAGTATACTGTACTTAAATTGTACCCGTGGTACCCGTGGTACCCGTGGTACCGCCACTAAGGTTGTAAAGATATCAAAGGAGAAATCAGAGAAGCTTGATAGTACACTAATTATGAATCTGATTAGGATTCTGATTATTCTGACTTTGTGATTCTCAATCTGATTCTTATTCTCATTCTTCTTGTCAATCTTACTCTTATTCTGATTATTGTTTCTCAATCCTATTCTGATTATGACTCTGTGATTCAGATTCTCCTTGTGATTATGATTCAAATTCAAATTCAAATTGTCTTTGTCATATAGCCATACACAGTATTATATGAAGTGAAATGCTTATACGACCATCAATAACCTTAAAATGTAAAATATAAAGAATGTAAAGTATGAAAGAAGATTTTTTTTTTTTTTTTTTTTACAAATTGGAAATAGAGAAAAATATAGAAAAACTTTTAGCTGTAAATTTTTTTAGCTGTAAATATTATATGCAAATAATAAAATTAAATAATAAAATTAAATAGAATTGAAGTGGAATATACAGTAGAAGCCATGTCTAGACATGAACAAGACAATGTGCAGAATAACGGTCACAGTCGTCAGGTCAAAGTCGTCATTCTCAACTTTCATTCTCATTTTGATTCTTCTTTCTGGATCTGATTCTGACTCTAATTGACTCTGATTCCTGTTCTGATTTAAAAGAATCACATTCAGAATCCAAATGGAAATGAGGAACACAAACAGAACAAGATTCTTATTCTTATTTTCATTGTTCTTCGGATTCTGACTCTGATTCTTATAAAGATTCTCATTTTTATATTCAGTCTCATTTTCATTCTGAGTTTGATTTTGAAACAGTTCTCGATCATCCAACTGATTATACAGTATTATTACTCCAGTACACCCTTTTAAACCGGAAGTGGTTTAATTTCATTCCCATTTGAATTTTTATTCTTTTTTTCCCTCTGGTTCTTTCTTTAATTATGTTCCTCATTTCTATTTTGATTCGAATCCCATTTATAAATGTCCCAACAATTATTCTGATCTGGTGGTGATACGACTCTTGTCCTGATTCTGACCCTGATTATTAATAATCCCATTTTTCTTTTTGGTTTTATTCTGATTCTGATCGTAAAGCACCAAATTATTTAATAATTGCATAATTATTTTGGTTTATTGAATTGAGATTATTTCAAAATATGTACATACTTATTAAAATTAATTAATGTAACCTCTCATGTGTGTTCTTCCTTGTCTGTCCTCAGGGGCCACCTGGACAAAAAGGAGATAAGGTAAACATGCACTTAGGTTATTTTCATCTCCAGCTAACAGTTTCTAAATATTAGTTTTTTCTGACCGTAGGGGTTCTGAGAAAGTTCTGTATTAAGCTTGGATTTCTATTAAACGTGTGAGCGCTCCTTTGCTATAACTTGGCTGTAGGAGCACTAGAGTTCTTCATAATGCTAGTTTTTGTAAGAAAAGTTCAAATAATATTGTTACATGTTTTTAAGAAACGCTGTTTTGTAAAACTAATTAGGACGTTACGAATGTTTTACTGAACGTTCTGATATCATCCCCCATACAGATTAAGTCACAGGTTTAAACCTCACCTTACACGTTACTCTGTCGTGCAGAAAGGTAATTGTCTCTCGTGCTTCACGGCAACCACATGTTTTTCCAAATTGTCTAGCAGCGAGCGGCGCAGTTCCTCTGCACGCGGACACGAGAACGCCAGGCGTCAGACCACATCTTAAAAAAAAAAATGCAATAAACAAAAAACAAGGCTTGGAATATTCCTGTTGATTATCTCTGGGAAAAGCCACAGGAGTTTGCCCTTAATCAGCGTCTCCCGTGCTCCACGGCACAAACTTCCTTTCGCATTAATCGCCATGTTTCCTTGTTATAGTGGAAGTCAGGACATTATAATGATGAGCAAACACAGCAGAGAATCATAATCACTACATTTCTGTCTTTTTTGTCTGTAGGGTGACCAGGGAGAGATTGGGCCACGGGTAAGTTCTTAATCTGCCAGGTAAACGTTATCAGAATTCAGTATTTAATTATATCTCATTATTATTAAATAATACAGTTAATCTCTGAGGGCAGATTATTTTCTCTTCCAAAGAAAAGTTGTGTGTGTCATTCAAGAAGATGAATAGCAGTACTATTCATTTAAAGTTTATTTAAAGTTGGTCAATTTGGAAATTTGATACAAACTTTCCAAAATATGAATATTTGAATAGCACGAAATACTGTATACACATTTCCTTCCTGAAGAGGATTAGAAGCACCATTAAATAATTTCAGAATTCTGAGAAAGAGACTTTTAAGTTTAAAGTTACAATATTAAAGTTAGAATTCTGAGAAAAAGTCAAAAGTCTGAGTTTAAAGTCAGAATTCTAAAGAAAAAAGTTAAAATATTTACTTTAAAGTCAGAATTTTTATATTACGGTCAGAATTCCGAAGGAAAAGGAAAAAAAATTCAGAGTTTCAAGTCAGATTTCAGAAAGTTTTGGGTTTAAAGTCAGAATTTTGAGATCAAAGTAGGAATTCCACGGAAAAAATGTCAAAAGTTGAGTTTAAAGTCAGAACTTAAACAGTTTTTTTTAATGGTGGCCTTAATCCTCTTCCATATGTCCCTCACGTGTCCAGTCTTCAGAGAATTAAATCTGACGTCTGGGTACGTAAAAGTTTTCAAAACTTCTTGGAGTTGTAAGGAATTTCCTTCTATAATCATCCTTACTTAGCCATGCAATGATTTTCATTCCAATTGTATTACAGTAAGTTACCAAGTTTAACATCAGAGTACGCAAAGTACATTATCACTCAGCAGTCCAAAAAAAAGCCATCTTATTATTATTATTATTTTAAAGGGAGACGAGACAAGCCCCCCTTCCCCTTGATTTAAGTTTATGACTGTAGAATATAATCATGCCAATATTTTACTTTCTGATTAACATCTTGTAAATTAACCATATTTATTAGAGATGCCTATGAAATATATTAATATATTAATATTAATATTAATACCAAAATCCAAGTGTGAAATCATTCAGTCTTTGTTTTGTTCCTCTCCTGCGCACTCGAGCACTTTGAGCACCAGATCAACAGTAAAGACGTCAGTGCGGTTGATAGTAAAGTGCTGGACTGGCTGCGCTCTCTCGTGGGGGTAAGGGATGGATATTTAATGTCCTTTATTTAGATTATATTAGGGGTACGGGTAGTTCAGTAGTTAAGTCATTAGACTGTGGTTCAGAAGTTTCCTGGTTCAATCCCTGGCACTATTAAGTTGCCCCTGCCTGGCCCTTGATCGAGGCACTTAGCCCTCAACTGCTCAGATGAATAATGAGATTAAACTGTAAGTCACTCTGGATGAGGGCGTCTGCCGAATGTTGTTTTACTGTGGCTGAGCTTTTGGAATAGGCACTGCCAGCAGACAGCTCCTGACCACACAGCGGATAATATTATTACTCCTGTACTTTCCTTACACCTGAAATGGAGGAATTTTGGGTTCAGGATGATTTAATCACCGATCCCGCTCAAGCCTGTATTGTATTAGTGACTGTAACGATGTCCATCATGTCTCCACTCCAGGGCCAGGCCACTCACGCAGGCCTGTACAGTAATCAGATACCCATCAAGGTTTGTCCGTCCTCTGTTTCTGTCCATGTGCTCTTCTAAACCGCTTCCGACAGACAGACACCCGGTTTCCTCTCACCTGCCGCTCCTCGGGCGTCCTGGCCAGGCTTTACACTCGCTTCTAAACCACACACGATCATTCCTGTTCTGATTATCTGCTCTTCTCTCCTCTCCTTCCTCTGTCCTCTATCTGTTCACTCTGGTCCCCGGTGTTGGCAGATGGTCTTTCCTCGCTATGATCACGGCTTCATCTCTGCCGAGCAGCCCACGTTCCAGAGACGTATGCTGAAGGTAGCAGGACTGAAAGGCATGCCCTGTTTACTTACCACTCCGAGCTGCGCTTCTCTTTCACGCTAATGTTCACTTCATGCATGTGTCTCTACGGTATGCATGCGGTCATGGGTTGAATTCTTTCTTTTTTCCAGTTGAATTTAGCAGGAATTAATTGCTAAGTATGCACACAGCAGGCCTCGTTTATGAAGCTCATAAATTTACTCATAAATCATATGGAGGAGCATTTACTTATCAAAAGCCAGTTGGTTTGAAAAAAACTAAACAAAAAAACATTAGTATCATATGTATCACTGTTTAGTTTGCGTAAATTCAGACGTACGTTTATTTCAGTTACACGCACACACTGACTTGGTGCACAAATTGTAACGGACACCCATAACCAGTGTTGGGGGACGTTACTTATTAAAGTAATTACATTACAAAATTACTGTCTTTAAAAAGTAATCAGTTACATTACAGCGTTACTTTCTGAGTAAAGTAACTAGTTCGAGTACTTTTCCATCGCAGAAAATGAAAACTCCTTTGTGATTCCTCATGCATGTGGTTTTAGTCAAGACCTTTATGATTATTCTACCATCATCACTCAGCCAAGTTTGGCCCATAATCCGTTAACTACTAATACCCCTATCTCACCTAGACGCGAGTCAAACCACATAGGTGAGCTCGGGGTATAACAGCGGGAATAACGGAGGGGGGCGGGTTATCGGGGGCGGAGCTTGTAGGACGACTTTCACAAACACACTAACGGATTGGGAATGACTGATGTCTGGCTCACGGATTACAGAAATTATCTGAATAACGGATTACATTTTTGAAAATATAACTAAATAACTGAGTACTTAAATGGCGGACCTAACGCGTTAGATTACTCGTTACACCAAAAAAGTAATCCAAGTACTCTAACTCGTAACTTTGTAACACGACACCCAACACTGCCTATAACACACAGCCATTTCTCGAAAGTCAGCAATCCAAAGCAAATCCATAAATGAAGACATACAGTATAATGAGTACTGGGATAAATGATTCATTTGGGATAAAAATAATAACAGCCTATGAAAAGAGAACAAGTTCATGTGTGTTTATTGAAGCCAGTATGCCACATTGTCTGAGCTGCGTTACTGGAAGATTTAGCAGGTGCCTTTCACCTTTTTCACACAAATATGTAATTTTCAGCTCCACCTTTTATGCCACTTGTGTAAATGTATCATGATGGCGCTCGATTATGCATTTATCGGTCGATTCGATTCACCAAAGCCAGATGGGTCCGTTTTCAATTCTGAATTGACTCACAATTTACATTAGAAATGTTAAATGGTCTGAAATAAACAAATTTCTTGAAAATATACAACAGCTTTTGCAGAAAATACAAACTGCTTGCTTCTTCCACAACTTCCTTACTTCTTCTTCTTTTAAATTTATGGGCAGTTGGTGCAACATCACCACCTACTGGACTGGAGTGTGGAGCAGACTAAAAAAGATCAGTGCTTTGTACAAGACGTGACATTTAAACAAACAACAACACAAGTTACACAGGATTTGAATGCTTATTGAATAACTGTATTAGTTTTTATTACTTCATAACCCATAAGCGGTGGGACAAACCAGACAATCAATAATTTGTGCTATCGATTATAAAATCACATTTACCTAAATGAAATCAGATCGAATGGACAACCTATATCTGAGCTTAAATTAGCATGCACTGGGAACAGAGCATTGGGAACAAAGTTGTGTTCACAATTTTATTTTAAAATAAGGCTAAAAGAGTTCTACTGTGTGTAACTTTAGCAAGTCATTATTGCTATCTTCCAACATATTATTCACTGCAAATTCACAGACGTACATGCATTTGCAAATGGATATGAAAGTAAAACAATCTCATCTATATCGAAATACTCTGATTTGTCCAAAGCTCATGTCATTCATGAATTTATTCTGCTCTCATCATCAGGGCGACCAAGGCCAGACTGGTCCACCAGGCCCACCTGGACCCCCTGGGGCAAGAGGGCCTCCTGGGAACACCGGGAAAGACGGACCCCGGGGTCCACCTGGAGAACAAGTGAGACATATTACACTGGCTCTGAATTGAGAGTAGCACAATTCCTGGCAAAAAACAGGTTAATTATACACACTACAGTAGCAGAATCCCATGGAGCTACCGTCTGCGCTTCCTGCACTATGATTGGGTGGAACATTCCTGCCACCTGTGATTTCATGGCTTCGGGCCACATCTTCAAGCCATCATCTCATAAGTCAAAGAGCACGGATTTAATATTGTAGTGGTTTTTTATCCTAATTATTAGGGATTATATAAGAGATGACAGGCAGACACAGTTAACATGTTCATAATTACACATTAAATGTTATATACAGTGACATTTGTGGCTAAACTGAGGCTACATTTGTACTCTATGGCTGCATGTCCTTGAAGCGATGGTGCATATAATTAAATCTGTGGCTATCTTTAGCCTTTATTACGCTCGCAACCACAATGTCGTTGACTCACAACTATAAAGGAACGATTGACATCTGCATCTAATCCAGGCTCTGGGAGCGTTCATAAAAAACAAGCAACCGATGCATATTTCTATAACGATACAACATCAGTGCATAAGTAGTCATAATTGAAATCATATTTTGTATGAATCACAATTTTTGGAATCACACGTGTGCTTGTACAGCGTGGGATTTTACTCATGTTGTATTAAAATGAGACGTCCGCTGCATTAACGTTATATCCACTGATGTATAACCCAAAAACAATGCTTTTTATATGCCGTGTAAATTCTCTTCACCATACTCAGAGCGTGATTCTGGACTCCACATGGATCAACACGCGTCGCTCTTTCATGGCTGCGGGGCGAAATGCATAGATATACACCCCCATCAGCTGGTCCTGAGAACTGATAGACAAATAAATGGATGAAGGAAAGAATGAAGTGAATAGAGAATCTGACTCTTTGCCCTCTGTTCATCCATCTTGAGCGCAGATGTTGGAGTGGAAGTGAAGAACTGCTTTGTTATGTTGCCCCCTTGATCTGTAGAGTGAAATGAAAGTAAAATGCTCACGCTCGTGTGAGTTTTTGTTACATCTTGTGGTGTCCCAGTGCTGATGCACAACTAGTCTAAACCAGATGTCCTGTGAACTTTTCTGTCATAATACAAAGTTTTCGAGATCAGCTCTGTTTATAAGCTGTTTTTTGGCCATATATACTCCCTCAGAGGCCTTAAAACCTGGCAGTATAATTCGCTATGGACATATATAGTCTGGCCCCTGGGGACGAATTCTCCATGCACGATCCTGCAAATGTCAAAAAAGACGTTGAGCATGCACTTTGTCGAGCCTTGGACCCGCCTCGCCTTTTTGGGGCGCGAAGTTGACATGCTCTTCACTGTGAAGACCGTTGTTTCGTCTCAGAGTTGTACCAGTAAACCCAAGTTTCATCATCGGTAATGATCCTCAACATTAAGGACGGGTCATCCATGGCACGCTGACGTGAGTCCTTGGCTGACTTCCACGCGATGTTCCTTCTGCTCCTGGGTCAGCAGCCTGGGGACAGCAACACAGCACATGAGGATCACCCGGACTGAAGGTCTTCCTGATCTCTCGTCATCTTCCAGTGATGTTCTTTCACTCTTGGAGCATGCGTGCCGCTCAAAATACCTCAAACGTCTCGTTGCAGCTTTGCCATAAACTTGCAGAATCATGTCGAACGTCTCTGTGGCAGATTTTCCCAGTTTCACGCAGAAATTCACGTTCGCTCTTTGTTCTAACTTGCTGTTCATGATGAGATGGTAGACGTGGACACAGTAGCACCAGTTGAACAGCTTCTGATGTACACAGGACGATGTCTTTTGGCACACTGACTCATGAATGTCGGCACTCTCTGTGACAGTGCATGCAGCCTTGTGCTGCCATCTGTTACAAAACTAATCTCTGTTTAAAAGACATTGTGTCAAATTTATTAGCAGTTCAATTCTCCTTTTTTTCACATAACATCATTCATACAGTTTTCTCTCTCTCTCTCTCTCTCTCTCTCTCTCTCTCTTTAGGGTTCCCCTGGAATTGATGGACATCAGGTTGGTGTTGTGACCTTTCGTTATCCTCCTACTGTATACTCCTGTACTCACTCTCAGCTAATAATCACAGCATCTCCTCTGCCTCTTTGTCTTCGTCTTCATCTTCATCTCTCTCTCTCTCTCTCTCTTTCCCCCCTCACAGGGATTGACAGGTTTACCAGGTGATCCGGTAAGATCCCTAAAACTCTTTACTCAGAGAACACCCATTTACAGTAGGGTTAAAGAACGTCTGTATGTTTCCGTGTGTATAAAATGACTCTGTGTAGTAAACTCGAGCATCCTGTTGAGGCCCGGTGTTGCATGTGTTTGTTGTTGTGTTAAAGTTTTGTGTAAAGTTCTTCTTAGTACAGTTCCGCAATATCGATGTTAATATTCTCTGACTAACACTCAGGGTGAAGATGGTCAACGTGGACATCCAGGCCCGCAGGGACCCCCGGGGTCAAAGGTTAGAGATTTCACACTTATTAATCTCACTAACACTAACTAATTATATTAATATATATTTTAAGTTGCCTTCTATCCTTCTGGCTTAAGTGCTGCATATGACATTAAAACCATTAACATTAAGACCACCAATGTTTTGTGTTCCTTGGAGGTGTGCTGTTTAGTGGGAGTGGATCTTTTGGATGTTGTAGGTGGTGGGGTCAGGCCTCTGTAGATCAGACTTGTTTGTCTGGTGCATCCCATGGGGCTCGATTGCCCTGGGATCTTTCCAGTGGCCTTGGGTTCTTTGGGCCCTGTGTGTGGTCCACTAGGTGCTCTGGTGCCTCTCTGTCATAGCCAGCATTTACTTTTCTGTGGGATCAGAGTGGACAAGCTGGCCTTTGGTCCCCGCGGGCATGGGTGGGCCTTGGGTGCCCACGATCCTGTCACCAGTTTACTAGTTCACAGTTGGTGTTGTTCAGTTCCCTTGTTGGTAGTGTTGATGTTATGGCCAATCGGTGTAGTAGGACATGAGGTAATTGCTCACAGCCAGCCGATTTCTATAAGCAATGGTTATTATTATGTCGTAAAACATAACAGCCAATCACATTTGAATATGCAAATGCAGGCCATGGATGAGTGTGATATGTTACAGTGGTTTTCCAGAGGACGGAGCAGGAAGATAAGATGTACGCAAAATTTTGAATAGTTGTAGATTATTTCTTGATATTTAGTTACTGCTGTGCATTTTGTCTATTTAATGGCATTTAAAAAAAACTTTCATCTCAAGGAATTTATTAACTATATTCTTCAAAATAAGGAAAATTTTGTCCAAACAAATTCTTCTCTATTATTGGAATGTTGAAGTTTTGCACGAGTTTGCATTACAGTGAGCAAATCCTAAATCCAATCCTCTTATGAATAAAGGTATTAAAGTGTGTCTTTCTTCATCACTGTAGAACCTTTAAGATGTATGTTTTACCTGGAATGTGTGTGTGTGTGTGTGTGTGTGTGTGTGTGTGGTGCAGCCATTGGGGTAAAACTTGAAAGATGCCCCACTGGTCCTTAAAGTTTGATTATGTTCCTTCTATTAGTTGTAAAGCTGAAAGGTACAAAATATATATTTTGAGTTAACCCCAGTTTCAATCATATGTACAGTTTTTCGACATGGTTTTTCTTTTTGCAGGGAGAAGCCGGTGAGCCAGGAGCCGAAGGTGAACGAGGCATGGACGGCCTCCCCGGTCTTAAAGTAAGCGTGCAGGGCACAATATCTGCTGGCTTAGTCTAAAATAATTATTAATTAAGTCTAATTAATAATTAGAGCCCAAGCACTATGACATCAGAACGATGATGCCATGACTATGACGTCATCGCCAGTGGTGTGTCCGGGTGGCGATGGCACAGGTGCTTGGGCCCGCTCATCGTTGCTTGCAGCTATATATTTCATTATGCTGCATGTGTGGTATTTTTTAGGGAGACAAAGGAGAAGTCGGAGAAACTGGACCTCAGGGAGAAACGGTGAGTAAATAACAAATAATCATGTGACCTAAAGAAATCAAAGGAAACTTCCAACTATTTCAAACTGCTCACGATGAGCTACAGTACACTTATAAACAAGTCTGAAATGATGTGCAGTATGTAGGAGAATCTCAGTGTAGTTTTTGTAGAATTATTTGTTATATATAATAGTGACATATTGATAAGACTAATGTGAAATGTTGCTGTTTGGTGATCAGGGTCTACAGGGTGAGAAAGGGGCAACAGGCTCAAGTGACGTCATCGCCTTCAACGACAAACTACTAGACGCTTTTCAGGTACGGCATGACGACAGATAAAATGAAGAACATTCAGGTTTAAAGTGAGATATTTTCCCAGAGTATAAACACTATACATACAGTTTTGTAACATAAAAGTCATAACAGACATGGGACAGTAGAAGCTTTCCTTACTGACCTGTTACAAAGCTCTGACACTGGAGACTCCTTCCAAAGCTGTAACTAAACATCTCGCATCACCACATCAACAGTTATAACAAGGTGTTTTCTTCTGTATTAATTTATTCTCCTGCATCAGTCGGCACCAGGTGGAGTGTCTGCTTAACGAGCCCCTGTGACTGACTCGTTACCATAGAAATGATATTAGATGTACAGTAGAAACGTATAAGAACACGTGGATTAACATAATATTGTAATTTACACTACAGCCAGAACTACTGAACTACTGTAATCAAGTCGAGAAATCAGCACACTGTGGTGTAAAATCATAATCTAACTTATTGTCAAAATCAGGAAAGTATTCTCAAAGTTTTATATCCTGTATGTGCTGTTAATTAAAACAAACCAATAATAATTATTTACAAAATCATTTATTACGAGTGATTTAATAAAGATGTATGTAGATTTTAGTAGTGTTTGAGTAAAATATTCAAAGCTTGATCTGAAGTGTGTTGTTTCCCCCGGCAGGCGATCCACACCATCAGTGTTTCGGTAAACCTGATGAACGCATGGGCTTGATGTTACCTTGATGTATATGTTTGACGTGTTTCTGTCTAACAGTGTGAACCTGAACACGTGTTGAGTTGTGTGTCAGTGTGTGATACGCATGCAGCTACAGGAATTCCATATCAATACCTTAAAAATATATATTTCTCTCACTCGTACCACCTTAATGGTGATTATTTTTCTAAAACAGGACTTCTTTTTGCTTTTTTTTTTTTCTCATAATTACAAGGTGTGTTTAAGTCAAACTGGGACTTTCAGTTGTGCAGAATAACCGATCACAGTTATGAGAGTAAAAACAGACGGCCTGCTTCACGTCTGAAACCCTGGCCTCCCAGGAACTCCTTTACCTCCCCTTTCCTTTAATTGAAAAAATGGCCTTATTTGAAAACCGAAAGAGCTTTGTTTTGCACGGCAATGCATACCCTCATGCACTTGCACAGAAACTCGGCTAGGAGTTATCGCCACGTCCCCTGTACAGTCCTGACCTCACTCCAAGACATTTCCACATGTTTAAATGAGATTCTGGGAGGCCAGCGTTTCAGCCGTGGATCATGGATTCTTGAATACTTCATTGGGTAATCAGTGGTTCCTAGCTTTATCTTAAGTGCTTCAATTAAGAAAATATGTTGTTTTAGGGTTCTGCATAGAACCTTAAAGGGTTTCCCCAAAGGTCAACCTGGACACTTTTTGATTAAAAGGTCCATTAGATAATCAAGAGCTTCTTAGCTTCCTTATCGTAGCTTTCTGAAAAGAAACACCTTTGATTCTAGACTGTATTGTAGCACGATGTTTACAGGTGACAAACACATCCGATAACCCTGTCGTCTTTTCGTCACAGGGACCTCCTGGTCCTCCAGGACCCCCAGGACCCCCAGGAGGTGCAGGAAAGGACGGGAATAAGGTGAGCTTAGCAGAGGAAGTACATTCTGTATGATGTTTCAGTGATGCAGTTATAAAAGGTGTGTTAGCAGTGTGGCTGTATCATGTATCGTGTGTGTCTGTGTGTGAACGCAGGGAGAACTGGGCTTACCTGGGATAGCTGGAGTTGATGGAGAGAAGGTGATCACTTTTGAATTTTTTTTTTTTATCCATTTATTGATACTTTGCCCATAAATAAACATCCGTACAGATGGAACAGAAAGCGTAGATACTGTAATATAATGCAGTGTTGTTGATCACTGTGTACAGTCTGATATTATTGATTACAACATTATCTTTTTTTTATTAAAATTAATATTAAATATAACAAATAATCGCAGAAAGAGAGAGTAATAACTAATGCGTAACTAGTATTAGTAATAGTTTCCTCTTTGTGTGTGTGTGTGTGTGTGTGTGTTAGGGAGATAAAGGAGATGCTGGAGAACCAGGAAGCCCTGGAGAAAGAGGAGAGAAAGGAGAGATGGGACTCTCTGGACCTGCTGTATGTCATGTAATCTAATATCATTATTAAGAGTCGGTGTGTTCATTTTGCATCATTATTACAATGTGTGTGTGTGTGTGTGTGTGTGTGTGTGTGTGTGTGTCAGGGAATGGATGGACAGAAAGGAGAGAAAGGAGACAGCAGACTAGAAGACAACCTGGTGAGGACATTTCCATTGGATAGCATTAAATGCTCTTCGACATTGTATGTGTGTTCAAATCTTTTATGTTTATTTGTTTGTTTGTTTGTTTTTTTTGTCTCAAGGTTCAGATGATTTCTCAGCCAGGGCCACCGGGCCCTCCAGGGCCAAGAGGACCTCCGGGATTTATGGTGAGTTCAAGCTGCGAGCACATCTTCATCATCATTAAGTTCTCTCATTGGCTGTCTTTAAGATAGTAGTGACCAGGGATGTGAATCACCAGGATCACACGATACGATACTGTCGTGATACTCAGGTGTCGATTCGGTTTGTATTGCGATTCTGTAAATATCACGATTTAACAAATGACCGAATTCAATATTAATATTATTATTCTTGGGATTTTGTTACAATTCTAAAGAAACTTTGCAAATAATTTGTTCCTGCCACAAAGGATGCTGTTTTACCTGACAATGTTTTTTAAACGCTCCACCTATAGGATCATAGAGGAACTGCAAGATGTTACCACCTCAAATGTAAACGAATATAAATGACAAATTATTGTTGAAAAGATTTTTTTGGAGTCAGTGTCATGACGGGTGGCTTAGTCGTTAGCACTGTCGCCTCGCACCACCAGGGTCCGGGTTCAATTCTCACCTCGGGTCTGTGTGTTTCCATGTGCTTGGAGGGTTTTCACCAGTTATTCGGGGTTCTTCCTACAGTCCAAAGAGAAATTGCCCGTAGGGTGTAAATGAGCATTTGAGTGTGTTTATATATATATATATATGTGCCCTGCGAGTGATTGGCACCCCAGGGTCCAGGGTGTACCCCGCCTCGTGCTCTAAGTCTCCTGTGATTAGCTCCATCCCCCACGACCCTGTATACAGTACAGGATAAAAAACTATAGATGTTGCACGAGTAAGTGAATGTCATGATGAATTGAAACACAAAAGAATAATTGTGATATATCACTGTACCAATTTTCCCCCACATCTCAAGTAGTAACTTTATAAAGCTAATTTCTATATATTCCTATAACAGTAATTTCTCAGCGTTGGATTTTAAATGTACAAAATAATATCTACATAGCAAGTGATGATGTCTCGAATAAGGAAAATGTTATGTAATATATTTCAGTATGATATTATTGTATTACAAATATAAGATTTAAGCATTCTTCCAGGAATGTGTTCTGATTTAAGCTTAAAATGGTCTAATTCTGTTGAAAAATTAAGATTAATTCACTTTTATTACTAGATATGAATATAAATGTGTGAAAGTAGCAAAATTGTCTGGCAATAAAATTTCAGTAAAATATTATATATAAAGAGAAATATTGACATAATAATTGGATATTTGTGCTTATATTCAATTTTTACTTATATATTTTATTATTATTATTATTATTATTATTATTTAAATATATATTATTATTATTATTATTATTTTATTTATTAATTTTTTTCAGTTGAAATGTATGTTTGGTGGGCGGCACGGTGGTGTAGTGGTTAACACTGTCGCCTTGCACCTTCAGGGTCCGGGTTCGATTCCCGGCCAGGCTCGATCCCCGTCTCTGTGTGCATGGAGTTTGCATGTTCTCCCCGTGCTTGGTGGGTTTCCGCCAGGTACTCCGGTTTCCTCCCACAGTCCAAAGACATGTAGATTAGGCTAATTGGCGTTCTCAAATTGACCATAGTGTGTGAATCAGTGTGTGTATTTATTTGTGTGTGTGCCCTGCGATGGATTGGCACCCTGTCCAGGGTGTACCCTGCCTTGTGCCCTAAGTCTCCTGAGATAAGCTCCAGGTCCCCGCGACCCATACAGGATAAAGCGGTATAGAAGATGAATGAATGAATGAATGAATGTATGTTTGGTTTTTCACAAATAAACCTTGCCCCTGACATTAAATAACACTTTTTTTTTTTTAGGGTCATCCTGGTATTCCTGGTCCAAAGGTAAGTTTTACGCTAGGATATACAGTATTTCTCTCTAGTAACTAAACTGATGATGAAGCATATTTTGATTCAGTAAGCAAATATCACACCAGAATAATTGCTGTTGTACTTGAATATCAGCACGGCTGTGATGAAGCCATGGGCCTGAGGGCGTAGCCTGAGTGATGAAGATGAAGATATATCACCCTATTTACACCTTATACTCTCATTTTAAGATTTACTCTTCATAGTGTTATACTTTAACCTGCTCTTACAGGGTGATGCAGGAGAGTGTGTTAAAGGAGAGAAGGGAGACAGAGGAGTTCCAGGAATCCCGGTGAGAACACAACCTTTTCCCAAATCTACTGAAACACATGACATAACAAATCATTTCAAAAGTTACGGATAAATTGTAAAACCTGATGTTTTTCAGGGTATTCAGGGCCAACATGGTCCCATGGGGCCTGCAGGGTTGGTCGGCCTTCCAGGATCCAAGGGTGAAAAAGTAAGAGCTGGAATTGCACTGAATTACAGAATATGAACAGAATATGGCTTAGAGTGTAACTTTAAACCAACTGATCAAAGGTGACCTGCTTCACTGTTGAATAGGATTAAATGAAGGAAGAATGGTCATTGACTTATTGTTAACCATGTAACAAAAAGAGTTTTATTCCCCTTATGATGGGTGTTTAAGTCAAACTGGGACTTTTAGTAAAAAAGTGTTCTTCCTACTTCACATCTGAAATGCTGGCCTCCCAGGAACTCCTTTAATTACCCAAACATGTGGAAACGTCTTGGAGCGAGGTCAGGACTGGACAGGGATGTGGCAGTAACTCCAGCCGAGTTCCTGTAACGTGCGAGTGGTGTTGGTTAATGTTTGTGTGTACAGTTCACACAGACTTGCTGAAGTCACTTGCTGAACGTTCACACTGCACCTCGTCAGACATATTCTGACACACGAGCACCACCATGCAGTAATACGAAACACGTATCACTTATCAGCACGACTTAAAGCAATCGCTTGGATCTCTTCTTCTGCTCATGACCTGTCAAGTCCCGGTTTGACTTGAACCCCTCATATCTTGTAGTTTATTGCAAGAGATCCTCATACTTGTAGCAATGTATATTGGTGACAGTTGAATTGAAGCTGTTACTATAGAAACGATGATTAGAGCTGTAACGAGTGCTAGAGCTGCTGTTCTCCAGAATAAATCGTCTCCTTCTGTGTCTTTTCAGGGAAAACAAGGAGAGCCGGGATTAGACGTAAGTGTCTGATAACAGTGTTAGACCTGACTGATGCTCTGAGGCTGTGAAAGTTTCACACTCGTGTGTGTGTTTGTGTGTGTGTGTGTGTGTGTGTGTGTGTGTGTGTGTGTGTGTGTGTGTGTGTGTTGTGTACAGGGCTTCCCTGGTCTTACAGGAGACAAAGGAGACACGGGGGCTAAAGGAGAAAAGGTACGGCGTCACACGACTAATACACACAAGGTTTACTTGTGAAGCTCTGGGGGAATTAGAATGGATTTTACATATAAATACAAAACAAGCTTTACAGTCAAGTGCAAAAATTTGTATCCCCATAGCAAATTAGAACAAAATGTTTTTCTTTTTCTTTTTTAACAATGGGGTAAAAAATATATATATTTGTAGATAGAATATATTCCTGCAATTGTTATTTCTGCAGTTGTGTATAGTGCAAAAGTTTGCACACCCCCTTGGTTTTAATGTAAAAAAAAAACCTATAGACTTGTTTTACAATTTATCAACAAGATAAAAGGATGAAAAAAGGTCAAAATGAAATCAAAGCACATCTTATAAAATAGTACAATTTAAAACATACATGTTAATAAATTAGTTATTGTTATTGTTAGTCATTAACAATTTTTAAAAATCTACATTTAGAAAATAGTGCAAAAACTGCTTAGAAACTATTGACAAAATAAAACCAAAAACATTGAGAGTATTCTATATTTTTTCCTGAAACCGATTTTTAGACTGTTTTTCAATATTAATTTTCATCAGTGCTAATAAATTTTATTTTTAAATAATACATAAAATGTCTTGTTTCATTCAAGCTTTTTTGTATTTATTTTACTTATGTACTTATTTTGTATGCATGTAATTTATATTTACTGTAAATATATTTTATATTTATTTCCATCCACTAGATGGTAAAGAAGAGAAAACTATAGCCTTATTTTACAATTTATTAACCAGTTAAAATAATTAATTGAAGGTCAAAAAGGTCCAAATGAATTTTTTTTTTTTTTTTTAAAGAGCACAATTTAAAACATACACTTTAATACATTAGAGAAAAATACTTCAAAAACTGCTTAGGAAATAATAATAATAATAATAATAATAATAATAATAATATATTTATACTTCACATTTAAGACAATCTCAAAGTGCCACAAAGTATATTGACAAAATGAAAAAAAAAAAAACATTATACTTTTTAATAATTTTTTTAATACTGTTTTTCAATATTTCAATTTTATTATATTTTTTCGTGTACCATTTGGCCTTTTTATCAGCGTTGACAAAAAAAAACATTTGAAAGATAGTAAATTAAATGTCTTGTTTCATTCAAGCTTTTTTGTAGTTTAGTTTATTTATATACTCATTTTCTAAACATTTAAATAATATTTAGATATATTTTATTATTTTATTTATTTCCATCCACATCTGCAGTAATGTAGTATATATTATATGCTCATACAACATCTACTATATAGTGTTATAGAGTGGAAGTTCAAGTGCAAGTTTGCACAACTTTTGCCCCATATTACAAATTTAAGAATTATTATTTTTTTTTTACAACCAAGTTAAAAAAACATTTAGCAAGGTCAGTGAATTAAAAATATAATTTAGGGGTATCCTACCACAAGAGAAACAACATACATTTTCTTCAAAAATCAACAGAAAAATATTTAGAAATTAATAGATTCGGTAGCAATAGATCAGTCAACAGATCTTGTAACAAAATGTTAAGAAATATTATTCAAAATGCTAAAAAAAAAAAAAAAAAAGAAGATTTAACAAAAAGTAAGTGTATGCGATATCAGGGTGAGAAATAATAATAATAATAATAATAATAATAATAATAAAAAAGCTTATAATTTACTTATGATGTCTATCATAAAAAACTTGAAACAAAGCAGGAGAACTGGGAGAAACATTTTTATTTGTAAATATTTATAAATTGAAATTTGATGGTGGGGGTACTAACTTTTGCACACAAATACATATATGTAAAAGTAATATTTGTGAATGTTTGTAGGGTTTATTTGCTCATTTATAGTGCGGATGTTGATATGATCATGTGACGTTATTTCCTGGTTTCTGTTCAGGGCGACCGTGGCTCTGTAGGCAAGAGAGGACTGAAGGGGCAGAAAGGAGAGCAGGGTCCGCCCGGCTTAGACCAGCCCTGCCCTGTGGTGCGTGATAAACCCTAATACTGTTAACCACTCTAGAACTTTATCTTCTTCACACACTAATTTCCCTCTGCTGTTCCCTGCCTCTTTATACTTTGAATTCTGCTCTTTATCTTGTGTGAGAATGTGTGTGTGTGTGTGTGTGTGTGTGTGTGGCTAGCAATGAGTTGGGTGAGATCAGTCTTCAGTGTGTGCGTGTGTGTTCTTGCTGACAGGGTTCTCCCGGATGTAAAGGCCAGGCAGGGGAGAGCGGGCAGGCTGACGCCGGGGCTCCGTGCCGGCTGGTACCGTACCCGCTGCCTGAGTGTGGTGTTCTCTCAGCATGCAGATACAAGCGTTTAACACTGAACCACCCGGGGAAATAAAAAACAGACTCATTAAACTGGCTATAGGAGAAACACAGTGGTCATACTAACATGGTGTGAATGTAGTGTAGATTCAGGATGATTAAATCCTTCATAACATCAACACCACTAATACAAGTACTGCAAATACTTTTGCTTTTCACTGGTCTAGTTCGATTAGTACATAAAGGTACATCATTTCTATACTTACTTCATATATTTTACCTCTAAAGTTAGGTGTGGTGTAACTATATAGCTTTCTGAGTGAAGCCTTAAAGGAACATCAAATCATAAATGTTGTGGGTTATGGGTATCCAGCGGTACCTCTGCTTATGAATTTAATTTGTTTCAGAGGCGAGATCTTAAGGCGAAATTTCGTATTGCGAAACACCTTTTCCCATAGGAAATAATGTAAATGCAAGTAATCCGTTACAGCCATCCAAAAACATTTTCCAACACTATAATCATATTTTTACATGTAAAAACAATCAAAAAATTAATAAAAGATGCGTAAATGAAGTATAATTTATGATTCCTCTCGGCACCGGCTGCTTTAAAAAGCAAACTAAAAGCGTCTCCCTTTTCTTCTTGCCACCGTCCTGGATAACATTCTTGGGACACATGATGCTGTTGTCTTCAGTAAAAGATTTGTGGTTACACACTAAAACCTTTTTTATCACAAATAACATTTTCTGTAAATATTAATTTGTTCTGTCGTCCAGCAATATATATATATATATAATCTTATACACTACCAGTCAAAAGTTTGGACACACCTTCTAATTCCATGGTCTTTTCTTATTTTTATTTTTATTTTTTCATGCAATAATCTCCTTTGAACAGTTGATATTGAGATGTATATCTGCTACTTCTGCTGTGTAAAGCTTCATAACGGCTCTAATCTGAGGTGCTGGTTGTTAATTGGTGATTTTTGAGGCTGATGACTCTAAATGTCAGTTTTGGTCTTACTTTCCTGGGAAGGTCTTCATGAGAGTTTCATCCTGGAGCTTGATGGGTTTTGCAAAATGTACTCGACACAATACTGTTCTTATTATTCCAGAACAGCTGACCTTCATGACTTAAAATAACAACTGAATGTTGGTGTTACTTAAGTGCCTCATGCCATACTGTATGTGTTATTTTTTTATTGTTTTTATAATTTTTGGCCCTTATGAAATCGCCAATATTTTTCTAGAATGTAGAAAATAAATCCGTAGATAAAAAGATTAAATTAGAAGGCATGTCCTGTCTTTTGACTTTGTACTGTATATTATAATTTCCCAAATTCTGACTCAAGGCAGCAGGTATGTCAGGTTTATTTCTGACGAATCCTCCATGCAGATGCGTCCACACTGGAGTTAGATAAAAATCACGTGTAAATATGAACGGCAGGCAGGTCTATGTGAGAGCGCTCTCGAGATCTTGTCTCAACTTCTATATTTCTAATAATTTGTAAAGACATTTCAGACAGTGGAAGTTGCAAACTGGATGTGATGTTAAAGTTTTCCGCTCCTCCTAAGCCCCTCCTTGTTATGTGTTAGCACAAGGTTTAAAGAATCAGAGAATGAGGATCTCAGACAGTAACACTCTGTATGACAGCAGAGTAAATACTCGTTACAGTCAGATTTTGTCTGGTTCCTGGTTGTGTCTGTGCCTGAGAGCAGTCTTTACACCGGTATCTGTAACGAACGTAAGCAATGTGAAGCATCCACACATTCCACGCTAATTAACGCAAATTACGTTGACGCACCATTCCAGCCCTAAACCAGACCACACTTGAATTTTTTTAAATGAATAAATAAAAATCCTTTTTTTGCTGAATAATAATAAAATTTCACTCCTTCCTGTTTCCCCTCATGTCCTTCCTCCTCTGTACCGTTTGCTTTTCCACTTCTAAACCCATCATTTGCAATATATAGTGTATTTAGCTACACACTGAGCCGCTAGTTTGTTAGTTGCTAGGTTGTTCCGTTTTCTTGTGTGTGTTTTATTAACCTGCATGGATTTCCTGTGAGCTATTTATTGTAATATTTATTTAACCCTTTGTGTGTTTGTCGTCATCAGGGTCCAGACGGACTTCCAATACCAGGCTGCTGGCACAAGGTCAGGACACATTCGGAATACCAGTGATGTGTGTGTGTGTGTGTGTGTGTGTGTGTGTGTGTGTGTGTGTGTGTGTGCTGCTAGTCAGAGGTTTAAATATACAATACTGTGCAAAAGTTTTGAGCCCCCTCTTTCATTTCTTTATATATTTTTTTAATTAATTGATGTTGATTATATTAAAGAAGTGGGAACAGATGTTAAACTGCGACAGGCTACAAAGCGCCTAAAGATACAATTCTGTTCCAACCAGTCAGCGTTCAGCATCACCAGTACACTAATCACCAGTCTGATCATCTGTCATCATCTGCACCTGTTTCTCACTGGTTCATGGCTTAAATTAGATGTTTTTTTTTATGCTTGAACGATTCACAGGTCACTCTGTGGCTTAACAAACAAAAAACATTTATCTGAAACAGGTCAGGTACAGGGACTGGACTTAAAATGAGAGCCAAAAATGTGGCAAAATGAGAGCTAAAAAAGCCCTTCAGGAAGGCTGGAGAACTATTCCTCAAGATTACAAATAAAAAAAAGTCTGACTCTTTGGACCAAATATAGAAAAAAGAAAATATTAAAGAAATTGAATGCTAACATCCATTTTTTTTTCTTCACTTTTCTGGTGACGAGTTTTAGAATTGTGCAGGTTGGAAAGATTGGCTCTTTCCATTTCAAAACATAGTGTTGGTGCTAAAAAGTGTCTCAGCTAAGTGAAAAAGTGAATTTTCAGATAGGATCATATAACACCATTATTCATAAAACTTGTAAATATGCTACACATTTATATTTTCATCAGATGAAAAGAAACACATTTGCATCTTTTATGTAGTGTCCGTAACTTTTTTCAATTCAAATCATTCAATTATCTTAATTGTCATTCAGGTGAAACTTGGCCAATTTAGATTCCACATGAAAAGACATAAACCTGAGAAAGTGTATTATTCTAAAAACGCAAAATTGTTGAGATATTGCAACATGAATTTGACATGGTTACGGACACTACAGATCTTTTGCTTTTACCAAAAACCCAATTTAAGCAACAATTTTTACAGGTCATGTGCGTCTAGAAGCTTACACCAATTTTACTATCACTACTAAAAGAAATATGAATAATTTGCATTTTAAATGATTATTGTTAGAAGTGAGACAGTATAAAAATGGCCGTTTTTGGGGCACATATAAAGTCATCTCTCAAACGGCTGAAGTTAGCATCTTGAACTATTTAGGGAATCCAGATTGGTCATTTCCATTTTGCATAAACTTCAGAAGTGACTTCACATTTTCTGCAGTATATGTACAACATTAAAAAAACAACAAGACCTTAGCACCAATATGCAGTTTTGGCTGCGAATGCTTCTATAATAATGTTAAAGTGCTTTCTGTGTGTGACTGACCGCATGGATTTTGTTTTAATTCATTAATTGTTCTTGCTGTATAAAGTCTGTTTAATGGCGCTCTCTAATCTGATCTAACATCTGCGTTTTTCTTTTGCAGTGATAACTAACACGAAGCATTATCAAGACTTTCTGTACATAGTCCTACCTTATAAATACAACCTCCTATTTTTTAACAAAAGACTTTGATGATTATTCATCAGAATTACCTACAGTATTTTTGTATACATTTATATGTATATTTTTTTCAAAGTAAACGTTCTGGACCGAACTAGGAGTTTGTATAGCAGGTTTTTAAATACGCATTGGACAAATCGGAAGAACGCACGCGGGATCGCCTTCTTGCCTCCGCCGCATGAGCATGCGCATCACCCGACACCATCGGGGACTGATCGTCATCGGGAGCGTTCTGTTCTTCTTTTTTTTTTTTAAGGACGAAGGGATGATGCAGAGGATCAAGCGAAAGCGTCTGTCGCAGCCTTGAACACGGAGTCAGGGGAGCGAAATAATCACACAGGAGCGTCTTCGTGATGAACTGTAGCCTGGAGAAGTGCCCTAGCTTTGAAGGGCGCATGGGAACGTTGTGGCTCTTGTCATGGTCACCGGCGTCCAGCGAGGATGTTTTGACACTAGCACGTCACTGGCTGATGGATGGAAATGATTTTTTAATGTTCATAAATGCCAGCAGCTGGGGGTCGAGAGTGTCTGATGTGGAAATGATATCGAAGAGCTAACTCATAGCTAACTTTGAGTACCATTTGTTGATTTGCTATGATTATTAGCATACGCTTTTTAAATTGTTTTTTATTTGCAGAAATGAACTGGTGTTTCATCGCTCAGATGGTTCGTGTTTTTGGATTAGTGTGTAACTGGATTATTATTATTATTATTATTATTATTATTATTATTATTATTATATGTACACTATAACTAGATTGTATTATATTTTTCTAACATTCTGTCATACTAATTGATCATATTGTTGGGATTCTCATATTACTATTAATTGTGACTTTTGATTTCATTTAACATCACGTTCAGTCTTTTTTTATCTATTATTAATTTATATTATATATGAGTATATGGTGTATTATGGAATAATTGCTAGAGATGCATCGATATGATAATATAAGAAATAAGTAATAAGTAACCTACTTTCACTTACGCAAACAAGAATGTTACGTGATTTTATTTAGCTCTGGTTTAAAATGTGCCATGAAACGTTAACATACGGTATGTAGGCTACTAATAAGCAAAGTACATTAACTAGCTACGAGCTACTTCAAATACTTCGGAACTTCGCAAAAGCGTCTCTATACTGTCGCGATTATATTACCTAATATTGTCAATAAAGCATAGTGACTAATCATCAAGAGCAACATCATGGGTAAGAGCTGTTTTATTTCATCTATAGACATTGCTAGCTAGACCTAGCTAGTTTTGTTAAATGGATTTTATGTTTAAAACGTTTTAATTGTAAGACAAAAAGATGGTTGTTCCTTGATATTTTTACTTGGATATTTTTGCTGAGTCCGGATCACATCAATTTAATTTCATTGGTTTATTATTAGCTAGAAAATAATCTTTAGCTACACAGCTATGTACAGTAGCTGCATGATGTAATCGTTTATGCGATTTAATCAAGCTTTTGTTGGTGGATCGAATCGATAGGTTAGTTTCGATTCAGAATCTATTTACACTTTTTTGAATTATTTAAACTTATAAACATTGAATAAGCTAAAAAATAATTCTTTCTTTGAAAATATGCCACATTTTCTCTTTTTGCTGAAAAATACAAACCACTTGCTTTTTCTGCAAATATTCACATTTTGTGAGAGTATCGCTTCTTCTTTTTGAGTTTATGAGCAATTGGAGTAATACCGCCACCTACTGGACTGGAGTGTGGAGCAGAAGATTTGAGAAAAGATTATCGCTTTGAGACTTGACATTTGAATTGAATTGAACAACCAACAACACGGCATTACAGTGGTTCTTAGAAACTTGTAGTAGTTTTTAAGACAAAAAAGGCATCAAAATCATGCGTTGTTTATTAAATCAAATTAAATAAAAAATAGCAATGGGCATAAAATATATAGTCTAACTATATTTAACGTACAAGATATAGTTAACATGGTGTGTATAAGTGGTTTTGGTTTCTTTTAAAAAAAGTTTTATATCAAAAATCTGCTACAGTAGGGGTTATTACGATATTTTCAACAGCTCTTGAAGGAAGCAGTACCCCAGGCTCAGTCCACACACAGTCACGTACAGTAGTATGGGCTTGTTTGTATTTTTCCGAGTATGTGCGAATGATTATAATTTCAGACCTGATAAAGTATCAGTATCGATGCATCATTACTATCTGCGTTTCTTTTTCTTTTTTTTTTTTATATGCTAACTTTCTCCCAAGACGACTGAAGTGAGAACCGCTTGGTTTTCATTAACGGAAATTTCTACTTGTTATAGACGTAGACTTTTAGCATGACTCCAAGATCATTAATTAACAGAAACTTGTACATTTATCTTTATTTGCTACACAAAATAAGAAGAATATAATCCAAGAAGTTGATTATAATATATACTGTAGGAGTTCAGGAGCCTTTCTTTCTTTCCTTGGCTTTAAAACGAAGCATTTTTTGCTTTTCTGAGCTTCGTTTCTACGAACGTATTCACATTAATATTTTACACACACCCACACACAAGTATTTGATGTAGATGTTCTACACATTTCCCATTATAGGAAGGCAATCACACCATTTTACACACACACACACACACACACACACACACACACACACACACACACACACAATTCATGGTTGCTGCGTTAAACGAATGTACTGTATACAAGTACACTTAGTTATTTGTGAAATAAATCACAAGCCATTATGGCTTACAGTGAATTCCTGAGTGTTTTTTTTTCTTCTTCTTCTTCTTCCGCGGTTTTACAAACTCAGTTTATTTGTATAACTGTATTATTACTCTGAAACAGTGTTGCTGCTGAACTGGTTTTTGTTTTTCTCGTTTGTCTTTTTTTTCCGTTTACTAAGAGGGGAAGTTTTTTCAGAAGTTGCCACCAGTGACGTGCTGAGTTTGACTTCTAATGATTTGTGAATTAGAAAATAAATGTAAAGTTGTTAAAAGAAAATTATTCACAGCTTTGTTAGACTTGTTGTCTGTTTGTTTTAGCTTTCGTACAGGAATTATTTCAGCATTTGGAAATATTGGCGGTCAAATAGTTTTCCCCCCATATAGTCAGTCTGTTTTTATGTGCAAGTTCAGCAGAAATTATTTTACTATCAATGGGGGAGTCACAGAGAGAGATGTGATCATGAAACACCAGGAAAATGTTCATATATTTCTAAATAAACTATTTTCATGTAACCTGAGTCTAGTGTGCTAAGCAAAAACTTCCAGACTCTTGTGGTCAGTGAAAGATTTAAACCAGTTTCAGTTAAACTAAAATGTATGCGGTTTTGATTAAAGACAAGACTATACAACACATACAACTTTACACAATAAATAAAGAAGAATAATCATAAAAATGATGAGTGCCGTTATTGCCTTGGCCTTGTACATCTATCTATAAAAAAATGTAATATTTGAAAAAAAATTTGTGCAGCCTGTACTTTAAGTATGCTAATTAAGTCCAGCCTCCCTTCCCGGGCGCTGAGATCACATGACCTGAGACCAGGGTCGGATTGGGACAGAATTTCAGGCCGGGAAATCTCGCGCCAACCCAGGTCATCCTATGCACCCATATACATTTAGAAACCACCGCCATTTTTTTTCTCTCCCTCTAATACAACCGGAATTCCGGAACGTTTTTTAAATTTGAAAAAAATTAAAACTAAAAGATTTTCAAATCACATAGACAGTGGAACACTTTAAAAACAACGTTCCTCAACATCAAATTGCAAATGTTTTGCAAATCTCATCATCTCTAGTGTATTACATCATCAGAAGATTCAGAGAAACTGGAGAAATCTCTGTGCATAAGGGACAAGGCCGAAGAAGACTATTGTCGGATGCCCGTGGTCTTCGGGCCTTCAGGCGACACTGCGTCACTCATCGGCATGATTGTGTCATTTGGCACATCGTTAAACAAAAAATACGTCCAAGACGACCACAAACTCTTCAGCAACTGGAAAACTATATCAGGAATGGGGCCAAAACTGCAGAACCTCATAACCTCAATGCCCAGACATATTCACACTGTTTTGAAAAGAAGAGAAGATGCTACACCATGGTAAACACGCCCCCGTCCCAACGTTTTTGAGCCCTGTAGCAGGCAGCAAATTTGACATGAGCTCATTTTGTCTATAAAATTGTAAATATTTCTCAATTTAAATATTTGTTCTATCGTGAATAAAATATTTCCTCATGTGATTTGGGTCTGTATACTGTACACTGTCTATTATATATATATATATAGCGCTCTGGGGAGACGCGGAGGGAACATAACGTAGCAATGACAGTCAAGGCTAACAGAATCAGATTAATTTTTATATCATTATTTAATGAACTAATTAAATGCCAATTTCGCAAATCGTCGCTTTAATACATTGGGTGGGCAATAATATATATACAAACCGGATTCCAAAAAAGTTGGGACACTAAACAAATTGTGAATAAAAACTGAATGCAATGATGTGG
>JAQQZT010000002.1:4465326-4488357 GCA_030068275.1 Clarias platycephalus
CACACACACACACACACACACACACACACACACACACACACACACACACACACACACACACACACACACATCTGGGGTAAAGATGGAAGTGTTTTGGGGCCACATCTGGGTTTTGGCTCATTAGTCAGTGTTTAAGTCCGAAGCAGTCCAGTAGTGTGTACAGTAATGTCTCATACACAGCTGTCTAACCCCTTATGGTGTACGGTAGACCATTAGAAAACATTTTCAAAGGAAGTTGTAAAGACACTTGAGGTGGGAACGCCACTAAATGCAACATTCGTATTGTGCAAGATGACTCAGTTAAGTAAGTTTTAATGTGTGCCAGTAAGAACCTGCCTTACTGAAAGCCCTGTGGTGACGGTTGTTGTTTGTTGCTGTGCAAGGTGTTTCCTTTTCCATATTTAACAATGAACCATTACGACTCCGCGCTCAGTGTTCACGCTCTAACAGTTGGAAATCTCATCAGCATTTTATCCTGAGACACTTTCATTCAGTGCTGTGTGTGTGTTTTTTTTTTTTAAGTGGTGTCAGACTTGTGTATGTGTGTGTGTGTGTGTGTGTGGATGACGTAGTACAGCTGATTTGAGTCAGTGGGATGAGCTGTTAGCAATACATTACCTATGTGTCTGTTAAACAGGGTGTGTACACGATCTCTGCCCTGGACGATTAAAGAGAAACAAAAAAGAGTGCGCTCCACTTTCACTATTTACAGAACAGAACGCGTAAGGAAACCGTAACGTCCTTCAGTATTCAATTTTTAAAAAGTAGTCTAGACGAAGAGCACCAGCACACGTGGAAGTGGAGACTTCTCTGTCAAATCCATTATGTCCTAAGGGCCCCGTCACACTCTGACGAAGACCATGAAGTTTCCACTGCTTCCTAAAAATATCGAAAAACGCAGTTGGAACGGGGTCAAAATGGAAAAATATGCCTTTATCAAGGCCATACTACTTCCTAGCCGCGTACTTGTCAGCGTCTATCATGTTGCCGCTAGTTTCCTATCATGCACATTATCACAGTTAAAACGCACTATGCTCATTTTCATTGCATCCGGTGGGTCAGAATAAATTAGAAATTCTCTGAACGTGCTTATATAAGGGACAGAAGCACCGAAGAACACCGAAGAACAGAAGAGCATGTACCAAGGCATACCCCAGCTCCTGCCCTAAGTCTCCTGGGACGGGCTCCAGGGCCCCCGCGACCCTGTATACAGGATACAGCAGTGTAGACAATGAATGGCAGTATAACAAGCTTCATTTTTATTTTGTCCTATTATATTGAGATGAACAACAAAGGCTGATGATGGCATGTTGGTTTACAGCTGTTGTAGTGTAAGTGACTGGAGGGGGGAAAAAAAACACCTTATGGAGGATCCACAGCATTAATTGTAAAGTTTGTCACTGCATTGTGAAATTGCTGTGGTGTAAGAGTAATAAAACACTTCAGGAAGTGCCGTTATAGGACTATAAAATTAAATAATGCATCCCACTATCCCTATGTTAATTATTTACCTTTGACAGCATGCCCCTGGGAGAAAGTGTTTTAAGGTAGCAAGGGTGGAAGAGTGCTGGGAAGTGGTGTAAGTTATACATTTGTAGATTCCTGACTCTTTTAACTCAAAAGATTTCATTCGCTGTAGTTACTTAATAATCTAGAGCAGTTGCTGAATAACCGACTCCAATCGTAAGATCAAAGACCACAACGATGAAAGTAAGAAATCCTCATATTTGCGATGCTCATGATGTCCCCTGAGAGAGTATTCTCCTTAAAAAAGAGGGCACCTGTCCACATCCCGGCTCTCTGAAGCCTCTCTGGTCTCGCTCCACATGCCCGTTTTCTCGCCGCTGTCAACTGCTGAATAAATAGCTTTGACACCTCTGTCATGATGGCCTACGCAGGCTTGCCAGTGGATTCCTCGATCATGACCTCAGCGTAGACTCGACTGGACACTTGTGTATCTTTATCACGGTATGAAATTCTCACCGTGCTATTTACACCGTCCAGAAGCTGGATTGTATGTCAGATATGAGTAGAGGAGACATGAGAGATAAAGAATACGACAGAGTGAGAGAGAGAATTATGACTAAGAGGCTTGGACAAAAGTTTGTGGATTAGTAATCGTGCTCCTGCGAAAACAAATAGAAGCGCTTCTGGACGTGCCGGTGACATCTCTTTGGAAAGATTTGAATGATTGTCAAGGTTGGAACACTTTCCTACCCCACGTAGAGACACATGAGCAGACTTTTGGTCATTCTCCTCATTGCCACACAGCTCACATCATACTGGCACAAGCGATACAATGACTTGCACTTGACTCATTTTGTGAAAAACCAGCAAATTCGCTGAGCCTCCACCCCTGGCCGCAATTTCCTTCTGTGACCGAATGCTGTGGCTTGGAAAGATGAAACCGGAGCGTGCATGCCTGGGCTTGTGGAATGTCTCTCCCATGATCTAGTGGACATCAACCTGAAGAAGAGCTTTAACTAACGAGCATGGGTATGAAGGATTCGGATGCTGAGAACAGGAAATATTTTCATTTTCTCTCTGTAGCATATCAAACCCAAATTGGTTGTTGAAGGAGGAACGGATGTCCGCTTTGGAATCCGTTCTCTTAATAAAATGACACCACAAAAATGCAGCGGTGGCATTCTGCACCACTTTCACACACTTTCAGTTCTCCCTTTTAGTGCTGTACACAGAATGCAGACTGTGTGGGTTCGGAGATCACCTCTGTCTCATCCTGGGCCTTTTTTTAATTAATTTTTTTTTTACACAAGATCCTTTGTTTCTTTTGGGTGGTATTAGTGAACTAGGACAACATGGGAGCACTGCTTCAGTCCAGAGGAATGCAAGAGGGGAATTTTGACGGCACGAGTGATGTCATAGATTGGTTTCTCTTGAAGCACTTAAAAAAGCTAATGAAAGCCCAGGAGGTCATGAAAAAGTTGGACATGAAAGCTTAATAACATGGGAAACATTTACCGCTTTTAGAAGAAAAAAAGGCAAAAAAATAAATAAAAGGAAAATAAAACTTTTGATAAAAAAGGAAATCTTATTGTTGGACAAAATGATTAGGATTTTTATTGCGTCTCTTCTGTGTAGTGATGTATTACGTCAGGTATCTTTCTTTCCTTATTTATTTATTTATTTTTACAAATTTCCAAAGCAGGAAGATGTACAGTACTATGTGAGGAAAATCTATTATAAACAATCCAAATTATCAGGGAAAGTCACAGTCAAAATGAGTCAAAGTCGATCAATAGGCCATTGTCGAGAACCCTGGATCATACAGAGGAAGATGACCTGTGCAGGAAATACAACCTGCAAAATATGTCCCAGGTTTGCATAAACATGAGGGAATGTTCTGTTCAAAGAAACTGAGTAATAATGAGAATACAGGAAGAAGGCGTGTTCGAGTTCAGGTGTGGAGAAGAGAACTGAAAAGATGAGCGGATAAAAAAAAGGATTTAAAGTAAAAAAAAAAGTAAAAAGAAATTATTTTTTTTAAATAATATATACAGTGGTGTGAGAAAGTGTTTGCGCCCTTATTGATTTCTTAGTTTTTTGCATGTTTGTCACACTTTAATGTTTCAGATCATCAAACAAATCTAAATATTAGTCAAAGATAACACAAGTAAAGACATCATGCAGTTATTAAATGAAGGTTTTTATTATCATGGGAAAACTAAATTCAAAGCTATTTAGCTTATTATAAAATATAATTTGAAAAAATGAATGAATGAATAAAAAAAATGAATATCAAATGTTGGGAAATTGCTGTGGTATGAGAGTAATAGGAACAACATTAACATCCCACCATGCTTATATTGATTATTTACCTTTAATTGTGAACCCCTGAGTGGAAGTGATTTCGAGTAGAAAGTGTAAAAGCTACAGTGTACTGGGAAGTTTGCAGTGTCGTTTGCAGTGTCCTGACTCAGTCAACTCAAAAGCTTTGCATTTTTTTTTCACAACTTTCCAAGGAAGGAAGAGGTAAGGGTGAGGAAAATCTATTTTTAAAAACACAAATCATCATGCAAAATCATAGTCGTCAAACCGGTACACGTCAATCAATAGGTGCATCATGAGGAAACCTGGGAAACACTGGGAACCTGGGACAGTCATCTAGACCGGAAATACAACCAGAAATATCTTTAAAATTTGCATAAACATAAAGGAATGTCTTGTTTAAATAAACTGAGTAATTATGAGAATAAAGGAAGAAGTCGTGTTCCAGTTCAGGTGTAATATTTTAGCCTGGGTCTGGAATTTTAAAGCGGCCGGATTTGTGGTGTAACTTTACGGAATCTACTAAAATATTAAATCCGACTATTATTATTATGATGTTTAACTGGATGCTCATTCTCAAATGGTTTAAAGGAAACCTAAAACTATTTGGGTTAGTCTTTTGCTCGAAGGCATGTCATTGGGGGGGGGACGTGGGGGTTACTCCACATGACCTATACGGCAACACAACATAGATCAATGATGGTTTAAAAAAAAAACAATAATAATAATAATAATAATAATATATATATATATATATATATATATATATATACACCTGTCTGTGTGTGTTAACGTTTGAGGTTTCCGACTTTAAACTGTGTATTTGGGTTTTCGAATATGTCAGGTAAAAACGAAAGTTACCATAACTTTTATAACGTGTAAATTGAACCGCTACAGGAATATTGAAATGACGTCGCAGGAATGTAGAACTCTCAAAAGGAACATCGTCTCACTCATCGTCTCTACTGCTTTATCCTACAGGAACAGAGGGGGCCTGGAGCCTGTCCCTGGAGACTCAGGTCATGAGGTGGGGTACACCCTGGATGGGGTGCCAATCCATCGCAGGGCACACACACATACACACACTCATTCACACACTACGGGCAATTTCTTTGCCTATGTGACCAATTTTGACATTGTTTGCTCAGGTACAATTCATATTGCCTATTTTGTGCTGAAATAAAAGATATGTCACTCTATACTGCACAATCCTAAGCCACATATAGGTTTATTTAAAAAAGTGCAAGACAAGAAAAATGGTTAAAATGCTCTGAGCTTTAAGGGCTACATGACCTGGCGATGTGAAATACTGCACATCGCAGACATTCCAACCATACGTATGTATGCAATATATGAAGAAGCATCTCTACAACACAACCACTGACTCATAGGCCGCGCTTATTTCATGTATCGTCTAGCCGCATTCAAAACCAGACCGTACTGTCAGATCTGTAATAAAAGAAGTAGTTTCTGTTTCCTCAGCACATTCAAAGCCGATTTATGTCCTCGCGCAGCAACAACACGAAAACCACTCGGTTGTAACTTCTCACCTGGACCCTGAGTGAGTGTGTGTGTGTGAAGGGGGTAATTATGGAGTCACTTCCCTCTAGGTGCTGAGTAAAGAGTGACTCAGAGGACGGAGGCTTTGTGTCTCAGCGTGTAAGCCGCTGTTTGCTGTGTGTTTCTCCTCTGACTGATGGATGACTGGGCTTAGGGGCTACAAAGGTAGACATGTTGTGGAGTACAATAGGAGTAATGCTTCAGCAGGTTCGCAGAGATCAATGACAGTGCAAACAGTGGGAAACCTCACGCAGTAAGGGAAAGGGATGAGTGACACATCGATGTGGAATCGGCCATGAGGATGTTTTTAAGAATGAAATTACAAAGAAGTTGCATCAGCAATATGGAATAGAGGTAGTGTTTCAACACGGACCTGCCTCGTTCGCTGTCCCGAGCACTGCTTTTCTCTCTGTTAAGTGATAACAGTAATCAGCACCGATTTGGGCGGGTGCCGTTTCAATTACGGGAGATGGGGAACGAGAGTACGCGCTGATGATGCACGCACCGTCGTCACAGCAAAACTCCAAAGCAATCCAAGCACACTTTCATAGTAACTCCGTGTTTGCTCGGCTTGATCATTAACAGGTCAGGAATGAACTTGGACTCTTAACTGATCTCACCTTCAGCCTAGAAATGTTACTTCTCAAACAGTTGCTTTTTAATCGTCACGCTATTTTATTGTTCTTGTCTATAAACACAGATAGTAGTTTCTCTAGGTACACTCTACGGCCAAAAGTATGCGGACACCCGAGGAACACCCATATGCGTCATCAAACAGTTGCCTTTTACTGAAACTAAGAGACCCCAGACCTGTTCCAACATGACAATGCACAAAAGCTATGGTTGGACTGGAAGAATTCCTGCACAGAACTCTACCTCCACCGTACAGCTTCGGGATTGAACTGGAACTTGAGCCTCTTGTTCATCTTCAGGATTGAATTGGAACCAGAATATCTGCATCTGGGCTCACTAATGGACAAAAATCCGCACAACATACTGTATAATTCTAAGCCTTCTGAGAAGTAAACACTGGAGCACATTATGACAAAAAAGGCGAATAAATCTGGAACGAAATGTTCAAAAGGTACATTTGGTGTGATGGTCCACATACCAAGATTGTCTCTATATATTGATACGCATGACAGCTATACAATTATATTAATAATTAATCCCTACCCTGCCATGCAAAGTAAGTCCATTTCATGTACTGTACATGCTGTTATGGAAAAACATCCATCGTGACTTACTGTTTCCATGGAATGGTTGATTCTTGCCCACATTTTGTGGTGTGAGGTGTTACAACATGGTAACTTTTCAACAATCATATATTCACATATAGTTAAGGATGACATGCCTTTTTTCCCCCTATTCATGTCAGAGATTTTTTTGGAACGCCAAAAAAAACCTTGTTTCCTGTGATTGCTTATATAACAGCAGTTATAAATAGTTGTGCCCTAACCGGCTTCTGCTTTTTTTTTCTGCGAAAAAGAAAAATGCTGCTTGTCAACAAGAAGACTTTCTCACATGGGAAAACTTACAGCTGTACTGTATCTCTGACTGTTACAAAGCGCTGACACTGGAGACTCCTTCCATAAAGTCCTCTCATTTTATTATACGAGATTATACAAAGGTAAGTTCCGACCGAGTAATCTGATTGGACGAGAGGCGTTCCACGAGAGTTGATAATAAACAGAAACAGCACTGTAATGTTTAACTGCTGTATATGTATCCCTTGGTGCCACGGGTGTTGTTAATTACATGGTCATAGCATGAGGGTAGGTCTGTACGGTCCGCAGTACTGCGGGGAGAGCAGCTGCCTGACAAAACCCACATGTACAACCAGCCATGGACTTTTAGCAAGAAAACACATCTGTTGTCATCTTAAGCAACACTTTGTCTACTTAGTGATTGCTTCTACAGTAAGTCATTCCAAATTGCTTCCATGTTGTTTTATTTACTAAATAAATTTTGTAATTTGTTTTTATTTACTGTATTTATATTTATTGTATTTGTTTTTTTCTCCTTGCCTTTTGCCTACATTGTACCAGTAAAAAATTAAGACTACTGTCACGCTTTTAATTACACTGACTGTCAGTCGCCAGCTCTGCCAGTCGCGGTTATTTAGTTCCGCAAGTCACAGAAGGATATGTGTTGGACATATCCTTTTTTTTTTATGTTTATTTAATCAGTTAAATAAACAAGCAAATCAATAAATAGTGTTTGTACTGTTGTATAAAAGCAATATCACACTTGAGGCTGTGCTGTTGTGCTGAATATCAGCTGTCAAAAATTTTCACATTTTCTGAACTGTTAGATGTTGATGGTCATGTATTCTTTATAAACCTGTGATTTAATACAAACCTCCAGACCAATCATATTCAAGAATTCTACACAGTGCTGAATGATGTAAATTGTATTAACAATAATAATAATATACTGTACCTAATTATTTAGTTTAGACATGAAGGGAAATCTCTTCCTGACTCTGTATTGCTCATAAACCTTTCAAACCAGCTGTTCGTGTTTCTAAATCATAAGCTATAAAAAAAAAAAAAACACAGGAAGAACAAAGATAGAGATGTTTGCGCAGCTGCTCATTAAATATAGTCATGAGTCGCTGTGCAGGTGGGTCTCCGAGCTCAACCATGTTCTTTAAAATATTCCTAACATGCAAGGTTCACTCACACACAAGTGCTCATGAATGATAGGACCAGCAGTAGGAGGGAGTGTCAAGCGTAATGGCTCTCTTAACATCCATTTCCCTGCATTCCATCTGTAGGCTTGGCAGATATCACGGGCCGGTCATCGAAACTCCAAGCGGCGTGTATCAAAGGCATATACTCTCACTTAAGACAGGCTTTTGTTTACCTTGATCGGTTGGAGTTGTAATGAAAACAGAAAAGGATATATTTAACTTTCTGTTCTAGACAACAATACAGAAATAAAAAGGATGTAAAAATGTGTAGTGTTTATGGTGAAACATATTTGGTAGTATATTATAATATATTAATCATTTATACTTGTATTAGATGCATATTATACGTTTTCTTGTATATGTGGATATTAAGGAGTATAGTTGTATAACCTCATTAGATCATTGTATTATTGTTTAACTCTCACACTTATCATATTTGTCTTATCATATTTGTTACACTATATAAAATTATTATATTGCATATATATCATGCAATTGTGTGTGTATATATACACAGTATATATATGGGGTATATACTGTACATGTGCGTGGAATATATGCAATATAAACACCCTGGGAAACGTGTGTGTATGTAGTATACAGTATATATATTTGGTAAAAATGGTAATACTAAATTTATTGCTATACATTTTATATTGATATATATGATAATAGTATGATAATAATATGATAATATTATATTAATAAAACATACACCATACTATTTTTCTTTTCCTGGAGAGTGTTACATTTTTTCCATTTCTCAGGGGCACCACATTGTAGTAATTTATTGCCACAGGTTTTACACCAGATGCCTTCTCTACCGCAGCCTCCATTTCTCCAGGTTTGGTACTGAGCATCTCAGTTGCTGGGTATTATGTATATACAGGCACAGGGTTAAGGCTCTTGCCCAAGAGTCAAACAGTGGCTCGAGTCCCCCAACCCTCCAGAGTCTTAACCACCTGAGCCTTTGGTATCACCTATTTATCCATGAACACATTCAGAATGGAGTTGCATCTGCACAGGTAACTTAACTTTGTCACTGTGTATGTTGCTAATCAGCTAATCAGTCCTCAGAGGTATGTTTCTATGAGCGCTAAGAGTACTCGAAAGTTGTGTGGGAGTTGCATGAGAGTTGTTTTCAGGGTGCAGAGTGCACCAAAATATGAAGCGTGCTATGATTTATTCCGTCCCTGAACTTAGACCCATCTTACTTGAGCAATACCATCTCCAATCATTCAGCAGTATGAAAGGAGGAGTCAGCAATTCTGGATACTGATACGTATCTGATACTGAAACGTAAGCACCGATACTGGACAACAACTGGACCGTCATTGAGCCACGACACTGTTGCTGATTGGCTGGAAAAGTGTTGTGCTTCACATTGTTTGTTTTTCATTTACGGAGACAGATTTTTTTCTTGAATTTTTTTTTTTTTTTTTTTTTAGATATTTGGTAAATTGTGATGAAAAGTGTACTGGGTTGAAATCACTGGCTCCTCCGTTAATTCCAGTGAAAGTGTATAGAGTGTCAGTTGAGGCCATTGTGAATACAAAAGCATTTTGGCTCTAGGTTGATTTGGGGATCTAAGGATCTGGGTTCAAGCCCTGCTGTCTAAGGTTGCCACGCCCTATACTAACCTGCATGCAGTGCCGGTCCTAAGCCTGGTTAGATAAATGGGATGGTTGTGTCAAGAAGGGCATAAAACCTGTGCCAAGTTGTGCGCGAATCGGGTGGTCCGTTGTAGCGACCCCTTATTTTATTTTGGAAAATTATTTTATCCAGAAACATACCTTATCTAAAGGGACAATGTTTTTTATGGATAAAATCATAAATAATATTTACTCATAGCGAGCGGTAAGTGTAGCAAATGAGTGTTTGGTCAGCTGTTCCATTTAATCGTGCATCGGATTAACCAGAAGGTTGACACAATTTTAAATAATAATAATAATTAATAAAAAAAACAAACAAAGATAATGCACTAGCTGGATCAAGTGCTATTTTATAAGCTGCTCAAAATCTGCTCAGTAAAAACAATTTGAACATGTGTGTAAGCCCACTCTCGAGATATCAGAAACTTTCCCTGCGTAAATATTAAGATTACTCTGCCACGGACGGTGCCGCGCATTGTTCTTAACAGTGCCAACAACTCTAATGTGGCGTTTTCATAACTCTCGTGGCTTTGACATAACAGGTCCAGCATGATCTCGATAAAAAGAATGAGTCAGCTTACAAGGAAATATATTTTTTTGGATTTTCAATCGCAGCAGAAATGAAAGTGAGAAGATTTTAATCAGCAGACGGTTTAGTTTGATGTTGTTAGCAACGCCGTCGAGGAAATGGCACGTTTCTAAGCTGTTTTTAAACATTCTGCTTAAAAAAAGGGGGAAAATAGAGGTGTTACTTCTGGATTATTTATATATAGAAAATTATGAATTTATAGAAATTATTTGCGGCTTTTAAATGTCCACCAGTATTCAAAAACCTAACAGAAGGCCAAAATAAGCAGAGAACCAAAAGCAAACGTTAGTGTCCTCGAGTTCACTGGTGATCTGCTGGAAGAGAAACACACTGGCATTTCAGCATTCCATTACCAGCCCTGGGATCCATCAATCTTCTCCGGAAACAGAGAGAGGTTGTTTTAATGGAGTGAGAGAATGAGTAAAAGACAGACAGACAGCAAGAGAGAGAGAGAGAGAGAGAGAGAGAGAGGATAGACGGTGACATTCCACCTAATGAATATATTCCTGGCAGCAGTTCATGGTTTTCTGACGACATGAATTTGGACCTAAGCACTTGGATCATATGTTTTTTAGTTCATAGAATGACCGCTAAAGGAAGCAGACCTTCGATTGGTGTGATACTCGCCCCTGCATGCACTGAGTAACCGTTCTCGCCTATCATCTGTAAAATACTTTAAGAGACTCCCTTCTGAACCAGCTCGTATTTGCATTCGATAAGCCACTTTTACGGCCGTTTGTTTACCCTGGTCACTATGAAAAATGGAAAGTTACCACATGCAATAAAAATACAGGTCGTGTCTGCCCTCCAAGCGCCGAGCTTTTCCCCTTGGAGAAGTCATGTGACCTCACAAGGTGGGGCAGAAGTGTGTAAGACATCGCTTCTGGCCACATTATTTACTGACAGCCTTCCGGTGTGAGTGATATCTACAAACAATAAAGAGCTGTGACTAATGCTGCGCTCAAGACACGTTTCATCACAAGCAGAAGCCAACCCCAGGCCAACGCAGGACACCTCCACCTCCACCTCCTGAGTATCAGGTTTCCCTCCCATAGGAAGGTGGTTTAGTGTTCCAAGGAGTGCAGGGGGGGGATGGAGATGTAAGTGCTGTACAATTACCATCTATGGGTTCTTCCTTCACTTAATACCTTTGACCTCGTTCTGATGTCATCCAAAAATGAATGCAATCTTGAATACAATCTGTTCCAATAGACATTTTCAAAAAATGAGAGATGGCATTGTTAAACTTACTGTCTTTTTAAACATTTTTTTAAGCTTAAAATAGTCTTTTGTAAATTATTTGTTGGCAAATTTTACATTTTTCAAAGTTTCAAGCTTGAAGTCAGTTTTTTATACTTATGATAATGATAATATTGTAAAAGAAACTTTTGCACTAGAAAGACTCATGTATGATGAATTAATATTAATATTAATATTAATATTAATATTAATATTAAGAAATGTCAAGATGTGAAAGCAAGAATACCATCACTTACTATATAAAGCTGGTTCTATGTGCACAAAACCCAAGCGGCACAGATCCGTGCCAGCAACACAACATAAGTGTCAATGATTTATTTTATATTTTACTTCATTTACATGTCTTTTCTAAATGTTTTGATTGTTTATATGCCAAAAATATGATTATAGTGTTGAAAATTGGAAATATTGGTAATATTTTTGAGGGGCTGGAACGGATTATCTGCATTTACATTCATTCCTATGGGAAAATGCGTTTCACAATACGAAATTTCACCATAAGAACTCACCTCCGGAACGGATTAAAATCGCACGCAGAGGTACCGCCGTACTTTTATACTTCATTCCATTTTGAAGCTGTATTACAAGGATTAACTTTGGTAAGTAATTGCACTTGTCTACATGAGTGAATAATTTCAGAACGTTTCTCACGTCCACCACGAAACTTCTGCCTTGATTAAACTCTGCGAAGCTTCTCACTTTCTAGTAAATGTGTTACTTCAGATTACCTCGTGCACGAAAGGTGTGTACAAAGGTAACTCTGACATCACTTTTGACTTGAGCCCTAGGAACCTCTCTGAACAGGTTGCCCATGAATTCTAAGAATTAGGTTTAAGTTAAATCGACCCATAGCTGGATTCCTTCAGGTTCTCAGACGGCGCCACCTGATCCGGAACTCAAACGAAACATCGTTCAAATGTTTTCTCTGCTGGACCGAATAGCTCTGGATGATTATTCTTTGCTCTTTGGTGATAGACATTCCAAAGGGACAAACTGCGGCTTTTTATAACATGCTATAAGCTTGCGTCACTCGCACATCTCACGTTAATCCAAGAGTGGGAGGAAAGACAAAATGTCTGGAATTATAGTCCGTACAATCCCTTTATTTAAAGTGCAACCACCGTTCTGGCTTGACAAGTCCTCTAAAGCAGTCAGCAGCTGCCCAGATTTTCACACTATGGCTAAAGAATGCCCCAGCAGTATACTGTATCTCATTTGTACAGGGTTTCCTGAGCACGAAACAATACTGCCTTTGAAATTCAAAAATTCAATGGCAGGGCTTAGAGTAGGATTCTTCTAACAAATGCTGTGTTTCATAGACTCCTTCATGAATGCAACTCGAAGCGCCAGTGAAAAAATATGTCCCGAGACGTCCTATTTTCTTTTTTCTTTCTTTTTTTCACTTGCTGAAAAGTCTGAAAAGCCATGAATTGTATTCCCACATCGAGTCTAACTTTGAGTTATGATCTAAGAGTCGATGTGAAAGACTTTCTACACATAATTCAATTCAAATTTATTTATGTAGCACATCGACAATGGACTTTGTTACAAAGAGAAATTTGGATGTAGATTTAGATCCCTAACAAGCAAGCCAATGAGATGAGAAAACTCCCTGTTATGGCGTGAACAAGCCAGAAATCAGACTCAAAAGTAAACTCGTCCTCTGTTGAGATTATAAGTGTAACCCTTGTATTGAAAATTATTATTATTCTGAGAGCTTGTTTTAGATATTCCTGGCGCTGATTACATAAAATGATGTTGGCTCAGTGCTTAAGGGTTTGTTCTATTGAATGAAAGGTTCAAGGTGAGTTCAAATCACAGCGCTGCCAAGCTGCCAAGCTTTCCACTAGATGTTGGAGTGTACAGTAGCTGTGGGGATTCCTGTTCGCTCAGCTACAAGAGCATTAGGCACAGCTGTTGGTTAAGGAGGTCTGAGGTGCATCCAGTTCATCCAAAAGGTGTTCGGTGGGGTTAAAATCTGAGTTCTTCCAGCCCAACCTTGTCAAAGCATGTCTTCATTGTGCTTGCTATTCTGAACCGGGGCATCATCATCATGATCATCATCATCACCATCCTGAAAAAGAAAAGTTTCGTTGAAGGAAAATTGTAATCCTACAGCATACAAAGACAGTCTATATAATTCTGTGCTTAGAAGAAAAATCTTACCTCTGAGGAGCAAGACAGACTCACTCAAGTTCACTCAACTGCACAAATGTATCCCATCTCAATTATTAATCATTTAGGTTTAAAGCTTAAACAAATGAGTAACTGTAATCTAAATGTCATGGCATATTATCAAATAATCTCGTTGGTGAAAGGAAATAACCACAGGAATTCAAGATGGATCAAAATTTATTATGCAAGGATTTCTGCACATACATACAGCATAGGAAACTTTAAAAGTTTAAAATGGTTTACAGATGTTTAAAGGCTACATGCTGGGAATTCACAAGTTTACCGGGACCTCTGGAAGAGGAGGTGCTGCGGAGTTAAAGCTAGACATTATATACCATTCTGTCCATATAGAATATGCGTAATTTATTTTTAGATTATACTGAAATAGATAATATACTTTTTTTTTTCATTGAACACCTATAGAGCACTATGAAACCAATCATATAAAAAAGAAATATACTGTATATATTGTATAGAAATATATACCTGAAAGACAGAGTCAGTGTACACATACTTAAATACATACAGTATTAAATACATATACATAGTATGATGTGTATTATATTAATATAATATTAATAATATTATCATGTTATATCATAATATTATCATATATATATCAATATATAACCTATAGCAAATTAAGTATTCAAACGTTTATACAAGTTCTTCTTTACCTGAAGTGTGTATAAAAAATTTTTTTTGGCTGACTCTGTATACCCACACACTATATATATATATATATATATATATATATATATATATATATTCACTTATTATCCATACTGCTTATCAGGGTCGCTGCTTAGCATGAGGCGGGGCACACAAGGTGCCAGTCTATCGCAGGGCAAACATGCACATACTATTCACACACACACACTTATACGTACACTCATTCGCAAACTATGGGCAATTTTACGAATTCCAATTACTCTACTCTGCATGTCTTTGGACGGTGGGAGGAAACCAGAGTAACCAGAGGAAACCCACAAAGCACAGGGATACACGCAAACTCCACGCACGCATACCAGAGGAGACCCACAGGCCTGAAGATACACACAAAAACACACCTCCATCCTTAGCTTTAGGTTCACTCCTAGTGTTACAGTATGTCTCAATGCCTGCAGACACACATATTGCCTGACAGCATTATGTATTAGCAGTGAGGTATTAGATGTGAGTAGAGGATAATGTCTGTAACTCGACCAAACGACTTGCCTGGGCACGTGAGGAGCTCCCAGTTGGAGACACTGCTCACAGCTAAGGAATGCCATGCAGAATTCCCCCGAGTCGGGATCCAGCTTGTTTCTGTAAAGTGCCTCATTCCAAACCACCTACATGTTGCTTTTAGAAATTAAATAAATATCGTGCAGCACCATTAATGTTTAGACACAACACATTTCTTTTTGTGTTTATTATGTTCACCATGCAGTCTATGGTGTTCTCTGGTGGTTAATGGATGAATGAATAAGTTGGATTCTCTTTAGGACCCGAGAGGAGAAACACATTGTTCTCACTTTCTTCTGGATGTGCATTTAACTGCCACAATGTATTTTCTTACTTACTTTCTTTTTTATTTTTTTTTTCTAAAAGTGCCACAGGTTTTTTTTTTTTTCACAACCACATTAGTCTAAAAACCTTTTATTTGTTCATGCTCTTCCTGACACACCCAGCATTGTATTACACATTCCACAATTTTGGCTTTATCAATGGCCTCCAATATTTTAGACAATGACTAATTCAATAACAATTCCTTTTTCGTTTATACAGGCTTTAATCAATTGACTCACTCCTTAT
Source organism: Clarias platycephalus (assembly GCA_030068275.1). Classification (NCBI taxonomy): domain Eukaryota; kingdom Metazoa; phylum Chordata; class Actinopteri; order Siluriformes; family Clariidae; genus Clarias; species Clarias platycephalus. The sequence goes on from JAQQZT010000002.1 coordinate 4,480,844, forward strand.
AGTCTTTTTCATATTGATATTAAATAGTACAGCTGATAAAAGTCACAGAAACGTGGGTGTAAAAGGTCCTCCAGGATATTTTAAAACTAAATTAAATACAGTACAAGCTAAAAACCAAATGAACTCTGAAGCTTCTCTGGCTATAAACAGGTTCTTACGCAGCATGGTCATATTTTTCTGCTGTAATCAAAAGTAATAAAAATAATCTGTGGCTCTCGTTCAGCACATAATATTCTAATTGGGAATCTGGCAGGATGGCATGGTGGTGCAACTGGTAGTGCTGGCAACTTAAGCTTGGGTTACTGTCACATGTTCTCTCCATGTCTGCATGGGTTTCTTCCAGGTTGGGGCCCAGCCGTTGGGAAAGTTAGGCAAAGGGCATACAGTGTTAATCATATATGTGTTAGTGTGACACAATTGACAACAAATGCTTTAAACTGAACTGCTGAAAACCTGTAACTTAAATAGTTGTGCTAAAAAACAGGTGTGAGAGATTTGCGACATGTGACTTATTGGGGTTGATGGGTAGTATAGTTCTCAGCCTGTTGATGCTACCTTGACAAATTGTCTTAAAACTACCCCATCTATCCCCCATCTAGCATTCTCAGTATTAAAATGTATTTAAAATACATTTTAGTTTCAAATATATTTGTAAAGCATACTTTTTGTAGAACTGAAAGGTCTAATGTAACTGCTCTGCAAAACAAAACAACTGGCCCCTGCTCTTGAAATGGATTACTGAAAAACCCTAAGTACATCTTCAGCCTCAGAGGACTTGCTATCAAATCCGGTAATCGCATACAGTCTAATGAGCTGCAGAGCATCAGAAATCCTTCGACCCAGTTCATCCAGTTGCTTTAATCTTGTTCCATATCTCTTTAAAACCCAGTATCACGTAATATCATGCTCAGCTTACTTGCCATCAGAAATGCCTAGATTCTATTAAACCTTTGATCAAGGAAGCAAAACTTGACCTTCCTAATTAAATGCCACTTTCCAACCTTTGTGGCAGCTCAAAGGAAGCTATTGTCCAGCAGATAAGCTCATAAAGCTTATACGCATGAACAGAAATCATACACTAAATACAACAATTCTCCTGTGGGTCACATCTCCTGTGCATCTTACTCCTTATGCTTGGTTTACCATTACTTCGTTGTAAAAACATTAAGAAAATCAAGGAGTTGTGACTATGGTATCCCACAAGGCTCTGTATTTGGTCCATCCCTGCTTTCTTTGGTGCAATCATTCCCTCATATACTTTCAGCTGTCATCTACCTTGCCCAGGTCTCCTGTGAAAGGCTTCAGTTTATGGAACCAAAGATCATATATGTATAGATTAGTATCCCAATAAATATTGTTTAAGTATTATTGATTATTATTTGGCAGCGACATGGTTGTGTAGTAGTTAGCACTGTTGCCTTGCACCCCCAGGGTCCGGGTTCGATTCCTGGCCAGGATGGTCTGACTTTCTATCCTGGTTGCTACTAACAGGTGAAAAACAAACTAGAACCTTGACCTCCTTGACTAGTTATCCTTGAAGATGAACGAATGAATCAGAACAAATCAAAATGTATCAAGTAGCTATGAAAGTGTCGAATTGTGACAGTACTAGAAGTTTAAAGGGTTAAGAAGTGATTCTGCCCTTATACTGTAATAAATTGCTGGCTGGATTTCCCAGCATGCCTATCAATGGGTCCTAGTTAGTCTTAAATGAACCTGGTGAACCATAAAGTTTGACCTTATTATCTTTGTTTTATCTCACTGTTTTGGCTGCCAGTTAAATTATATCTACTGACCTGAAATTGCAAAGTAATTGGCAAAGTGCCTATTCAAGTTCATGAATCTCATACTGGTCCAAACTGGTTTATGCTGGTCACTGTTATGAAAGCAGATCTCGCTGGGAAGCATCTAGCATCATCTTGCAGTTCTGCTTGCATAAATCATGCACTGATGGTTTAGTTTTCCAGTAGGGACCAACTCTTGAAATGTACTGTGAGAGTAAGATTGTTCCAAGCTCATTATCGGAATGGATCTTTAGCTTAGTACTAAAATCCAATTTATCTACACAGACTTTTGGTTGGTTCCATGTAATTGTGTAGTTGATGTGGGTGTACTTGAATGGAGGTGTGGAGTTGAAGATGTAGGGTGTTATTGTTGCAGAGAACCCTCAAACCCCTAATGCTTTCTGGATTATTATGTTCACTTGTGATAGATTTGTTGTCCTCCAGTGCCAAACCGCTGCGTTTGGTCTCTTCAAACCCATTTTTTTGGACCTACCACATAGAGCTGCGAGAAATTATTCTGCACAACTCGCTTTTTTTTATGCCATGTTCAGTGAATATACTGAGATGGAAAATAATTGTAGAACGTCAGTGGGTTGGAAGCTCCCACCAAAGCAGCCTGTTGTTGTAAAGGAAATGTACAGTGGCTTGCATATTCACCCTGTTTAAACTTTTCCACATTCTGTAGTATTATAACTTGAAAGTGAAATGCCTTTAATTGACAATGTATGTCATGGCTTCTCTGCTTCTCTGACTAATCTGCTCTTAACCAGGTCACTGACATTTTTTGGACAGACTTTTTAAGGCAGAGCCGAGGTTGTGTCATGTTCTGTCCATTTTTTTTTAAATAAATGGATATAATGGTTCTCTGTGGGATGTTCAAAGTTTGGGATGATTCTATAGCCAAACCCTGATTGATACTTTTCCAGAACCTGGTCCCAAGCTTATTTAAATAGCTTCTTGGTCTTCTGTGCATAAAAGCATGAACATACACGTCAAAAGCTTGACCCTGGCGCCTAATTGGCTAAATTGAAAAATTTAAGAAACAGCAAATCTCATAGGATCAGCAAAACAGTCTTAAGTTTTCATAAAAATGGGACAGGGAAAAAAAAGCATTAAGTGAACGCCCGTTCTTAAGGACAATAGAGAATGGGTTGACTTGTTCATGCAATGACCACGTTTTATAACTATGGTGAGCTGAAAAGCATAGCAGCATGCATAAGCCTTGAGGCAAATGGCTACAAAAGCCTACGGTCACTTTGGGTTTTACACGAAGAAAAGGAATCTGAGACGACAGTAGGTACATGCTTGTCCTGAGACAGGACAGTACTGAACAGGGAAGATTGGAGAAAGGTGTCATTCTTGCTCTGTTCAACTGAGAGTGAAGAAAACATTCAAAGATCCCATATTATACTATTTCTTCAACAAGTGTGCTTGTTAATGCTCTAGATTAAATACCCCTCAGATAATGCATTTTGTTATACCTCAAACTCCATTTATCTTACTCCTCCGCCAAATGCACCATTTCAGTGTCTATGTAAATGAGCCTTACATCGACATGGAATAGCAGAGCTGAGCAACAATCCAGGGGAGGGTATCTTCTCATGTGAGGTCACAATAGTGGAAAAATCCAATTAGCTTGTTTTATGTTGTTCCTTCCCCAAATGTGCCATTTCAGTGTCTATGTATATGAGCCCTACCTCGACAGGGATTAGTAGAGCTGAGCAAAAAGCTGGGGGAGGGTATCTTCTCATGTGAGGTCACAATAGGGGAAAAATTCTTTTGAGTTGTTTAAGCTCCATTTTCCAAAAATGGAAAAAGGACTAAAAGAATCGAATATAAAAGTGACTAAAAAGTTTATGAGAGTTTAATATGTTGCTTTTAACATTTAGTGGAGAAAAACAGGGCTAGTAAAATAATAAAAAACAGAAACTCTTGGCTGTCGGAAGTGATGAGTTGCAACTTCCAACATCTTCGTAAAGTCAGCCTTTCGTCTCACTCTCATCCTCTTTTCAGTTCCTGCTTATTGTATAGAGACTCAGACAGGCGGTATTAATAGCCTTAACTGCGTCAAGGGGGTTTCAGAGGAATTCGTAGGCCTTGTGTGTTTCTGAAAAGTAACTGTTTTGCATAAAAAAAAAAATTTCTCCCTCAAATCTGTTGCTTCAGATTTCTGCCTCTGACTATTTCTTCATATGGTTTATATTTTTTAAAGTTGTTAATGAGTGAATCACTTGAAGCCGATACAAACACGAACACTGGTTTCTTCACGAACTGGTATAGGAGGGATGATTGCATCCTACCACACGCCACAAACATACACTCACCCAAGTGTGAAGCATTCTTCCTGACACCCACTAACAAGGCCAGACACCAAAACCTCAAACTCTTATTACTGTAGTGAACCCTCCCAGACTGTTGGAACAAACACGGCCATCATTTCTCTCTGTGCATTTAGTGAGTTTGATGTTTGTCTTGGTCTGATTCCTGCCCAGCATCTAAAATGTTGTTCTGTAGCCCTAGTGTGTGTCACCCGGTGTGTGAGTTCCGCCGCTCAGGAATACCGCCCCCCCAGTTTGATAAATATAGCCTTGCCCCGCCTCATTATCATGGCTGGCGTGGTATGAGCAATCCGTCAGCCACTAAATATACTGTTAGAATAAATACTCCGGGGTGCAATGTGAGGCCAGTAGCCGTCTGTGAAAACCTGAGCTCCGACACACTGGAAATAAAAAAACAACAGTGTGGTGAGTTGTTTTGCGTAAGAGTGGAGTGACGGCAAGATAAATCCAGCACGTGTCTGAGAATCTGAGTTCTGGCAGGTTTGCGGTGTCCAGTCATGGCACTCGGTGGGAGCACTGTTTTCCCTCAGGAGGAAGGAAAGGCGGAAAGACGAAATGATGATTACAATAACCACAGGAAGTAGCAGCAGGGGTGACGATGCAAGGTCAATGTGACGGAAGAAGGAAGACAGGAGTCACATTCAGACGCTACACAAATAGCACAAATCCTTTTAGCACAACAAATTTCTTTTTTTTTTGCTGTTACTGATAAATCCAGTGTTTCTTTCTGTAAAAAAAAAAACTTTATACTCAAAACTGAATTAATAATAATTCTGTCTAATGGAAGTCAATAAATGTTTAAAATATGCAATATCACTTACAAAACAAAATCAAAACTCTACACTCTACACTCCAATAATGATGATCTAAGAATGACACAGATGTTAAAACGAAAGCCGGTCAGTTATACATTCCCTGGGGTTTTGTGGTAAGCATGGGGAAACAAACGGAAACTGGGGCATTTCTGTGTTTATGTCTGCACCATGACGCATTAACTCAAATTCTACACTATGAAAAATAGTTGTCTCAACAACAAAAGTTGTTGGTATGTTTAAAAGGATCAAATAATATCTAATGCTTAGTTTGTACAACTATGTTTTATGTTTGAAAATGTAAGATTTAAATTAGGAAACCATTTGACAAAAATGCATGCTTCACCTTAATGTCACCAAAACACTGACACCACAACACCTACTATACCCTTAGACTAACATCACAAGAAAATTGAGTTTTCTGTGTTTTTTCATCAATAACGGAAAGCTTGACTTTTTATTCATAGTAACGTTATATGTACATAAAATATATAGATCAAAAATTATTAAATATTTTTTGAGAAATTAAGGTTTAGCTATTTTCTATAACATTAATCTAGTTCAGGGTTATGAGGGGCCTGGAGCCTATCCCATACCCCTATTCCACCAAAGTGAACCAGGTGCTAGTTCATGTCTGGTGCTGGTTCAGGACCGGTTCAATAACGAACCTCTGAAGAACTGGCTTTGTTTTTCCATGGGCTAGAGAGTCATTACGTCAATGTATACGTCCATGTACATCTCTACTTTCCAGGCAATATTAGCGGCTTTGCATGCACTTCTCCTTGCTTCGTCATTAGTAGAAAGTATTTGAGCTGCCCATTGTATATTAAGTCCCTTTTTAAAAGATGGTGGTCACAAACGTTTAGTTGATCATGGTAATACCGCCCCCCTCCCATCCCCTGACGTAAACAGTTCTTTGTTCTGGCCCAGCAAAGTATCGGTGCCGCCATGGAAGCGGTTTTCCTGTCTGAGAGCCGGTGCTTCGCCTGTCTGAAAACAAAGAACTGGTTAGAAATTGGGCATCCAGGGCACTAGGCAGGGTACCCCCTGGATGAATGCCAATCCATTGTAGGTCACGAGCTCACACACACTACAGACAATTTGGGACCACCAATTGGCTAAGTAATCTTAGAACTGTGGGAGGAAACTCTACATTTATTGCACTTGCCATTTATTTCATTCTCCAGAGTGACTTACATTTCATCTTATTATACATCTATGCAGTTGAGTGTTAAGGGCCTTGCTCAAGGGCCCAACAGTAGAAACTTTGAACCTGGAACCTTCTGATCAGTAGTCCAACACCTTAACCACTGAGCTACTCACACAGCCCTGATGTGGGAATCGAACATTTCAACCTGGAGGTGCGAAGCCACAGTGCGAACCAGGTTTAGCTATTATTACATCATCAACTTTCCATTAGTGGGTTTGAGAGCAACAAGTCATTGAATGAGAGCGTTGTTAACCCGAGCTGATCTTCAAGCAGCACAAATGAGTGTTTCAGTCGGCCAGGCTGACCAGGATGTGACTTCACCGATGTTTTATCTCTTTCTTTGAATCGAACTATACAGTAATTCTATTAAGGGTATTTCAAGATTCCTAGCTATTAACCTCTGGAACACCCACAGATTGACCAACAATCCAACCTCTTTCTCTTCTTCATAATTTTTACTTCTCGCAATGCCTGAAGAAAAAAGTCCAATTTAAATTTTTTTTTACAAATAGCATTAATGATAACGGCCTAGATTTTAGTGTGTACATAAAAAAAAACTATTGCTGTCTAATTATTTCATGTGTGCATGTCTGTGTATAGTTTGGGTCGAACATTTGATGAACTATAATACGAGCCTTAAATAACTCAATGAGAAAGCTTTACATTTAATAGATTTCATCACTTGTTGCCACTCCCATTAGACTTCCATTATTACACTCTTTTGGGGAAACTAGTTTGTTTCTTTCAGGTTGACGTTACAGCATCAACCCTGCTGATACTTCCTGTTGTCATTGACCTTACAGCATCATTTCATCTTTCCTCTTTTCTCAGTTCAGGAAAACATGTCGAAATTTCTGTCTGCAGTTCCGCTGTAGCTGGAGATTGGGTTGTAATTCTGTAAAAGTGATCATCGGTATCAAATAAGTCTATATATAAGGTTGAAGTCAACGTATACTGTATGTTATTGTCATTATGTACAGTGCCTTCACAAGTATTCATACCCCTTGAGCTTTTTTTATCATGTTACAACCACAAACATAAATGTATGTATTGGAAGTTTATGTGATAGAGAAACTTAAAGTGGCACATCATTGTGAACTGGGAGGAAAATACTAAATGTTTTTTTTATTTTTTTTTATTTTACAAATAAATATCTGAAAAGTGCACATTTGTATTCAGCCCACTTCACTCTGATACCCCTAACTAAAATCCAGTGGAGCCAATTACTGTCAGAAGTCACCTAATTAGTAAATAAAGTCCACATGTGTGTAATTTAATCTGCATATACAAACCCGGATTCCAAAAAAGTTGGGACACTAAACAAATTGTGAATAAAAACTGAATGCAATGATGTGGAGATGGCAAATGT
>JAQQZT010000002.1:4488457-4509100 GCA_030068275.1 Clarias platycephalus
CTCCACATCATTGCATTCAGTTTTTATTCACAATTTGTTTAGTGTCCCAACTTTTTTGGAATCCGGTTTGTAAATACAGTTGTTCTGTGAAGCCCTCAGAGGTTTGTTAGAGAACATTAGTGAACAAACAGCATCATGAAGCCAAAGGAATGCAGGGATACATTAGTAAAGAAGTTAGAGAGCAGCGTTAGGTTATTTAAAAAAAGCTTTGAACTACAAACCTACCAAGACATGGACGTTCACCTAAACTGACAGGCCAGGCAAGGAGCGTGTTAAGAGGCCCATGGATCCACAGCTCAGGTGGGAGAATCTGTCCACAGGACAACTATTAGTTGTGCACTCCACAAATCTGGCCTTTATGGAAGAGTAGCAAGAAGAAAGCCATAAGAAGTCCCAGTTGCAGTTTGTGACAAGCCATGTGGAACTGATGGGTGAACAGTGCTCTGTGAGATGTTTTTTCCCCAAGTATAATGTATGATGTATAATGATTCAAAATGCGGTAGTCAGCCCTTCAGTGCTGTGATACACACTTAGGAAATGTGTTAAAATGAATATTTAAATGATACCACAAAGGTCAGGAATAAAGGGCCGTAATACAGTGCTGTATTTGCAATACTGTAAAGTGATAACGTGCTGAGAAAGCTATCGGAGGATCACAGGGAGTGAGTAAGCACGGAAATTAACAAAGTATGTGGAAAGGAAGTGTGGCTATATATGAGTTAGTGCGTTAAAGAGAGAGAGAGAGAGAGAGTGAATTGTTCATTTGATATTCCAACACCACTCACTTCAAAGAGCTGATGTCATCTCCGTGTAACAGCATGCGCCCTTACCGACCATCATACGATTACTCACAGTTGCATCACCACTCTAGGTGACCTGTTTGATCTCTAAACTATGGTATGCTCTAAAAGTCTGAAAGGAGTTTGTCTTGTATCACGCACGTGTGAGCTGTGTGCCATTTCGAGAACAATGGTGATGAACTCCCCGGATAACTTTGCGTAAGCCGACGTCTGTTTGTGCAGCGCTTCATATCGTGTCCGCCCCAGCGTTCTTTCCTGCTGCTTCTGGTGGTGGTGCTGGTGGTGGTGGTGGTGGTAGTTGTGGTCATCATTCAGATGCCACCCACTCCACATTTGCAGGCCACTGATAGGGACGATACATCAAAGTGAAGGACTGGACAGTTGTAAAAAAAAAAAAAAACTGCTTATTTTTTCAGGAGACAGAGGACGATAGCAAACAGAAAGGCCTCTGTCAGAGTTTCCAGAGTCATCGCCTCCCTTGATAAGAATTTTTGTTTCAGTAAACATTGTGCATTTCTAAGAATAGCTGATGTTGAAACTGAAGCATGTCACTGTCACTGCAACTAATTAGTTTTTCTTTCCAAGTGTGATGGCGGTTGGATTGAAGGGGAGTGGTGAACAAATCTCGACAGGCATCTGATTAGATCATGTTTGGCTGACTTGAAGCAAAACTGAACCACACCAGAATAGACATTGTGATATTGTTGGCAACTGTAAAAATAAACAAACAAACAAACAAATAATTAAATAGATAAAACGGTTCTTTTATACTGTCAAATAAAAGTGATCTACACCGGGATGATGTAATGCAGCCTGACATAAAGTGATTTGCCAACAACTTCAGTTTTACGTTTATTATTGAACATTACATCATGCTTTTATCTGTGTATACAGTAGTTACATTTAATGTTTTGGACCATCCACGACTTCTCTTATCACTTCCGTTATTGCAGCTTTAATTATATCATATTTTAAATATGAAGGATTCTCAAATTGAGTTAGAAAATGTACTGTTACAAAGTGTTGACAGTGGCAAAAGTTAAGAAAAAGTTACAAGTTACATTACAATGCAACACAACAAATACTCATGGGCACTAGTCGCACTTTATTTGTATTTAAAGAGGCATTTAGTTTGTCACACATGTCTCAGTATAATATAGTGACTCAAAATGGACTCTACCTAAAAGTAGAGCAGAAAGTTAAAGGGTTAACAATTATATGTTTTTTACTTTGTTGTAATAACAACACTTTTTATCTATTTATTATTTTCGAAGATAATGTAGAACATCAGCCATTCTAATCTCTATAACTCAGCTGTTGCTATAAAATCTATAACATAATTTTTCGTATTTATTTGTAAAATAAAATATATAAATAAATAATCATTTTTTAAAAATTATTATATATTTTTTAATTATTTATATATTTTTGTTAAAATATATATAAATAAATAAACCCATTATGGTGTATATTCAGCATCATATTCATGTCATTGAGCTTTATTAAAATTTTAAGTACATTCAAGTAGACATTTTAATATTATTTAAACATGTTTTAAGGCAGGTATGTTTGTACAGAACTAGGCGCGGCATGGTGGCATAGTGGTTAGCACTGTGGCCTCGCACCTCCAGGATCGAGGGTTCGATTCAGGATCTGTGTGCCTGGTGTTTTTATGTTCTCCCTGTGCTTGGTGGGTTTCCTGGAGTACTCTGGTTTCCTCTATAGTCCAAAAATGCAGAGTCTAATTGGTGTATCCAAATTACCTGTAATGTGTGTGTGTGTGCCCTGCAATGGATTGGCAGCCTGTCCAGGGTGTTCCCTGCCTTGTGCCCAAAGTCACCAGAGATAGGCTCCAGGCCTCCGGTGACTAGGAGATGAATTAATAAATGAATGTACTATTGTATATTTACCCACCCTATGTAATCGGCATGCGAGATTTATTCAGGTTAGGTTTATAGCAATAATAACACAACAACAAGAAATCCCTAATCAGGATTTCCATTACTGGACCGTTATTAAAAAAGAAAAATTATATGTTTAATATTTACAATAACACAACAACATTTCAGGAGTTGAACTTGTGCCTCTGCGCTTCCGTACACATGCAAATAACTTTTAAACTAACAAAAAAAAAAGTCCCAGTGGTTTATAGCAGTCAGAAGTAATAAATGTTCATGACACATTCAACATTGTCAAGACCTCCAGTGCAAGTGACACATGACTTTCTACATGTTACTCATGCTCTCAAATGAATTCTGTAGTTCGTACTGTTCCTCCCTGGACGCCTATTAAGCCTAGTCTGTGAATTAGCCTGGAAATGTTATACCGCACGTGTCTGGAAAATCAGTCCCTTATGTCTAGAATGTAAGAATCTGGAAAGATGAAAAAGACACAGCATTTCCAGAGACAGTGAGATCTTTGTCCAGACATGGTCTGTGTATGTGTGCTTGACTCGGTGTCTGTTTAACGCCATGGTATTACACAAGCTCCGTGTGGGGGACGAGGGGCATCCGAGTGGACTTGACCTGTCAGCTATGCGGAGCCGAGAGGGGAATCCCCGGGCTGGCCTCAGCTGTTTCCAAGGAGACGGACTCTCACTTTTCACATGTGAACGCTACAAACACTGTACATTTTATAGCTCACTTGTTACACTCTTCGCTTTACTGTCTGTAATCCAGACCCGTGTTGACCGTTGTACTGATTTTAACACACAGTACAGTAGCACCTTTCACAGGTTATTTCTAAAGACTTCTGGGAATCTGCCACTTTGTACCTTGCTTCCAGTGAAGAGATAATGCTAGGGTGATTCTCTCTCTCTCTCTCTCTCTCTCTCTCTCTCCCTCTACTGTATCTCTTTACACAAGCTGTCCAGTGAGCTGATTTTCAGTCTCGGGCGACATTCTTTCCATACCTCATTAGTCTATGACCCGGCTCAGGAGTTCGTTCCGAAGATCTCCCGGTAACTCAGACTGAGAGAAGTGTTCAGGCCATTACGTCACTCACTTTTACGTCCAGCCATGCACTATATGTGTTTCAGGAAAGGAAACTAAGACACACACTGACACACACTTGCTTACAATTTCCAATCTAATCCAAAAGGTTAGTCAATCATTTTTGTTTGTCATCAGTGAGAGTCTTTTCTGGCAGTCTCAGGCTTTATAGAAATCCATATCGTTCGCAGTTTTCTCTGACCCCACCACCCCAAGATTCAGAGATCAAACTTTTCTAACTGGTCGTCCATCTTGGCCAGAAAGTAAGTGATTTTCCAGCTGCTTTTGTTACTGGCCTGAACGTTTACCATATTCTAGTTACTGTACTGTTGTCTTATTTTCTTTACGACACCTATGTTGCATTAGTAGTGGTATTTCAGTAACTGTTTCAACATGTCACAGCTAGCAATGATGATCTACCAGTTTGACCAGCTCAGCCTGTGCTTTGGCAGCATGTCAGACCAAGGTGGCTTTCTGAGTGTTTTTGTTTACGGTTTTTCATTTCTAGTTTTGCTGAACGAGGAAGTTTGTGTCATCAATCTCAATCATTTAGATAATGCAAAACCACTGACTACATACTCAGATGTAACCAGACCCCAACAGGATGAATGCTTGTGATTGCGCCACCTGGTGGTTCGTGACCTGCATAAAGCACAAACATGAACCTCCCCCATGCTGAGGAATGCGCAGTGCCCCGGCCTACCAGTTTATTTTGCGTTTGGCGTTCGGTTGCCTGGAGACACATCCGGAATCCTGATGGTTTCCTAATCCTCTTTGCATACCAGGTTTACCTGAGACACAGGTAAGCTGAGCTGGAGCAAGTCCATTCATGTTTGTCCCTGAGAGCATGCCAGAGTCACAACCACGGAACAACCTTTTATGGCCTGCAACTAAAGCACAACTCATTCGAGGGGTATTATCATCCACTTGTCAAACAACCGAGGTAAAGTTTATGTCTCTAGGCCATGAAAATTGAACATACTGTGCTCTGATGATGTCACAAGTGTAAATTAACCATGCCATGGACTCAGCTCTGTCATTAGGGCTGTGCCTTTTTATTTAATTTGAAACCATTGGCATGGATGCTTGCTAAAAGGCCCCGACAAGCCATCCAAAAGAAAACCCCGTGTTTATTTCCACTACGGTATTTGTCGAATGAAGTCATAGGTGAACTGCGTTCATTTCTTTGTTTTCATACAAGGGAGTCCATGCATGGCGTGAACCATTATACCTACGCACTCGATGCTATCTCATCAATAACACAGAAGGTCCACAGTGGGAGTTCGCATCTGCCTCTCACCGCATTACAATCAGACAAGCCAGGAAACTGAATGCAGTCATCCGAGGGTGCGGCTGCTGCATGCGGGTGGCCACGGGACTAACTCTGAGATCTGCTTGGAGGAGCAAAATGGAAACATTTCCACAACACTACAGGACCACCCTGTGATCATGATGTCATTCTGTCTGATTTGATGGTCCTGTTACACCAAAAATATGTTTTAGTAATGGATTATTGGCGGTTTGATGGAAGATTCCTTAATATGCAATTTCTTTTTTATTCATAACAGTCACAGGTTTATATTAATGCACTCGTTGTAATTTTTTCTGATTTAGTAACAGGTCATTTGAAGTGACTTGTACAAAACTTAATGATAAATAAATCGAAATCATGTAACTATTTAACAAATAAAATACTTTTGATTGTTCATAGGGTGATCTTTTCTGTATGGAGACATTTATTTAACATTAATGCAAAGATATAATGGAGAAAGAACATCTTACTATAATAGAAATAATTATAGTAATATAATAATTATTATTTTAGAAATAATACTAAAATACTGTCAATTTGTTTTGCATACATATAGATATATTGAACAATCACCACTAGGTGGAACTCTGAGTCTATGAATCATGCCAAATGTACAGTATCACTATCAACCAACTCATTATTTCACATTTTCATGTAAGTTCCACTATGTGCGAATTCAGTTTCCACATTGAAATGGCTTAAATATTTGCACATTTTCACACATTTTCAAGATCCCTGGAATGAAAAAAAAAAAAAGAATAAATATATATAATATGGCATTTATAAGGAATTTGTGATAAGAGCACTTACGACAAAAATACAGTACATCAACACATTGCCAGTCAGAAAGAAAAGACAGGATAAACTGTAGTGGTGAACAAGTACCTTTATTTTGGTAAACTTGTGTGTAAAAATAGCATTTGGTAAGCTCTAAGTAATCATTAATCCATTGGCATAGATACTTGCATATACAGCTGATTTAACTGTTCCTTTACAGTGAATCATGTTTGAGGATAAATATTTAAATCTGGAATTTATATCTACAAATTTAGACACATACCAGGGAGAGCTGGTACAGTATGAACTATAATTCCCCAAGATGAGTAAAAAGTTTGCTATGGGCTGAAAGAGCATTGGAAATGCAAACATACCTCATATTGACATGGAAAAACTCTGTATAACAGGGGGAGGGTTGTTAAAGGAAACTTACTATGATGACCCACACTGACATACTGTATAATATTTAGAAAGAAATACAACATAGGCATGTTTTTGGTCACCACGTCATTCAAATGAAGTGATGACAAGGATTGTAAATAGGCTTACCAACTATTTCTCTTTTAGCATTAATTCCCCCTTGAAAATTTCCAATGCACCTCGGTCATAAAACAAATTTAAAACTTTCTTCCATAGCCAGGCGATAAATATTTTTGGGTTATCGAGGAAGCCATGCTAATGTTCTTGAACAGTTTTATAGTTTTATGGTATTTTGATGTTGGCCTTGATTCATCGAAAGCTCCTTGTGACCTTATTCTAATAGCTTGCATAGCGCACCACACATTTCAAAACTAGGGGTATTTTGTATTTCATGCCCTCCTGCCACCAGTAGCAGCAGGCATATTTGTTGCTGGTTTGTGGTAACAGTCTGAAGGGGTAGAATTTGGGCTTGCATTCATCCCAGTAGGAATGTAATACATGCTCTCTAAATAGCCCTGATCTAGCGATGGATGTCCTTTTACTTCAGATTTTGGCGCCTGGCTTGCTGAGCTTCCATATCCCATGGTGTTTTGATGGAGCGATGTCGGGACAGAGGGCTCTGGATGTCGTGGTTGCTGGGCAGACTGAGTATGGGGTGGCATCGCATAGGGAAGGTACTGGGATGTGTATAAGCCTTGACCATGGTATGGACCCTGGTACGGAGCAGCAGTTGGAGGATACATACTCGAATTGGACAGAGCCTGCTGTGGAATAAGAACTTCCACATATTGGCCGATTTCTGGGTCAAACAGCATTTTTCTCAGTGGCTGCATTGGCACTTCAATGTAGAAGTACTTCCCAGTTTCAGGATCTAGTAGTACACGACGGGGACCTTGTCCATACCCGAGGCCGCTTGCATTATCCGGGTACAACATGCCTCCATTTCCAGAACCATCACTTCCATATTCATTACCAAAAGCTGGTGGTAGTTCTTGTGGATTGAAAAACTGGGATCTAGGGTCCAGGCAAGCTATATTAGGTGAACGACTGTGCTCTCGATAAGTTGTCCCACTTGGAGCTTGTGGTGAACGTTGATTACCTGAACGTCTATCCATGTGCTGAGTAGAAGGTTGCTGTTGTTCATTTCCAAAGGGTTGTATTGCTGGTGCAGGACAGGTATGGGAGTGGTGTATGGGCTGAATCATGGCCGGAGTCTGTTGTACTGTAGTTTTTGGTGAAAGAGATGGATAAGTTGAGGGTTGGCCATCTGTTCTGCACTGATGAGGACGAACCTGGGCCTGTGGTGGTGCTCCCGTGTATGAAGTCACTTGACTAGGTGAGCGAGGGACTGGTGGTGTCTGGTTTTGCGAGCCATGGTAGGGCTGTCCAGATTGAGGGTTGGTACATGCTGTACAAGAGCAAAGAGAGTGTTTGGTTGTAGGATGGTATCTGTTCTGCCTTCTTGAGGGCAAATCAGAAAGCTGCAAAGGGCTAAAACTTTCTCGCTCGTCATAACTGGGTGGATCATCTGATGTCGGGAAATGAAAATTCTTTTTATGCAACTGTTTATTAGATGATGATGTAATTTGAGGCTGTATATAGGTATTGGCTTGGGAGGCTGCTGGTAAGGTTTGATAATTAGATGCACAAGAAGTTGCTACCATCACCTGTTCTTGAATGTTCTGCTGTTGCTTGTTGCTGGAGTTTTGCACCGAAGTGATGGATACCTCTTGCTTGCTTGAAGTGGCTGTTGATTTTTGTGCAGAACTTATTGTATCTAGGATAGTTTGAGGTTTGTGGCTGGACACTGCTGACACAGCTAATGTTTTGATATTGCTTGATGCAGGGTTGGTGGTCTGCTCGTTGTGTTTCACTGCTGTTGATGTCTTAACATCATTTATTTCGACATCACTCTTTAAATGTGTTTGCTCTTTTAAAATAGATGTTGTCTGTGTGTTGTCTGATTTAGGAAGGTCAGTTGATGTTGACCTAATTTCTGCAAACGGCTGTTTATAGCTCGGTTTAGGCAGCACAGATGGTTTTGCTCTGTCGCTGGATATTGACCTGACTTGAATGGGTAACTCGATCTCTTTAGATGTTGTTACTGGCATTGCATGAATTTTTGTGCTGCTGGAAAATGCCCTTACCTCTGCCTTGCTTGATGAAACAACTGAAATATCTTCTTTTAAAGCTTGTTGACTTTGATTGTCTCTTGCTTTTCCACTGGGAAGTGCTCTCACTTCCTTGGGCTTTGAAGAACTCCTAACCTGCGAGGTAACTCCACTCGACTGAAGACCGCTGTTTAGGAATGTCTTCTGTTCAGGAGGCGAATCAGCATCTTCTTTTTTCACTTTCCTGGATTCACCGGAGTTTCCCTCTGATGCATAGGTCTGCAAGGGGACCTCTAGCCTGTTGATATGTTTAAGTTTAGAGCCTGTTCCTTCGCTCAGGACGTCACACACCCCAATGTCAGCTTGCATCCCCTTTTCCTTCCGTAGCATTGATACAGAATGGCTACTGTTTGCAGTTTTTACATCAGTGGAAGCAGGGCTTGGTGGCTTCTGCACAGACTTGGGTGCACCATCCTGCAGAAATACTAATGTTGAGACTTCCTTACTTGATGGTCTAGAAGGCATTTCTAGATTTGTATCCTGTCCACAATCACCAGGTGTTGGGATGTTGTACCTTTTATCCAGACCAACGAACAAATCCATGTCAGAATGCTGAATGTTTGGCACGAAAGCTTTGGTAATACCTACATCTTTTCTTATCAGTGAATCTGTTTGTGGTATCTTTGCTATATCTGCAAAAGGTCCTGCATCTTGTTGCATGGTTGATTTATTGCTGGATGCTGACTTGTCCTTTAAGCTGATAGCTTTGCATTCAATTTGCAAAGAATGAGGATGTTCTGGTTGCATTTCTTTCCTTTTTTCAGACACTACATCCTCTTCAAGGTTGGTGTTTTCTGAGGCTTTGAACGACAGATTGTATGTGTTCTTTACCAGCTTCCTGACATCCCTTACTTTATGTATAACAGATTTTTCCATGTTATTTCCATTATCCTCTTCAGTGTCTGTCTCTCCCCCTGTTTTGAATCTTTTTTGCTCTTCAGCTGCTTCTTTTAACTCTAACACAGGTTCACAGATACTGTCTTTGGATATTTCTGAGTCAGGACAGACAGATGCCTTTAAAGAAGATTTATTTTTATCCTTGATGGTACAAGGCTTGAGAGTGATTTCAGGAGCTTTTGACAGGAACATACTGCTACTGCCCTCCAGTTGTTTACAGGTTTCTGGTGTCATGGGGTGTTTCTTGTCACTGGTTGTCTTTCTTCTCTGTGTGCTTGCAACAGAAATTGCAGTACAGTTTGTAGTCTGGTTAATGGCACCTCCCGAATCACTGTTGTATTTATTTATCACCTTACTTGCCTCCTTCTCACTGCTCCCAAAACTTTGTTTCTTAGATAATTTGCTTTCCAAGGTATCAACCTTTATGGGTGTTATCTGATCCTTCATTAGATTTTTATCCTGAAATGCAGCATCTACAGGGATGTTGTAAGGAGGTAAAAAGGTAGGTTTGAAGGCTGGCTTTGGGGGAACCTTGGGCCCGCGGATCCTCTTCTGAGTATAAGGACTTCTTTCCTCTTTACCTGCAAATTCCTCAGAGGGCAAACTGCATACAGAAGGTAAGCTGGAACGCTGGGCCTCTAGGTTACATGAATCCCCTGAAGTGAGAGTTTTAACATCTTCATTTTTATTCTCACATGGTTCAGTTCTTGAAGGCTCCTTGGGAGCTGCATCCATTTTCTTTGAAAGAACACTTTTGATAACGCTGGAAGCCATTTTACTCTTGGGTTGGCTTTCATCTAAAGATGCAGACTTTTGGAGCATCTTCTTACCAGTTTGAATTTCATATTCACCCTGAAGCAAGTCCTCCTGCAATGATGCTGGGGTGCTATGTTGACGAACAAATGTATTCATTGAACAGGTCTCTGTGGACAGTAAATCCATAGCGCTTCCTTCATTCTCAGTAGATTTAGGTTCATCATCGTTACATTTCTTAAATTGGATCTGTCTTTTTGGAACCGTCCTTTTTCCACTCCTGGTTTCCTCTTTGCTCTCCAGTGCTACATCAACACATTCAAAACTGCTCATCTCAAAACGCTTTGCTGGGTCTAGTGTACCATGTGGTAAAAATGGAGAAGGATGACATAAAACTTCATCATTTTCATGTAAGGAGTCATGCAGATCTGCATAGGTAATCCAAGTAGCAGAACCTGGACTGTCCATTGTCGTAGAAGGCTGTGAAACATTTGTAGATGAACCACGGCTTGAGTTGTAGACATCCAAGTAGTCCACCCGAGGGCTAGATAGGCTCCTGAAGGCCTGGTCTGTGAGCCACTTCACCTCACAGTCTGAGTCATCGAATTCACTTCCCATACTGGAAGTCTCGCTAGTACATTCGGTAAAGAGACGACCAGCAGCACTGGGATTGCTTTGAGAAGTCGAGCGGACCCTCCTGGCACCAGTCTTGTTCTCTTTTTGTATGTTCTGTGCTCTGAGAAGACTCTGTTGCCGCCGAGTTGCCAGGGGAGACTCAAAATAGCGAGGTGGAATTCCAGACTTTGGGTCTCGGCTTGAGGGAGTGGGGCTGTGGTGTGCAGGCCCTTTTCTATTCCTGGTACTGAATGACAGCTCAGCCTGTTCCCCTCTGTGACTACCCTCTGCTATATTCCCCACCCCTCTTCCTAATGTACACTCCTCCTGTAATACCCTTTCCCCACTCCACCCCTTGTTCTTACATGACTGTCCTTCATACATGGTATGATCGTTACTATGTAAAACACTGGGGCTTTCCCCAGGTCTCACAGCCATCTGTCTAAATGTATTTTCACTACCTGCTGATTCTCTTTGCAACATTTCTCTTCCAATGTCATTACGTTCCTTTGCTTCCTTTGCCTTCTTTTTGGATGTTTGCCATGGTTTCAGAGAATTTAAAATGCTTTCATTCATTCTTTCCCAACTTTCTTTTATTTGTTTCACAGATAATTTGGGAGCAGGTGGCTCAGGTGACGTCTCACTTATTATTTCTGTTTTGCTGCAATGCACTAAAGTATTGTCCATACAATCATCCTGAGGTAGACTGCAGGGATATTTAAGGGACATTTTGGAGCCAATATCATCTATTTGACCTCTGTCAACTGGTACCATTGATCGAAGATCCACCTTCTCATTTACTGTAGTTGAAAGGTGATTATGTGTGTATTCTGGTGTTGGTATATGATCACTAAATCTGTCAGGTGTTCTTTGATAACTAATTTTAGGACAAGACACTCTATCTGTTAGTGTAATTGAGGGTGTTGTAAAGCTGGAGGTGCTGTAAGCCATGCTTTTATTGTCATTTGTTTGAACCTCATTTGATCTTTCAACATATCTTGTTCCTTGTACACCAGGAGATGTAGAGTTACTTGGTAAACCTAAATTTGATGATTGTCTAGGCACTGTGCCTCCAGCTGTTGATGAAAAATTGTCAATCGATGAGATGTTTGTTGGAAGCATAGTTGAACTGGCAAGGGTTGTGATCCCATTTGATGTTCTTCTTCCATCTACATCAAAGGACATGGCATCTCTTGGTAAACATAAAGCTAATGGTGGAGTAGCTGAGCCTCCCACTGATGGGATATTGAAGAAAGATGAAATGCCCATATTTGGAGCCTGGTTGGTTGGAAGAATGGTTGATGTAGCACTTCCTACACATTTTAATGTATCTACATCAATTGAAGTGAATGTTGGTCTTAATACATCTACATCTGTAGACTTATTTCTTGATATATTTAAAATAGATTGTGGTATACATATTTCTTTTTCTGTTGATGAAGGATTGAAGATGATGGGAGAATTTGGCGAATTTGTTGTCTTGTTTGTGGGCATCTCAATTAATGTTTCAGTGTGTCTTCTTTCCTTTATATTAGAGACCATGGTATCTCTTGGTAAACTTAAAGAAGGTGGTGAAGTAGATGAGCCTCCCACAGTGGATGAAATGTTGAAGACAGGTGAAATGCCCATATTTGGAACTTCGTTTGTAGGAAGTATGGTTGATGTAGGACTTTCTATATATCTTAATGCTTCTACATCTGTAGATGATGTATTTCTTGATATACTTGAAGTCGATGGTGGCCTAGATAATTCTCTTTCTGTTGATGAAAGACTGGAGATGGGGGGTGAAATGTTCATATTTGTTATCTCATTTATGGGAATCTCATTTAATATTTCAGGGTTTCTTCTTCCCTCTACTTCAGGGAACATGGTATCTTTTGGTATACCCAAAGTTGACGGAGGATTGCATAGGCATCCTTCAGTTGGTGAGATATTTGGTGAGATATTAAAAACAGGTGAGATTCCCATGTTTGGAGCCTCATTTGGCGGAAGTATGGATGATGTTGGACATTCTACACATCTTAATAGATCTACATCAATTGAAGTAGATGCTGGTCTAGATGTTTCTCCATCTGTTGAATGGTCAAAGATGGGCGAGATGGCCATATTTGTCATCTTGTTCATGGAAATCTCATTTGATCCTTCTGGGTATTTTGTCACTTCTGCATCAAGGCACATGGTATCTCTTGGGATAATTAAATTTGATGGTGGTCTAGATATGCCTTCGGTTAATGAAGGGTCGATAGGTGAGTTGGCCGTATTTGTTATCTCGTCTGTGAGAACTGTAGCTGATGTTGGAATTTCCACACATCCTAATCCATCAATGACATCAGATGCTGTATTGCATTGTATCTGTATATTTAAACTTGATGAAGGTCTAGAAATGCCGGAGACTGTCGACGAACTGTTGGAGATGAGTGAATTGGACATATTTGTAGTCTCATTTGTAGGCATTATGGTTGGCATAAAACTTTCCACACCGTTTCCTACTACATCTGGTGACACTGTATCTTCTGGAATACTTAAAGTGGATACTGATCTAGAAGTACCTCCTTCTTTTGATGAAATATGTAGAATTGGTGTGATCTCCTTGATGGGAAGCATTGTTGCCACTGGGGTTTGAGGATATCTTGTTTCCTCTACATCAGGATGCATTGTATCTTTTCTTATACTTACATTTGATACTGTTGGGGAATGGGGTAAGATAGCAATAATTGTAGTCTCGTTTGTAAGAAGTATAGTTGATGCCGCATTTTTTACACATATTAGTCCATCTACATCAGGAGATGCTGTATGTAAAATTAATGGTGGTCTAGATATGCCTCCTTCTGTTATTGAAGTTTGTGAGCTGAACTCGCTCTTTTCAATATCCTTGGTGGGACTTGTAGTTGATACAGAGCTTTCAGGGAATCCTGTTCCCACTATATCAGAAGATGGCGTGTCTCCTGGCATACTTATCATTGATGGTGATCTATAGATGTTTCCTTCTGTGCTTGGTGAAAGGTTGGAGTCAGGTGAGATGGTCTCATTTGCAGTAGATATGGTTGAAATATAACTTTCCACAGAAGGTATTTTGTGTACATTAGGAGACTCTGTAGTTAGGGTTGAATGTTGACCAATTGATAAGTTAGATGAGATATTTGTAATCTCATTTGTAGGAAGTATATTTAATGTAGGGCTTTCAAAACATCTTTCCTTTACACCAGGGGAAACAGTATCTCTTGGCAAAATCGTTGATGGGCTAGATGTGCCTTCCTGTGCTGATGAAAGGTTGTAGATAATTGGAATAGAAAAATCTGCAGCTTCCTTTGTAGGAAGTGTAGTTGACATTTCTGCATGTATTATTCCGTCTAAATCGTAGGGTTGTTCTAAGACCTCATCTGGGGATGAAAAGTCATTTTGAGAGGGCAGGAAGCTGCATGGCGTTATTTGAATTTCAGGAGAACAGCTTGCAGATCTCAGTTCAAGTGATGAAGCTGCAGGGCTCGGATCACATATAATAACATTTTGTCTGTTGTCTGATGTAGAACTAATGCTTCTTGGCTCAGGTGAAGGGCATAGATTGGAATCAAATGAGGAAACAGAACCTTTGTCTGTAGGTGTAAGTCTGTAATCGCTTTCTGGGGTTCTAGGAGTGAATACTAACTCTTCTGACCAACCCTTGCTCTCCGGTTCTGGTGATGGGCAGATAGTAAAACCTACTGGTGAGTGTATTATTACTGGTAGCTTTGGGAAATTTACATCCACTGAAGAACCAGAGGGTGTGTATACCTCACTAATCACACTTGATACCAGTTCTTCTCTTGGATCTGAAAAGGATGACAAAGTTCTGGTTGTGTCAGAAGAAATATTGAAGTCTTGAGGCACATATCCTACATCTACTTCTGTGTTATCCTCAATATAATCAGGTAGAGGTTCACCGTTAGGGTCAGTTAAATCTGACATGCCTGCTTCATCGTCAAATAGAAATGCACCTGCATATGCCAATTCATTAGGTACATCCTCATGTTCCAGTGGAGTTGACATTTCTGTCAAATCATGCATGTCATCTTGGGCAGAAGGATCAGAAACTCCAGCCTTCTGAACAGAGGTAAAGACACTGCCATCATTTGAAAAGTTAGTCAGAGCAACAGAAGAGTCACTTTGTACAGTTCCACAAACAAGCAAGCTGTTTTCTATAGATAAAATATCAGGCAAGGAGATTTTTTCCCCTTCCTCAATCAAGCAGTCTTGATCATTATTCCCCTTAGTAGAATCCTCTGAAGTCAAGTTACTAGGATAAGACTCAGATGAAGTTTGGTTTTCTGAAAATATGCTTTGTTTATAATGTTTATTCTCCTGTGCTGTATCAGGTTCCCTTACCTCGGATGTCGTAGTGCCCCTCTGCTCTATTATACTCCCACTTCCAATTGAGGAGTCAGGTGTGATTATGTTCTGTGCTGAATCCTTTTTCTTTTGCTCAGATGAAAAAGCATCTCTTTGCTTTGTTATATGCCTTAGGTTATGAGTAATTATCTCCTCTGATCGATTAGTGTTCCTAAGCTCAAACGACGAAGCATGACTCTGGTCTGTAATAGTCTTGTTTTCAGATAAGAGCTCAGGACAGAATATCTCCTGTGGGGAACCAGTTACTCTAATATTAGTGTCTCTAAATTCAGACGTCGACGTTGCTAGCTGGTGGTCAGATGAATTTTCAACTTGTGCTAAGTTGGTGTCCTGAGACAAATCAGATTCCTGCCAGTTTCTTATTGGTGCGGGTGCGTCACATTCATGAGCTGCTACAGGCAAATCACTTGCTCGCACATTTGATTCCAGAGTCTCAGATAAAACTAAATCTTTTGTGTCTTTCGAGTCCTCATATATCTCACTCCCGTCACTCAGTTGCTCCGAACCATTCGCTGTATGGTAAGAACCTGATGATTCGTTCACATCCTCTACTGGTAACTGTTCGTCTGTATCCTTTTTCAGGAAAGAGGCAGAGGAAGGGCTGCTTGAGAGGGATGGAGACTCAGAGTCATCCCCAAAAATGTCACAAAGGCAAGTCGTTTCAGATATGGCGTTACGATGACTTTGTATACTCGTGATGTCGAAGATCTCCACACGGTTGGGCCCATCCTGGTGCTGCAGGTTGAAGTTACGTGGAGCACTGCGCAGGAACGAGTAGCTGTCTCCTTCTAGAACCCAGCTGTCCATTTTCTTTTTGCTCCAAAGCACAGGGTACAGTTTCTTAACTGGTGTTGGTCTGCCTATGGATTTTAGAAACGCAGCATCGCTTCATCTTCGCCATGCGAAAACCATAGGCGGTGAGAGTGCTGCAAAGATCAAATGCAAATGTACAGAAAAGCATGAAATAAAGAGGTATTGCTAATATCATTTTGCTTAATGTCTATTGTGGGCTTTTTCTGTATGAACAAAACTACTAATTCCATGCTGCCCCACAGGCATGATAAGTCCATAATTAAAAGTCAGAGATCTTATTATACTGTATTTCCAGCATTTTTTATACGTTTTTATTAATGCACAGAAAATTAGGAGTTCCTTCAAATAACCTGCAGCATGTGTGTCCAAACAGTGTCTAATTGATCACGTTAATCATATACCACTTATCATGCTAGTGCACAAATTATCTAGATTTGAATCATTTCCAAAAAAAAAACGTGAACCTATATTGTATAAGTTCATTCAAAGGTCATCATTCAAATCACATGATTTTTTTCCCCCGATATGTACTTGCCATTTGGTGCTATACTGTGGTGCTATCAGGCCATTTTGAATGGAATAGCACACCCCCTGCTCAAAGTAACAGAACAGACACAAGACATGCACTGTACCACAGAGATGAAGATGAGGCTCCAACAGGTCATCTGCGTTTCTGTGTGATACAACGATCCTTCGTCCAGTCAGGTCACTCAGCACTGCGATAAGTCCAGCCCCCTGAACCAGCACCATAAACCTATAAAAGAATATCCACCTAAGCTTCAGGCTGCTTCCATGTAGCTCCAACCTGACCTGATCCTGCTAAAGTGGTGTTTTTTGTTAATTTTAAAAACAAGCACACACACATACACACACAGAGAGAAAACCCCACTTGATTTAGCTTTTTTGTAAAATACAGTTTGAGCTGTACTGTATCTCTGTATCCTGTGCTAAGCTAAATAGAGTGTTACAACTAGCAGCAGGTGCTACACCAGTCCAGATACAGCAAGCTGCAATCTGACACGCAGAGCTAACAGTCACAGGGCCTCACTAATTATAGCTCCATCCTTGCAGGAAAGCACCTACTAGAAAGTAACACATTTACATTGTGATCCTTCAATCGGATATCTTGCAACAAACATGATTTCATGTTATTTTTCCTCTGATTATTTTTATCCGACTGGTTCCTGTTTAGACTTTTTTTTTTTTTTTTTTTTTTTACCAGAGATGATCTTAATATAGAGTACTAGTCAAAAAGTTTGGACAGACCTTCTAACTCCAAGGTCTTTCCTGATTTTAGTTTTTTACTACATTGTAAAACGATGCTAAACACGTCCAAAATATGCAATATTCTTCTTTGAACAGTGAGATGTATATCTGCTACTTCTGCTCTGTAAATCCTTCATAACGGCTCTAATCTGAGGTGCTGTTTGTTAATTGGTGATTTCTGAGACGGGTAAATCTAAATGAATTTCTCCTCTGCAGCAGAGGTAACGTTTTGGTCTTGCTTTCCTGGGAAGGTCTTCATGAGAGACAGTTTCATCATTGTGCTTGATGGGTTTTTCAATTGCACTCGACAATACTCTTCTTGTAAGAACTATTCCAGAACAGCTGACCTTCATGTCTTAAAATAACAACTGCCTGTTGATGTTGTTGTTCTTACTTAATTCCATATACTGTGTGTTATTTCATAGTTGAATCATACATTGAATTAGAAGGGGTGTCCAAACTTTTGACTGGTACTGTAATTGTCAAATAGTTACTCACACACAGCTAGTTAGCCCGTGTGAACGTTTGCTAGCTTTACAATAACAATGTACATCACTGGTTCTCACCCCTGGTCCTGGAGGCCACACTGCTCTGCTTATTTTGGTATCTGCTCTACTCAGGTCAATTTAGATTTGCAGATTTTTAACCTCATTTGAATGTGGCCTGTGAGGAAAAAATTTATTCTTGCTTTTCCAATCTGTATCAAAAGTCAGTTAAACGAAATTGAATTGTTGGAAATGTAGATGCAGTTATGGTCAGAAACCAGGGACTTACAGTAAATTAGATTTCCATACATTTACATTTAGGCATTTGGCAGATGCTCTTATCCACAGCGACTTACAAAAGTGCTTTGTGGTTTCCATCATTAGATAGATCCTTACACTGGGTTACTAACTAAATACTATCAGTCAAACACTGTTGGGAAGTTTTTTTGGCGGAGTATTAGTCCAAGTACTGAAGAAACAGATAGGCTACAGTATGTCTTAAGTTGTCGTTTAAAGACATTTTCATCTTAAGCCAGTTATATTTAAACAAATTATATGTTAGAAATCATACTCCTGCCGGCACGGTGGCTTAGTGGTTAGCACTGTCGCCTACCACCTCCAGGCTCCGGGTTTGATTCCCACCTCGTGGTCTGTGTGCATGAAGTTTGTATGGTCTCCACGTGCTTGGTGGATTTCCTTTGGGGACTCCGCTTTCTTCTCAAAGTCCAAAGACATGCAAATGAGGCTAACTGCCGTTCCCAAATTGCCCGTAGTGTGTGAATGTTGACCGGAGGTCCTACTACAGTCATAAAAATGAGAATAAATACAGTGGTCACCATTGGCCTCCACAGTCCTAAGTTGGACTATAGAGATTCTTAGATGGATGGATGGAATTATACTTCTGCTTAAATCTTTCAGTTCTAGGCTTTAGATAGATTACGGTTCTGTGATCTATTAACTCATAAGAGCCTAGACCTATTTTTTCTTTAAGGAAAGACCAAAAAGGCCACAAGGAACACATTTTGAAAGACATCACATGACAACTTTAAAGGCCCTATGTCACGGCAACCTTTTCTTAATTTGATTTGTACAAGAAGCGCAGTTCGAACAGGTTAAATATAAAATAAAAGATGTTATTAAATTATTATAAACAGGACGAAACTTACTACTTTAGTTTATTACTTTTAAGTAATAAAGACCAAGTTTTTTTTTTTTTTGTTTTTTTTTAATGAGCTAATTCTGTCACATGTGCATCCCAGGCACCCCACCATTATGGAAATGATGTCATGGGAAGACATGCTCCCAGGATGTTCATTAGATGTCACTTAGGGACTTCTTGAGTTAATGTCAAGGTTAAAGCTGAATAAGGGATTTTCCAGAACATTTAAAACGTTTGTGACACTCGTGTCACCGTGGGGTCTTATGAGCTATGATCTATGGATTTCTTGTCATGACAACATTGTAAAGAATGCAATCATCTTGTCAGGAAGGAATGCATAGCATTTCTAAAATTCAGCCTACAGTTATGACTCAAAGCCCAAAGCGTAGCTGAACAAGAGTTCTAAAAATAAATCTAATGAGCAACAGAACAAACTCTTAGCTTAGCTCCTGCACTCACATACATCATTTTAAATGGTGAACTCCTTTTGTCTGATTCTGATTATATGTCTTTGAACTGAAATTGTTAACATTGCTAAAGTTATATTTTTCTGCAGAGTCTCTCTCTCTCTTTCTCTCTCTATGTGAAGCTATTAGCGACATATTGTGTAGGCTAAACAGCTAACTTGCTGTTTAACTTTAGCTAACATCACAGGTGGCCTTTTTTAACAAAATTAGTTTGCTCTGGTAAAATTAGGTGAATTTAAATAAATGAATGAGATGAAGTAAACCCACATCGTGTGAGCTAGTTTAATTAGCAGTTAGCTAACAAACTAGGTATTTAGTAGGAAGGATGCAGGATTTCTTTCTTTCTTTCTTTTTATTAATGAGAACAGACATTTTTTCCAAGCAATAGAAGAATTTCTATAATTTTACAAGTTTAAAATTTCACAATGTTCAGGAAATGCGCAGCACTTCTGTTTTCTTGTTTGATGCATCAAGTGAAGCAGTACACAAGCTTTTTATAAGGATTTTGTCTTAAACCTGACTAATGTGTCTTAACAGTAAAACTTTTCAGAGTGTTGATGTCATGTGATTTTTTTTACCGGTGCTCATGTACTGTGCAACGATGAATAATGAGGTTACCCGAAAGCTGATTGTGTTTTGCCATATACAGTACTACATATAGTATATGGACAAATGTATTTGGCCAAACCTGCGATGACATCATATCTGAATGCATATACTTCAATATGGAGTCTTTTGCAGCTTTAACAGCTTTTACTCTTCTTGGAGTGGTTTTGTGATCCATGCCTTAGTGCTTGCTTTGTGCGGTGGGG
This sequence comes from Clarias platycephalus, assembly GCA_030068275.1. Classification (NCBI taxonomy): domain Eukaryota; kingdom Metazoa; phylum Chordata; class Actinopteri; order Siluriformes; family Clariidae; genus Clarias; species Clarias platycephalus. The sequence continues at coordinate 4,508,581 of JAQQZT010000002.1, forward strand.
TGCAATCATGTTTGAATAGAAAAAGGCCTTCCCCAAACTGTTGCCACAAAGTTACAATGTAGCATTGTCCAAGATATTAAAATGTCAAAGATTTCAAAATTATTGAACCTATTAGATTAGATTTTAATGGCTATATGAAGTTAAGGGGGAAAAGATGTAAACGGGAAATCCCCGAGGCAGAAACATGAGGCCGGGGTCATGTCTATTCTAAAACTTTGACTGTATTTTGGACAGGACTCCAGTGTTTTGAAAATGAATTACATTTTGTCAGAATACATTGACACACAAAAATGGCTTAATTAACATGTAACAACTAAAAATAAATTAATTTCACAAACTGAAGATTCATTCATTCATTCATTCATTCATTCATTTATATGTCTTCAGTAAGGTCTTGATCCTGGTCAGGGTCTCAGGGGATCCATGATCTTAATGCATTATGAACACACTCATTCACACACACACACACACACACACACACACACACACACACACACACACACACACACACACACACACA
>JAQQZT010000002.1:4556030-4584484 GCA_030068275.1 Clarias platycephalus
AATTGAACATGCATGGAAAACATTATTTAAACCCTTTACAATGAAGATCTGTAAAGTTATTTGGATTTTTACAACATAATTGTTTAAATACACAGTCCTGAAAAAGGGGCGTTTCTTTTTTTGCTGAGTATATATGTAAAAAATGATAAATTAATTAAGATTTAAATTACAATGCAATCAATTGAGAAATAAACCACACCACAATGTATTACCACGACAATTTTGATTCCCTTTATTATTTATTTATTTATTTATGACAACACTGAAGTGGCACATTTACACATAACCACCACTGACACTCACACATGCCGCACTCCAGGACAGCAACGTATCGTCAACACACCACCACCACGAATCCCCCAAACATGAAAAAAAAACCTTCTACATAAGTCAAGGTTATAGTCAGTTTGCTAACCCCGTTTTAAACTGATATGGGGTGGAAAAACCAATGAAACAGATGTTTGTTCATAAGAAGAGCTTTACAACAGCTGTATTTTGGCCATGTCTGGTTTTATTATTAATGAACTTTTAATGATCTACAAAATCTAGGACAAATCTGTAACGCTGAAGCTGTGGTAGATGAATAATAAATCCACACAGCTACACTTCTGTGTAATGATTAATACTGTGTAATGATTTTGTATTCCTGAGAGATTTTTTATTATATATTTAACATTTGTTGATTCACATTTGTCGATAGCACAGGCTAGGAAGACTGCAGTCATGTACTGTAGTACAGAGGATCTTTGTGCTGGCTGAAAAAAAAAAATTTACCTAGAAAAAAACTTTTAAAAGTGAAAAACCAAGAAATAACTCCACCCTGATCGAGTTACAAATGAATTTTTAATCAATATGAGGTAATAAATTTCTGCAATACAAATTTTAAGTGGAATTCTTTCACTGATATATTGGTCTAGTTCCACTTAGCAGTTCCCTTCATTACCCACAAAGCCGTTTGTCCAGGCTGAGCACCCTAAGACGTCAGGATAGCCAAACTATAAAACACATCACCAGCCAACAAATCAGCTCCATATTCACATAACATACGACAACATACTGTATTTTGGTATAAATATATTTAATGTGCCTCAAGGTGGAGGTAAGGTTTGAGGTGAGGTAGAAACAAGTCGTAATACTCCACTGCCGAGAATGATCGCCATCCGAGTCCAGACACGCTTACAAAATTCCTTAATGCTTCAAAATTTGAGCTATGTATAAAAATCTCATCTTGAGCACTAAGAAAGGTGTTTGATTGAGATAAAAGATAGCTGCCAAAAAAACAAAAAAAAAGTGTCAACGTACTCGTGGCTTCGTCTGATGCTGTTACCATGGCAACATCTAGCTTTAATGAGGTTAGAGGTAGGTAAAGAAACTCTATGCAAAATAATGTGGTTAGGAAAGTGCTTGAGAACGTTCAAGCAAAACAAATACCTGTTTTGGTAATTCAGTGTCTCACATCTTGCACATTAAGAACGCTGTATTTATCCTGGAGTTATAAAGTTGTACCTTGTGAAAGCTGGTGTAAGAATAGATAAAAAAAAAAAAAGAAATAACAGATAAATATGAAATATCTTCTACTGCAGGGTCTCAACCTTGTCCCTTCCTTCATTATTTTAGTGTTTTCTCTGCTCTAACACACACTTCAAATAAGAAAGGGATGTTTTCTTAGCTGATTATTTGAATCATGTGTCAAGGTGTGTACAGAACAGGAGGTTCTCCAGGATCCTGGAGAAACCTGTATTCTAATGTGTGTGCTGTAAAGTGTTTTGTAATTAGTGGAGTAAACATGGTTCAGTAACAGCTCACAAAATGGTTTGTGTAAACAAACAGAATTGTATGAAGAGGTTCCCACGTCTCTATCAAGGACAAATCCGTGCAGGTGAATCCGTCCGAACTGAAAGTAAAGGTGTAGGGGAGAGATGGAGGCTAAAATGGAGGAAGGCACATCGACTAATCTTCATCAAGGCGCAGGTGATCTACAGTATAACAGGACATCTGGTGAGAGAGAGAAAGATTCAAATATTTTTACTTTTCCAAAATGTAGCTCATTAACCGAGACATACACTGCCTGGCCAAACAACAAAAAGCTGCAGTTTGTTTTTAATTAGCAAATATTTATGAGCAATTGAATAGGCAATTACTGTAGGTCCCCTACTTATGAACATTCGAGTTACAAACTTTTAAAAATACAGTACAAACAAAGCGCAAAGCGTGCATGTTCACTCGCGGAAGTTAGATCACATCTCAGGTGTACAACGTGCATCCCGGGATCTCCAGAAGCAAGCATCGGCGATGAAGCTGGTCCTGCTAAGAAGCGCCAAGCAATTGCAATGGCGACAAAAGTGAAAATACTTGAGAGAATGGAGCGAGGTGAGAAGATGGCAGACATTTCTCACTCTTTTAACATCGCTCAACCATTGGCACGATTCTATAGAACAAGGACAAGATCACTGAACATATTAGTTTTATGCTGTGTATAGCCGATTGTGTTAGTATCCTAGTTCCTAGACAATGTTTGTTGGACTTACAAACAAGCTCTCGGAACGGAACGGAACTCGTTCATATGTCGGGGACTTACTGTACTCCAGTCATTAATATATTACAGCTGGCAAAAATTACTTTAACCCCAACTGATGCAGTGAGTAGCTTTTCATTTCTTAAACAACCATGTCAGGAGATGTATCCCATGGTCATGGAAGAGATGTTACTGTGTTTCAGAGGGGTCAAATTACTGGCCTGCTTTAAGCAAAGAAAACAACTTGCTGAATGTTTTCTGGAATTAGGTCAAGAAGTTTCCAATACATTATTAAAACATGGAAGCATTGTGCTGGACCATTCCATTAACTTTATGAAAATAATGTGGTCAAACAAAATGAACAAATAAGCGTTTTCTGAGATCACTTAAACGCTTGGTGAAAAAAGACCTCATAAAAAGACATCACCAGCATAAATCAAAGCCATGTTTATAAGTGAAAGCATTTCCACATGCACAATGTGATGAGAACTCATAGGATTGGGACTAAACAGCTGTGCAACGAGAAATCCACTTGTAACTGAGACTAATTGACTCTTTGATTTCTTTAAAATTATTATTATTATTATTATTATTATTATTATTATTAATTAGATGTACAAAAGGTAAATAGTGTAGGTGAGAATTTGATGAATGGAAGCTTGCGTAGTTGAAAGTATGAGCTTGGTTTTAGTCACACTGCATCCTAAAAGATATCAGTAAGCATGTGATGAGGCTGATGAAACTGGATGTAGCCTGATTTTTTTAAAAACGTGATAAAAAAATAAATAAAAAAAAAATAGACCCAAAAGGAATTACCTTATTAACCCTCCTATCAGAGCATCTGCATCTTAAGCAGGTGGGGCTTGTCCTATTGGGGAAGAAATTGTTGTCATAAAATTTCAAAAAGCACAGTTTTATACTAAAACCTGATTTCATGATCATGCACTACAGACAATTTTGGAACTTTTACATATATAATATTAATTCTATAACACAATTATTTATATACTGTAAATATTAAAATTTTCAGGTAGGTCTTAAACGATTAACTTTAAACATCTTTATATTTAATCTAAAAATATTTCCAGAGACTGTTGATTACTGATGGTACAGTAAAATATTGTTATTCCTAAATAAAGTGATTTTTCTCAGTACTTGAAGGGGGAAATGTCCATTATTTCACACACGGGTTAACAGATTTTAAAGCTGGATAATGTCACTGATGTGGCATTAAAGCCAATTACCTGTAACCAGTTCTGCTGGACTCTCATCCTCTGGAGCTGGGATGATCCTACCATTAGGGGACACACCCGGTACCTTAAGCTTCTTTTCTGTTTTTGGGTCTCCCTCCAACACGACTACTACATATTCATGGTTAGATTCGTCCTGAGCAGCAGGGGGTGCTGTGGTTTCAACTGCTTCTGAGACTACTGGAGATTCAGAGGGGACTGGCACCTTGGTACCTTCGGTTGCTGCTGGGGCAACCGATGGCGCTTCCTCTACAACGGTTACCTCCTCAACCTCTGGAGCAACAACAGTTTCCTCTACCACTGGGGTAACTGGTATCTCCTGAACTGCTGGGGTAACTGTTACCTCCTCAATTACTGGGGCAACAGAAGCTTTCTCTACTTCTGGTGTATCTGGTACCTCTTGAACTACTGGTAGAGGTGTCTTCCTCTACTTCAGGTGAAGGCTTTACCTCCACAACTGCTGGGGCAACAGCGGCTTCCTCGACTCCTGGGGTTTCCTCAACTACTGGTGTTTCTTCTACAAGGGCAACCAGTGCTTCCTCAGCTACAGGTGTAGCAAGGGCCTCACCTGGCTTTTCTAGCTTAACTTCAACTGGTACAACCTCAACTGAAGCAGCAACCAATTCTGTAAGATCCTGGGTCGCTGCAAAACAAAATGAAAAGCTGAGTTTGTACGCTCAAAGAGTGCAAATTTATGTATCCAATTTGCATAACTGTTCCACTATTAACTTTGAAATGTCAATACACTATCTAGTAGCAACCACCCTTGTTTGGGTGGCATTGGGAGGATCAACCTATCATCATTATAGTATGTATACTGCTTATCCTGTGCAAGCGTGGAGCCTATCCCAGGGAACTTAGGGAACAAGGCAAGAGTACATTCTGAATGGGGAACCAACCCATCAAGAGCACAAGTGCGCGCACACACAAACACCTAATAGTATACTATGGGCAATTTAGATACGCCAGTGATACTACACCACGTCTTTGGACTTTGTTTTGAAACCCACCAAACATGTAGACCATGCATACTCCATGCAAATAGATTGGCAGCGGGTTTCAACCCCCCCAACTCTAGAGGTTTGAGGCAACAGTGTCAACAACTAAGGCACTGCACCACCTCTTAAATGACCAATAAAACGAAAAACCAACAATAAGTGTCTCAGTAAGGTTCTGGGCCATGACAAGCAGCCTAAACAGCTCCAGTGTGTCTTGGCAATGGGTTTTGGAAACCAAGTCTCTGGAAGTGGTGATTAACATTTACAAATAAATATTTCCTTTGGCTGGTGTTTTAATGGTGTTGGTTGAGAGCACTGTGAAACATTTCACTCCAAAACCTGCCAATTTGGGTTGAGATATGGTGAGTCCGAAGGCCATTACGTACAATTTACATACTTCGCGTCCTCATTAAACCATTTCATGGGCCGTCTTGTTCTTTCAACTGTCATCCTGATCACAGACTAGAGAAGCCATTTAAACTTTCAACAACCAAGGAAACAAATTACATTACATTTTTGGCATTTCACAGATGTCCTTATCCTGAACAACTTACTTTTATCTCATTATAGATTTTAGCAGAAGAGGGTTGATGGCCCGCCTCACGGGCTCAACAGTGACAGCTAGTGCACCTGAGGTTGGATCAGTAATCCATCATCCTAACCACACTGAGATACCCCTACACGGTGGTGTAGTGGTTAGCACTGTCGCCTTGAACCTCCAGGGTCCGGGTTCAATTCCCGGCCAGGCTCGATTCCCGTCTCTGTGTGCATGGAGTTTGAATGTTCTCCCCTTGCTTGGTGGGTTTCCTCCGGGTACTCCGGTTTCCTCCCACAGTCCAAAGACATGTAGATTAGGCTAATTGGCATTCCCAAATTGCCCCTAGTGTGAATGTGTGTGTGTGACCTGTGATGGATTGGCACCCTGTCCAGGGTGTACCCCGCCTTGTGCCCTAGGCCTCCTGGGATAGGTTCCAGGTCCCTGCGACCCTGAATACAGGATTAAGCGGTATACAAGATGAGATGAGATATCTCACCATAACTGAGGCACTTAAATTTGTCAATGCCTCCAGATGAACAATAATTAAATTACTAAAAATAATATCAAGTCTACTTTGTAATTTTGGCAAGAGATTTGAAAAAATAAAAAAAAATCCCAAACGCCACACTAAGCATCAAAATTAACAAACAGTAGATGTTGGTTGCATTTTGGTTATTCTATGTAAATATTCTATATAGGATATATGCCTGCATAACCCCATTCAGACCTGATGACATTAAAAGTTAATAAAGCTTAACTTGTGTTAAATTAAAATACATGCACAAACAGTTTAAGGATTCCTTTAAGCATGCAAATCAGACGACTGCTACTGTACATATAAGATACCAGACTTCACTGCCAAATATCACTAAAAAATGTACACACAACTGGGAATACTGCATTAGTACAATATAGTATAAAAACTGTTTAGAAAATATGAGGATTTACTTGTAGACATTTGTGATGGTTGGTTTAAAAAACAGAAATAAAACACAAAACAGTGTTGCGTTCGAACACTTTATTAAATAGTTTGAATTTCCTTGACCACTCCACGTACATGATTATTCACAGCTTGAAAATATGAAATACTTTGGCTTGTTAAGCAATTAGTTAGAGTAAGATTACATGCGCATACTGTATGTACTTAAAGAAAAGAAAAAGACAAAACACACATGATCACAGACACACAGCTGACTGCTTTTGGATTATATTTATGGCTCGTAAGACCAATAGGGTCATTTCACAGTATAGTGGCGTGTACAAATCGAGTGATATCTGGCAGAAAAAGCTTAACATGTTTTGGAAAAAGTATGATAGATTTACAATATGACACTTAAAAGAAGAAAATAATAAACAACAAATGTGTTTTCACATGCATTTAAAGAGGAAAGGCAGGTTACAGGTTAGTTGGATTTTATCTTATGGATTATCCTGGTACTGTATATCCAAATGTTACTGTAAGTTTAGATGCAAATGTAGAATAGCAAAGAACAGGACTAGCACGTACTGTACAAGGCACAGAAGAGAAGAGGAAACACTGCTGGTGAGATTTTTGGTCACATTTTCACAGGTAGCACAAAGTCCACAGTGGTTTCTCAGTTAATATTTATTAACTAAAAGGTACAGTATTATCCCTGACCTGGCTAAGCACATAGAGGCAACAGATATAAAAATATAAAGAGCTTTTTTGGGGGTTTAAAGAATATTTTCAGCTTCTCTCAGATATAGAATGTTATCTGAAATATACAGGTGTGTTAACTTTATATTAACTGCGAAACATAAAGGGAAACTCCACCTATTCTCAAATGAAATGCATAATGCAAATGTAGTGGAGACGATGGTGCAAATACTCTGTGCACCTTTTGAAACGCGAAACCGAACCCGTGTGCGCGAATGATGAAAATGTCAATGGAAGAAATTTATACTCATTAGTTGATAAATAGTATTAATAGTAATATGGAAGTTGTTGATGGAGTTTCCCTTTAGGTCAGAATGTTACTATAATAAACTACTCTGTTTAAAGACATTTAGGCTTTTTAGAATTCTCTCCAACGCTAATAAAATAAATAACTGCAAAACACACCAAGTGTATCTTATTTAGATAAATAAGTGTTTGTATTGTAAAGTGTTTTCTTATCGTTTAGATTGTATACCTTTTAATCTGTGTGTGTGTGTGTGTGTGTGTGTGTGTGTGTCCCCCAACACCCCCTCACGCCTCAGGTTTAGTCTCCTCCTGTGAGGCTGCTTCTGTACCGTTCCTCTCAGCGGCCGTTTCCTCCACAACAGGAAGTGCAGGAGTTTCCAGCTCCTTGGCCGCAGCCTCCACCTCCTCCGCGACCTTCTCCACCTCATGAGCCACTGCCGCCACCTCTTTAGCCGTCTCCTCGACGACGAGGGCCACCTCGGCGACCACCTCCGCTGCCTCCGCGACCACCTCAGTGACCGTCTCCACTACGGAGGCGGGTTCTGCTCGGTCAACTTCGGCGGCGAGCTCCACGGGCGCCGGTGCCGCTTCTTCCACTTTTGCCTCAGGAGGAGCTGCTACCGCTGACACTTCCTCTGCATCTTCATGTGCAGGAAGATGGAGAAGGAGGTTAAAATTCCATTACCTGGTCAGTGGCTAAAATGTTACAAGAGGTAAACTGGAGATATTTAATATTAACAGGTGAGTGCAAAAGTATGCACACCTGTTGTGGAAATTCCTTTGAAAATCACAGGACCTTTACTCCGAGCTGGTTTTACAGATTCCTTCAGCAACAGAATGGTCAAATTTTTTATACTAAGAAATTAAAATTTAAAAACAAACCCTCCAATTATTTGTTAATAATTCTTTACATGCCTCTGACCCTTTATTATGTGAGCAGCTTTTGCGTTCTCCGAAATGCAATATTAATACAGGAAATTTTTTTCACATCATTTCGTAGTCTAACAACATAGTGCGTTTTTACACATCTCGTTTCAAATTTGAGATAACTTTGCAAGAATTGGCCAAGTTTAATGTTTTCGGAGTACCCGAGGAACCCCCAATCTCGCATCAAGCATGGAGAAAACATGCACACGCACGGATCCAAGGTGGGACTCAAACCCTCAACCCTGGAGGTGCAAGGCCAAAGTGTTAACCCCAAACTACCTTTATATCGCTCCTCTTCCCGTTTCAGCGTCTAGGAAAATGAGTAAACGACACCCTGCTAGAAACATGTGGTACCTGGAATGATCTTGTTCTAACGGTCTTAAAGGAGTTCCTATATATGAAGGACACTTCTTGGACGTCTACTTTAAACAATCTAAAAATTTTAACTTTTTTTTGTTTACCACATAATTCAATCTATTATTTTATAGTTTAGTCTCAGTATTGTTCTACAATGCTGATTTGTGTCTTAATACCACAAATGAAGAAAACCCCTTGATTAGAGTAGGCGTGTCCAAACTTTTGGCTGGCACTGTGTGATTCTTCCTATTTCCAGATTTCCAGACTGGAATCAGTTAGACATCCATTCCCCTGTTCCCCTGTAACCCCTGTTCCCATTCTTCACTGAATCAATACACTTTTCTACTGCCACTTCACACATCTTGGTGCAATACATTGTCTTGATTCTTTATAAAACACACACACACACACACACACTTACTTGAACTGTACACAGTATAATGCATTATAATATTGACTCTATTAGAAAGATTGTTATATATGCTCTTATTTATTCATAATAAACGTGTCCCTGAAAAAAAAAACGGCACAATTTATACAGGCTGATATTTTAGAGCCTTTAACTGAATAATTACTGGATTTATTAATTTGAGGTAGAAACACACAAGTCTTATTATACCCATTTAATTCTAATAGAGACTATTAGAGCTGTGTGTGTGTGTGTGTGTGTGTGCGTGCGTTATCTTTTTTATTGATTCATATGTTTTAAATAGATAAATAAATGAACTGAGTGTTGTGAAAAATTATTTGCGCCCCCTTTGAGTTTGAATGGTAGCAGGTGGGTTTGGATGCCCCCCTTAATAAATGAAATCAACTGCATTTTGTAATCACTCAGGTTATCTTTCTATAATATTAAAATTTGTTTGATGATCTCCATTATTGAAGTGTGACAAATACGCCAAAAAAAATAAAATAAAATAATAATAATCAGGAAGAGGGCAAATACTTTTTTCACAGCACTGTACCTTTTCCTTGCAATGAGCACGTATAAGCATTTTTTGAGAATAGTCTTCAGAAACATGAGGAAAGTTTTATGGGCTCACCACTGTATCCCCGGTGTACATACTACACATATACTGTACATGTAATAAACTGCTGTATCAGTGAATGTATGTGTATATAAATAAAAGATCTTTAATACATTCCTAATTATCAGTAAACTGTTAATTCCTCACATCTCTCTCACCTTGTCCTGGTCCATGGCCTCATGCACGATTTATCTTCTCCCAAAGTAAAGCTGTCTATTAAACTAAAAACCAGTTACATGGCACACGGGAATAACAGTAGAGAAAAGAGAGAAAGGCAACCAGACTTCGGAAGAGACATGAGGACGGTAAAGAGGACAGGAACATTAAAACGACTAATGCTTTCCTGTAAAATTACCTCAACACACAGACAGAACCAGAGGCGCTTTGGGTTTTTTTTGCATTGCAGGTTTAATGATTTGAAAAAGAGAAAATATGACTTTTACATGGCTTCCTGACAAGAATCTTAAAAGCACATCCAGAGCAACACATTACACAAGAAACAAGCTCTCCTGTCTAAAGTGGTTTGAGACACAGAGTGAGAAGAGAGGCAGAGTTTTCAGGCAAAAAAGAAGACAGAACAGGACAGACAGCAGGACTCGAAGTTAAAAGGAGGAGTGCGGCGGAAGGGCAAGGCAGACAGACGGATCCGGAGACTCGACTGCGCCGGTTAGTTAGTCGTCTGGAAAAAGTCAGAAGAGAGGCAGTTAGAAAAGAAAGGAAAAAAAAGAGACTCACACACTACTCGTGTATGTGACCAACACTTAAACAGTGGAAATAAAAGTGTACCCTGAGGTGGCACATGCAATATGTTCTAATGGAAAAAAAAATGAAACACTAGAGGGCGTGCATTTCCAGGAAAATACAAAATCATTAACCATTAACTGTGTGGCTTGACAAAGCAAACGGCCAAAACACATTATTGGTGTGGATTTTTAAAATGTATTTATTTTATGTTATACATATAATACAGAAAATGTGTGTGCCAAAGAAGCTACTTTTGAAGTTTATTCAGCATGGAAGTGACTGAAGTGACTAGCTTCCCAAAAAATCTCAAGTCACTAACATCAGCCGTTTGAGAGATGAATTTATACAGTATGTGGTCCAAAAATGGCCATTTTCAGCATTATACCATCACTTAAACAACAATCACTTAAAATGCAAATTATTAATATTTCCTTATGAGTATTGACACTAAAATAGGTGTAAACTTCTATAAGCATATGACCTGTAAAAATTGTTGCTTAAATAGTTTTTGCATTTCGGTCAAAAAGCAAAAAATCTGTAGTGTCCGTAACCTTGTCAAATTCATTCTGCGATATTCGAATAATACACTTTTTTCATGTCTTTTCATGTGAAATCCAGATTGGCCAAGTTTCATCTGAATGACAGTTAAGATCATTGAAGGATTAAAAAAAAAAAATAAAGTTATGGACATTACAGACATAAAGGGCTTGAAATTGTTTTTAACAAATGTGTTTCTTTTTATCTGATAAAAATATAAATGTATACAGTATGCATATTTACAAAAAAAAAAAAAAAAAAAAGGAGCATGGCAGAATCCAAAAGCATGGATCGGGAGATAAGAAGCATTAAGTATAATGAAAAATGGTGTTATATAATCCTATCTGAAAATTGAATTTTTTACCTAGATGAGACATTTTTAGGTTTACATTTAGGCATTTGGCAGACGACCTTGCCCAGACGACTTACAAAAAATGCTTCCATCATTGGATAGATACTTACACTGGGTTATTGGGTTACTAACTATCTAACTTTTTAGTACAAATACCGCATTTTGGTCGAGAACTCCTGGCGTCACCTCAAAGTTTACTTTTTTTTTTTTTTTTTACTTCTCTCTAAAAGGCAAAAAAAAGAAAAAAAAACGTTGAGCACAAATTCCAGAGCATTTATTCTGAGCGGAAAACCTCTTACAGTGGACAGAAAACATCACAATATCGACGAGTGGTAATACAGACTGTCAGTATCCCTGTTGATTCTGTACCATGCGACTACATCAAGTGTTTAAGTGATCCCATTCATGGTTTTTTGACGGTTCAGCACTATCCTCACAGGTTTTTGATAATGTGTTGAAGGGTTTCTAATCCGGTTCTAGACATTTCAAATCTCCTTAGTTGTCTTCTTTACTTGAGGCGGCAAAATAATTTGACCTTTATGAAGGTGAACTTTTTTAGCCTGGTCTGGGTTGACTGACGATTTTTCTCTCTTTCTCCCAATGCCATTAGCAAAGTGAATGGCAGTGACGGATACCGAATGTGATGTGTTAATTCGCCAAGCCTGCACAAACATAACATGTTATTGAACCTATTGTGCTCTGAAAGAGAAGGAATGTTGTGCAGTGCTGCAGGATTGGAGGGACACCAGACAACGCTCTCGTCTCGTAGATCTACTTTCTCGCTGGTGCCCAGTTTCAAAAAGAACAGCTTTAATGTTTAAATGTTTAAACGACATCGATATTAATTTAAAGCCAGCTGATGAACAGGTTTCTACTAACACATTAAGCCTAAACCAAATCACTAATAATACTACTACACTTTTACTTCCTTGTACTTAGATCACCTACAGTGCATAACATCCTATAAAACCATGTCCCCAGTAAAGAGTTCACAGCCCTGAATCTACTGTAAATCACTGCTTGTGCTAAATGGCTTCCCTATCCCCAACATTATCGACCTACAGTATATCTCTATAGGTTTATATTCATACACACACCTAAAGCGATATACAGTAATACGGTGCGTTTGTGTGTGAATGGAGGTCCAGTGTATATCAAGATGTTTGTCAGCGGTATAGAGTACGGTAAGTGATGTGTAATGAGCTGTGGCTCGGTCCTAACTGCTGGGTTTACATGGAGGAACCCATAACAGAGGAATGATGAGATTAAATAAGGAAGGTTGTGTTCGGGAGATTGCTGTATCTGGGATGTGTTTGAGATTATAGCGCGTGTCTTGAAACAGCACATTATGTACGAAATAAATCATAACTGGGTCATGCTGTGATGGGAAAATAAACAAACAAAGGGTGGTGTTTATTCTGTACTAGTTTTAGGGGTTTTATTCCTAGTTATACTGTACTGTATATTGTTATATTTATAGTATTTATTTATTTTACCATAACTGTGAGTCATGAGTAGACTGCAAATTTGATTTGATTCAGTATAAACGATTTATTAATATTCTGTGTAACTTGTGTTGTTGATAGTGTATGTCTAGACATCACCTCATATAGTGAATTCACAAAACAACACTGGAGGTGTCCAAAATGTACATTAATCTCCTTTGAACAGTTGATATTGAGATGTATCTGATACTTATCCTTCATAACGGCTCTAATCTGATGTCTGATGTCATAGTTTTTGAATAAATCCAGCATTGTTCTATGAATGTAGAAAGTAAATAAAAAACATTAAATAATTAGAAGGCGTGTACAGACTTTTGACTTGCATTGTATACTCATATGAGATATAGTGTCATGTTTAAAAGTTAGTACCCCATCTTCTTCTAATTCTATATAAAAAAAGAAGTAAACTTTACACCTTCCACATTCCGAATTCTAAAAAACAGTCGAGTACCAGACCCATAACAATTTGATAGACAAAAAATATGATTTATGAAAATTCCTAAAAAACTGAGATCTTCTCTTAAAGTTCACACTGCACTTGTTTTTCGTAAAATCACTTTAAAAATACAGATTCTCAAATGAGTGCGGCTCGGTGGGGCTATTTTTGGTAGGTAACCTTCCTTCAAGGTTAAAAATACACCTGACCTTTCACCTACTCACCCTCATCACACTGGGAGGGGGAAAAAAAAAAAAAAAAAAACGGCCGCTTATTTGAATCTCTTACTGACTCTGTATCTCCCCCCCCCCCCTCCCCCACTTCACAGTAAGCACTTTAAACACTGACTAAGCTGAACAGTTTGTTGAGGAATGCTTCGCTGTGTGTGTGTGTGTGTGTGTGTGTGGACTTACTCTTTGTTGGCCATGGTTTGGTTTTGCCCTCGTTCTTGGGTCGTGACGCGATCTCAGTAATACGCTCAGTAAAGCGAGCGCTGTCTCTACACACCGTCCTGTACGCCTGTAAATAATATATTTTTTGAATTATCACATAATCAAGTAAAGCTGCTTTTCTTTCTGTCTTTTTTTTTTTTTTGCACCATGCCAGCTTCTACTGCGGCTATACTCACGGCGAGAGTCAGTTTGTGTTATTCAACATTAAAACTAGATAAGATGTTTTAAGATAATTTTTTTCTAAGAACTTTAAAACTAAATTTGGATTTACTTGTTTAAAAACTTTTTAAAAAGTGTAAAGAAAATAAAACAAGTAGTAAAAGGAGTACTAACAGGAGTAAAAGAATTACAGTTGAATAAAATATGTTTGATGGACAGATGGGTTTTACATGATGATGAATTTTCTCTTGATAACGTTACGATTTCCGCAATCTGTTTTTATATTTTCTGATCCTTGGAGACATGATTTTGAGTCTGTTATTATAAGCTGCTTTTCACACTCATAGGCCTGAAACAATGAAGGACTTACATAAGTCACAGCAGCGGCGAAGGCTCCACCACAGAGCAGAACTAACATAACGTTCTCTCCAGTACCGCCAGGAACAGAGGACATGAGCCTCCGAGGAACGACTGCAGAAAGAGAGAGAGAGAGAGAGAGCGAGCATATGGTTATCAATAATTTAATGTTATAAGATAAATAAAGTCACGTCAGCTTTTGCAAAACATCAATTAAAGCTTTATGTTTTTTTAACCAATGACAAAATCATTTGCACTAATAACAATAGCATGCCGCGTACCTGCCGAAATTTAATTAATACACAAGTACATATATAATATATTACATAATGATGGCAAAGAACATCGTCTGTATCGTCTCAGTATAACAGCATTGTAAACAAACCCCAACTCTCCAGTACGGACGCACAACAGGGTTGACATCAAAAATAAATTTTAGTCCAAAGTTACCCGATCCTTGTTTACAAAGAGAGTTGTTGTGCCGTGTGACAGAAGAGACACGACACATCTTTAACAGGCAATAAAGAGAAAGTCAACAATCAATTGCACGGTTTGAGACACACACACATCCACACATGTCAGGATACATGTGCAAATACAGAGTACGAAATTTGGCACTGGTTTAAAAAAAAATTTATGTTTTTTTAAAAAGGTACAAACTTAATACTTAAACAATCAGTAACTGGAAATGTTCCTAATACACTTGTTCTAATATTCAAGGATCCAATACTAAACCAGGACTGCGTGACACAAACACACACACATTTAAATTTTATTAAATTAATTCACTTATATTAAACAAATCTAGGCCTAAGATTTATTTGGTAATGTTCCAGGATTCAAAGTGTACTCCACACACACACACACACACAATCTCACAGCATGTTTGTCTAAGAGATGGCGTGTGGTGACAAAGTAAACGAACTCAGATTTCTGAGGTGAAAAAGGCATCATGCTATCCGCTAATCCAGTAGGATTATAGCAGCGTGCGTGCGTTTTGGGTTTATACACTGGACAGGCGTTTTAACAAGGATGTTGCGACTAGTTCATCATAATGGGTGACACTTACTGTAGCGGCACAGTTTAAGTCAATACCCATCAGTCTGGAACAGGATCAATCTGAACTCATCAGATCACATGACCTTTTCCCAATCACTCCAAAGTCCAATCTTAAAGCTCCTGGGTAAAGTCAACGCCATTTATCTGAGGAGTCTCACTAATCACTGGTTTTCACACACAGCTGTTTAACCCCAGTCCCACAGGTTCGCGTGACTGTGTGTGAAATGATCTTACTTTCACTATTAAACACAGCTTTTTTTTTTTTTTACAGTTGATTTTTACTTCACAAAGTGATCTCCATTCACTCTGAACTATTTACACTATTTAAATAGAATCACAACTATTTACTGTACACGCTGCCGAGTAATGTAGGTTTTTTTGTTGAAATTAATTCGAAGTTAAATGTTAAATTCTTGTGTTTGAAGTTAGTTTGTATTGTTAAAAAATACTGTGCTTGGTTCGACCCCGGGTGATGCTGTTGCCTCTCACAGCCGGAGGCATAGAGAGAGCTGATTGGCCGAGCTCTCGCAGAAGGGGAGGGATGAGAGGTACTTCGCGCTCCGACATTAACGACGGCTCTACAAGCCAATCAGGGGGCGCCTGTGAGCTTGCGTAAGCGGAAGGAGCGGATAGCGCTGTTCCTCCGAGTGTGTTACGTCGCCCCCAACGGTGCGTGAGCAGGCAGTTCGAAAAAAAATGATCGGTGACGCCACGTGGGTCGGAGGAAACACGTGGGCGGTCTGCGGCCCTCCCGACTGAGTGGCGGTAGGAGCTTAAAGTGGGAGCCCCCTAGTGACTGGGAGGAATTGGACACGATTAAATTAGGGGAGAAAATCCGGAAAAATCGGGGCAAAAAATAAATTTAAAAATAAATAAATAAATAAATAAATACTGTGCTTGGTTTTTAAGTGAGAAAACTAATGTTATAAGGATTGGGATACATTTAATTACTTATTAAACTTAAGGGTTTAAAATTGTTACAAAATTGGGGAAAAATGGAATATCAAATTGGGATACAGTATATTAAAAAAAAAAATAGAATCACAATTTTAATTGAATGGGCACCGAGGTATCATGATAATATCATATCGGGAGGCAGGGGTTCCTCCCATCCCTTGTAAACATGCAAGTGTATCTAAGAACGAAGAGCAAAAATAATGTAAACACTGGTCAGCTGGGGGAGCAATCATTCCTTGGCACGGTACATATCAATCGTGCCTAATATAAAAACGCTCTAAACAGACTCGACTACAGTTCCCGAGCCTGAAACAATTGTGTTCTCACTCATTAAACTGAACCAGACTTTGGGGTCAAGTGGTCTTGAAAGCGATCCCTAACGTAAAAAACGCTTTAGGAGGAATCACTTCCTGTCCTCTGACAAATCAGAGGACAGTAAAGATTAACAGAATTTGATGTATTTGTATAAATAAAGACAGATAATCAAATAACCAATAACAATATAAAATATACTAAAGCATAGGAAGACATTTTAAACCTTGATATGTTGTTGAGTTTGAACGTGAGTTTCTCTCACTCACACACACACACTCGAGTGAACAAACGTGCACCCATGCATGCACATGTACACACACACATGCACGTATGGGGTAATTTTTCCAGCCCCTCCTCCTCTCATCCCTTCCAGCTCTAACCAAGGTCATGAACGGAATATCCTACTAGTATGTTTTATCTAATAAACAACTACAAAAAAAAGAATGCTCAAAATAATGCTTGATAGCAATGCTGTATAGTGTTGTGTTTTTGTAACACATGATTGTGCATGCCAAAAAAAAAAAAAAAAAAAAAAAAAAAAACACACGACCTAGCTTACAATCTTACAATAACTGTATGAAAAAGAAACAGAAAAAGGGGGTTAGAGTAATAAATTCACTCTTAATGTAAAAAAACAAAGTGTGCACAGAGGTAAATGTACTAGAGTTAAATGTCCTTTATTTTAATGCATGGTTGTTTAGGACATTTTTTTTTTTTATTATTAAAATCAACTAGACAACAAGACTTTATCACACTGCAAATTGGTATTTAATGCAATACCCTTTAAACAAATCCTCACTTTAAATACTTCATGCACTAAGAAGCCTGTACATGTAACACAAGTTAAATCTAATGATCTGACCTTCACCTCCCCTTTAAAAATGCACGTGCACATGTTTTAAACAAAAAACGTAAAATTCCCATTTAGTGCATGTATTATACATTGTTTAGATGATTGCATAGCACATAGATGACTTTTTTTCTGTGTCAGATATTACATTTTAAGGTTAGACAGGTTACATGAAGCATAACTTTAAAGCATGTTATCTCTCACCATCTCTGTGCAGGATTACACGGTGTGTCATGGAGTGTCTGCTCAGAGAGGAAAACCTCTGCAAAGCCGCCCTGCACGGATACATCGCCTTCTTCCAGGGAGAGACGACTGTAGAGAGGTAAGGAGAGGCAGAGCTACAGCAGCAGCTCAAGTGAGACAGCAGAGAGCAGCGCAGGAGAAATTAAAGGGAACGCGTGAGAGCAGCACGGGGGAGTCGGTTCAATGAACCGAGTCTTTCTGGGTGAGTCGATTTGCATATATGAGCTGCTTATTGCATTCTAATTTAATCATAACTAGCATAGAATTTCCATATTTTTTTTAACCTGTCAAAAAACTTGAACAATTCTCCCCAGAAAATAATAACAAAATAAAAATTAACCGATTTGGTGATTAAAGTGTCAACATATTTATGCGCGAGTCAAGTCGAATGAACTCATGCGTACCACTCACTGTGTGCGTACTACGTCACACTCATGCGGAAGTGAATTCCTGTTTTTAATATTATTTTAAAAATATTATTATTACAATTTTAAATAAAAAATATTTTTGTTATTGTTGTAAGCTTTGTTTTGTTGTAGTAACTGAAAGATTTAATGTTTTTTTTCCAGCGCCTTTAGCTAGATAAGCTTTATCTAGCATTTATGTGCAGCCAAAAAAACACGCGCAGGCGAGTGTAATTCGTCCAGACTCACGTGACTCTTTTGGCACATGTAGCTGTACAGTGAAACAGGCAAGAGACTGTGCAAAACTAAAAAGTCATTTTCCCCATTTTAATATTTTCTTACACGTCACAAGTAAATATACTTTATGACAGAAATTATCATGTTTAATCCGAAATTTTAATCCTATGTGAAGAAACTTATTAAGACCACCTGAACTTGCATGAGATGCAATACAACTTCTTCCCATAAGAAATAATGCGAATGCATTATAGGTTTCTCGCCTGCCATATGGAAGGCCAGGGTTTGATCCTCAATCAAAGTCCGAACCTCAGCCACTGGATGCAGTGTCGGTCCCAAGCCCAGGTGAAGTGGGAGGGTTGCATCAGGAAGGGCATCCGGAGTAAAAACCTGTGTCAAGTTGTGTACGGACCGGAGGGTCCACTGTGACGACCCCTTGACGGGAGCAGCTGAAAGTTCAACAACAACCAATTTCCAACACTATAATCAGATTTTCGCATATTAAAACATTTAAAAAAGGCATTAAACCTCACTTAACCCTAATTTATGATTTCTTTCTTAATTTCCACTGAAAGTGGCTCGCTTTTCTTCTTGCTAACTTTCTTGGGATCCATTGTCCTATGCTTTCACTAAATATTGCACAAAATCTAAAAGAATATGTAAACTTGTTTCGCATAGCTTTCTGCTGACACAAACAAATTTTAAACAGCTCATGGACATACGAACAACTTAGGCTAGCGTTTGGTTCAGTTGATTCATTCATACACTGAAAATGCTTCGTATGCTGATAACAATGTCTTCCTAAATTCAAATTCTTGAAGCAAAAATTTGTAAAGGGAAGTCATTTGTATGCCGAGTCTCCTCTCTATTTATGTTACCCTTCAATAAAATTGTCTTTTTAAAAGTCAGTGCAAGCTACACCTCCCATCCCCCCCAAAAAAGTGGCTGTTTCAGAGGAATCAGATTATTGCCCTGCAGCAAGCAAAGAAACCATAAAAATGCCTTTATTTAAACCTGGAAGAACAGTGATGAACCCTCAACTCCATTGAAGAAATGTGGCAAAAAAAAGGAATGAATGAGCATGATCAGGGACCACTTAAAGGCTTGGTGAAGTTGCATTGTAAGGACAAGCAACAGAGCTATGTTTAATAGTGAAAGTATTTCCATACACACACAATGTGATGGGAACTTGCAGGATTGGGACTAAACAGCTGTGGGTGAACAAGACTAGTGAGACTAATCAGAAAAAATGGCTTTTGCTAGGAATCATAAAGATTGGGCTTTGAATCAAATGAAAAATGTCATGTGGTCTGATGAGGTCAGATTGAGCATTCCAGAGCGATGGGCGTGTCAGGGTAAGAAGGGAAGTGCGTGAAGCGATGCACCAATCATGTATAGTGGACACTGTACAAGCCTCTGAATGCAGTGATATGATCTGGGGTTGCTTCGTTGTTTAGTAATATCATGTGGCAATAAAATGAAGTCAGCTGATGACATGCATATATTTGAATTGAATCCAGGACAATCATTCCAGATTGTGACAGAGTGGTTCTGGGAGCACAAGGAATCATTTTGCTCTAGTAGTGTCCAGTACAAAACATCCGATATGAATATTTGAATTGACCCAGGTGTTCATACTGTATATCTGGTTGATAAACTCAGATATTTGAGACGCCTGTCGTTTGGCCAGCGGCTCTTAAACAACTCCAGCATGGAATGTTTTCTTCTCGATAAGACCCGTAACTGTCTGTTCTGCAGTTAACACCATTACACTGTTATTTTAGGTTTTCTACACATTTCCATACTATGAAATATTTTATTTTTGCCTTTTTACACAAATTTCAGTATTACTTCTCATGCATTTCAGAATATTTTAATCCTGTGTATACATTTGATTTGTGAGTTAATAACTTTAGATGGCTATGTTGATTTGACATTGAAACCAGATGTACCTTACTGAGAGGCACTGTTCTAAGGTCATATTTTGTCCTTGGGATAAATAATTCTTTAGGCCCCTTTATTCCTCACAAACAGTGAAGCATTCTTCTTCTTTCACAGTCTGAGTATGTGGAAAAACATGGTAAGGGATTGATTTAAGTTCTACCACCGTTCTACTTCAATTTGGACCATACAGACACAGAGGTGTTAATGGTATTTAAACTTGTGTAAAAACCCACTGTAGTCTGACTGTCTGCTCCTATGAATGTATTTTGTTCTCAATTATACATCTTCCCTAAATTTCCAGAACACTCTTACTTCTTAACTCACCAAAAGGATCAGAAATTCTTGCTGCACCGGAGGTTAAATAAGCAAAGCTAAAATCTGCTCAGATCCTAATGCAAAATGAATACCCCCACCACACATTGTACGTTTAACTTATCAGACTACTGTACATTACCGATGCTAATGGGTAAAAATCAAATCTCTGTAACATCATCCGACAGACAATGAACACATATACAGCTTTATTATACATAGTTATAAATGACACTGAAGCAGTGGAGCACACAGGTACAGGAAAACATCTGAAAAAGAAAAAAAAAATTATTATGAGTAACTGGCAATGCCTAATTATATTTATAAAAATAGTTTTGACTCCTGTGTCTCAAACTGAAAATTTACTCAACATATAATGAATACTTTACACAACACAAGTCAAAAATAAGTCATAAATGAATAAAATTAATTAAATAAAATTAAAACAGACAATTAAAAAAATGTCTGTTTTAGTGAGGTTATCTGTTATCATGTGTCAGCATGGCTGTATAGAGTAAAAGCTGAAAATCTTGGACAGACTTGATTGGATTCTACTTTCAGGCATTGTGTTTTTTTTATTTAGTTTGATTTGTCTCAAGCAGCTTTCTCTCTTTAAAAGTATTTAAAAATACTATATGTTTCTATTAACCACTGAAATGCTGTCTAACTTGTGTTGATTTTTAAAAAAATGTCAAGTCTAGTAGAAAATAAAAATAGCACCAACTCGACATAAACTAAAGGATGATAAATCTCGCTAAAACATAAGGTGCATGTTTTTGTGTATTCGCAAATGCACTTTTTTTTTTTAAAATACAAAATTCGACCATTAATTGCTGTACTGAATTGAGACAGATTCAGACTTTTCTCTAAAAGATCCGGTTTATAGACAGTACTATGCAAAGGTTTTGACCCTCCCTTCTTCATATTTGAACTTCCAAAGAGACTGACTTTCTTGTATTTTAATGTAGTCTTGAGGAATAGTTCTCTAGGCATCCTGAAGGATTTTCTCAGCTCTTATTTTTGTCTTTCATTTTCAGTCCAGTCCCTGTATCTGAGGAGTTTCAGAGGAATGTCTTTTGTTTAAGCGACACAGTGACACACGAATCAACCCTAAGGCATGAACCAGGTGCAGATTCTGACAGATGATCAGGTCGGTGATTAGTATACTGCTGATGCTGAACGGCTGGAACAGGCGAGAAGGGGAAAAGACGTTGCTGCTCAGGTTGTTACATAAACAACCTTTAAGCATTTGCAGCCTGTGACACCATTTTTTTAATTCATCATCATTTAATTTAATGTAAAGAAATGAAGGCCTCAAGACTTTTGCACAGTACTGTATGTATATATTTGCATGTCTTATAGCTTAGATTGTGCTGTGAACATAGCCTTAAAAGCCTAAGGGCTGCTTACACATTACTCCAGTCCGTTCCTTGTTTTGTATTCCTGCATGTCGCTTGAACGCTGTTTAAAGAGCTGATGGGGAGGCAAAAAAAAGAGAGTATATTTATATATATATATATATATACATACACACACACACATACACATTTCATTATGTGTACTCATTGAACAACGTATAAGTCACAGAACTAGCAGTGAAACGTGTAATATTACCATCGCCCACAGGAGAGCTGTGGTCCCGAAGGTTAGGCCCACTCTCAGCATGTTCGGTCGGGAAGGATCTGGCTTGACTGCGGTAAAAGCATTTCTGCTCACGACTTGAGGAGAAAAAAAGAAGAAGAGAAGATTTAAAAATTGATTGTCATGGCAGAGTTTCAGTTAACACTGAGTAGGTCTCCCTTCTGCAACCAAAACATTGACATTCTGTGTGCGCTCTGTCCCCTTTCTATTATAGCCAACCAGCATTAACCTTTTCAGCAATTTGATCTACACTAGCTCTTCTATTGGATCAGACTACACGGGCCAGACTTCACTCCCCATGTGCATCAGTGAGCCTTGGCCACACATGACCCTGTGTCAGTTCACCGTTTCCTTCCTTGGATTTCTTCTTTGGCATGTCCTGGCCTCTGCAGCCTGGGAACATCCCACAAGAGCTGCAATTTGACCTGGAGTTGCTCCGACCCAGTTTCCTCATCATCACAATCTGACCCTTCTCACAGTAGCCACATTCTTAAAATCTCATTAGAATGGTGAATGGAAGTGGGTAGGAAATATTAGGTAGCAAGTGAACATTGTTTCCTGAAGTAGATTGGTCAGACCAAAAGTGATCCAAGGAAGGAAAACCAGTGAGCTGGCGACAGGGTCATGGCTCACTGATGCACATGGGAGTGAAGGCTGGTCCATGTAGAAATTAAGAAAATGGTTAATACTGCTTGTGATAGAAAGGTCTCAGAACACACAGTGCATCACTACTCAATGTTAGGCAGGTGGTCATAATGTTATCGCTGATGAGTGTACATATATTCTATATCAGCTAAACGTCTCATTACCTAATTATTAATGATTAAGTGTTTCTTTTTTTAAACAATGTTATTATAATCATGTGATTTGCTCGGAGCTTGCACTAACTACCTGAACTGCTATTAAAGACAATTAATCAACACTTTATCTATAATGAAAACAGAAAAGTCAAGAATATAATTGCTTATCTTTGCAGTAGTTTATACTCAGACATTGGTACACACTAAGCTAAGCTAACAGGCTAATAGGCTAAGCTAAGGTCAGCCATGCTAGCTTAAACAACCAAATGAAGATATCTATAAAGATTTAACGTTTATTTAAAAGAATTAACACGTACCAAACTCTAAGATTACACACATATCGATACTTACTTTTATTTAAAGCTATAACCCGCAGTAATGACCGACCGAGAGGCATTTTAACACCAGAGGACGCGCTGCTCGATTAGCTCAGTGTTCGATTAAACTCTCCTGAACTGACAGAAACAGACACACACACCGAGCAATCGATTTAGCGTTTAAATTAATGTTAAAATGTGAAATGAAGTAAAAACTCACTAGTGTTTAAAAATAGTCGATTGGAAGTATTAAGCTATAAATAATTGAGTAGTACATTTAAGATTAACTAGATTAACCAAAAGACAAAAACAGAATATCATTAACCATTAAACTAGTTATTTAACCAATTTAAATGTCTTTCATTTAAACAAAATCCATATATTTATTGAAATCTTATGTTCTGACATATGTTTAGTCATGGCTCTGTGCTGGACACTCAAGTTCTTCCACTCCAATTAGAACACACCATATCTTTATGGAACCGGTGCATTGTGCACAGGGCCATTGTCATGCTCGAACATGTCATGCTTCTGTTATATTAAACTTTCAGCTGCATAACACACATGATGTTATATAATTTCTATCTGTTATCACCCAAATGAGGATGGGTTCCCTGACTGAGTCTGGTTCCTCTCAAGGTTTCTTCCTATTGCCATCTCAGGGAGTTTTTCCTTGCCACTGTCGTCGTCACCCTTGGCTTGCTCATCAGAGACATTTCATTCATCATTCATTCATTCATTCATCTCATTATCATCTAGACACATTTTTCTCACACATACACACTTCCATAAATTTTCTTTTTTATTTTATTTTATTTCTTTCATTTTTGTGAAGCTGCTTTGAGACAATGACCATTGTTACTGTGTACTTTAGGGGTTGCACAGCTATAGCTATAGTAACTATAACTACTAATTTCTAATTTCTTACTTATTAGATACTAATTTTGTTAAATAAATGAGTATAATAATAGTTTAAATCACCTTACTAGTTTTAAGGGCACCTTCATCAAACTCTTTTTTTGCAGTAACTGTTACTTGTATCTTTCTTATCAACTCTACATCCTACCTTAAATATTATAATCAGCCATAGTCACATGACTATGTACACCTTAATAAAATAAACCATCAAAATATGTGGTGTGAAAACTCTTGTAAACACTTGAAAATAATTAGTAGTATGAGGTACAGATGTGTGCAGTTTTATAAGTAAAACAGAATATGCGAGAATATATGAGTTCTTCTGGCAACTTTGTCACACTTGCTCCTTTCTATTTTCATGCACAATTCAGGAGCCTATTTATTTAATTTCATTTGATTTTCCATTTGAAAGCTGGTCTGTCATGTAATATGTTGCTTTTTTTTCTTTTACAGGCATGCAAATGTTCTTAAGACATCCTAAGACATCACTAAGTAAATTTTTGTAAATCTCTTTGCATAGCTCTTTGCATGTCCCCCCTGGGACTTGGGGTGGGGTCATCTGTACCATTTGACCACCTGACGGTGAGGCTGAGCCTTAGCCATCTGACTAAGGACGAATTTTAGAAGCATTCAGAAATACTGTATTTATGAAAACATTTGAGATTAAGAACATTTGAGATTAAGAAGGCTTAGTTTTAAAACTCTTTTTTTTAAATGTGGATTTGTCTTATACAAATGGAGATAAATTTTTATTACTTTATATATTTTTTTACACTATTCTATTTAAATTTTAATCTCTTTTTTGTACTTTTTTATTACTACTTTTTGAAATTTGATCTATCTATTCCTTTTATTTTTCTTCTGACGTGTTTTTGAGCTTTGGCCATTCAAATGTAAATATTTGTCATGCCAATAAAAAAAAACATGCACCTTTGAATTGTGAATGTTAATAGATAAATAGACAGACAGAAAGATAGTCAGACAGATATACTGACAGATAGATAGATAGACAGGCAGGTGGACAGACATACACATAGAGAGACATACTTTACATAGACAGACAGACAGACGAACAGATACTTTATTGATCCAGAAGGAAATTCCATTTAATTTTTTTAAATATTTAAATTATCATTTAATAATTATTTAACGAAAAAGCCATTAAAATTATTTTTTTCAAATAATAAGATTTAAAGTGATTTTGCACAATAAAGCATAAACCGCAAGTATTACTGTTAGTAGTAGTATGCACTTTGTAAACAAAAATGACCATTACTACTAATAACAATAATAAAATGCGTATTTCTGTGTAGTTTTATGATTTTACCCGGAAGAGAAGCTCGGGCAGGTGCGCATGCGCAAACGGCTCAGGTCCCGGAGAAAAGCCGAGGCCGCCATGTTGGCTCCGTCACCACGTGAAGACTCCTGATCCAAACGCCAGGGAAGTTTCAGGGACGCAGTTCTACTAGAACCTGGTCCTGTGCGAGGGGATTGTGCTCACGGCCCGGCTCCGATTAGTGTTCACAGCACACAGAGAGAGCAGTGACAGCAGCAGCCATGCCCTCAGGAACACTGCCGCCCAAAGAGAACGCGCTCTTTAAGAGAATACTGGTGAGTTATGGCATGTTCTGGAACAAACTACCAGTTTAGGAAACCACTTAGTACCTCAGGAGTCACTAACTAACCTGGTTAAAGTTAACTAAAGTTAGAAATAATGCTTCTTTATTTGTTTAGACAGCGAAAATAAGTAAAGTCCCCGGACTCATGGGGAGGAGTGCAAATGACATGTACATTCCCTGTATCAGTGCACTACAGAGGGGGTGACGTCACGCCTTATACGCCCTACCGATTCTCACTATATAGTTATTAAATAGTGATTTGGAACCGAGCCATGGGGTTAGCCATCGTTTAAACCTGTTTCATGGTCAGTTACAGCTCTATGGTTACTCTAATGCAACCATTTAATTAACTAATTAATTAATATTATTATTATTTAAAACTGGCCATGTTTTTTTATTTATAATATTTAAATCCTTTCATATTTTAATTAGTTAAGTTACTTTACACTCTAATCTAGAAAGTTGTCTTATACTAATCTTTACACAAGGCATACAAAGATAAAAAAATGAAGAAAAATATAGGTTACATTTCGATTTAGTATATAGATAAATATAGAGTAATATTTAACTTTGAAACTGAAAAGACAAATACATAATTTTTCTCTTTGCTTTTCAATGCACTTTGTCCATCTGTCAAAAAGCTTTTATATTCCCTCGTTAAAAGATGAGCCGTGAATGCACCGCTGTCTTCAGTTCTTCATCAGAGGTGAATCTTCGTCCTCGTAGGGCTGCTTTCAGAGGACCAAACAGGTGAAGGTCTTACAGCGTGAGATCAGGACTATAGGGAGGATTAACACCTCAAAACAGAGTCGACAGTGTGGGCAGAAGTGTGTGGCTGTGCATCGTCTCGCGAAAGCACGACGCCCTCGGATATCAGTCCTCTGCGTTTAATCTGAAGTTTAGTCTTCAGGTCTTCAATAAGCGTCTCACTGTAACGGGCGCTGCTGATTGTTGAATCTTTTTTCTGATAATGTTCCAATACTGCCCCTTGAGAATCCCAGAAAATTGTACGCGTTGGTGAATTTTCCAGCTGATGGTCGAGTTTTGAACTTTTTCTCGGTGGCGATTGATGATGTTTCCATTCCAGTCTCTGCCGTTTACTCTCAGGCTGGTAGTGATGAATCCGTGTCTCGTCACCAGTAATGATTCTCTTTAAAAACTTTTACATTCCTTAGAGCATCGCTCCAGATTTTGTTTGCAGATATCCAAACACCCCTGTTCATGCTCTGCCGCGAGTTATTTCGGCATCGGGTACACTCTAATACCACAACAGAAAACAGAACAAAACCCAGAATCACGCTGCTGTTCTTTCGTGCAAATCACAAGAGGGGCATTTACGTTCGTTAGTTTAGTATCAACTAACAAGTTAAACTTTTATTAGTTTTAATATAACTCACCCTCTGAACAGTTTTGTCAGATTTATAAGGTTTGGTGTTAATCGGAGAATAATCGGTATTAGGGTGGTGTGCTGAAGCAGAGTTTCAGTTAACCAGAGTGAAATCTCTCTCTCTCTCTCTCTCTCTCTAATGCATCAGAGATGCTACGAGCACAAGCAATACAGAAACGGCCTGAAGTTCTGCAAGCAGATCCTGTCCAACCCCAAGTTTGCCGAGCATGGAGGTAAGATTAGCGTAAACCCTGCCTTAATGCTCTGTGTGGTTTGTTTAAACCTGATTTTTTTTTTTTTTTATGTATACTGAGTGTTCTCTCTCTCTCTCTCTCTCTCTGTCTTTGCATACCTCTCTCTCTCTATCAGAGACACTGGCGATGAAGGGACTGACTCTGAACTGTCTGGGAAGAAAAGAAGAAGCGTACGATCTTGTCAGAAAAGGCCTGCGCAACGACCTGAAGAGTCACGTCTGTATCCTTCTCAAAGCCGCAGTGGAATTGTTTTTATTATTGTTAGTTTATCAGTAACATCATAACCTTTTGTAATTTCAAAAACTTTTTGAGGTGCGTTCAAGTCAAAGCGTTCACGTTCACAGACGTACGGCCTCGCACCATTCAAATGTTTTACTGCGGCTAAGAGCCTCATCACTGTCCTGTGCTCGAAATCTCCTGTATGTTTTAAACACCTTCATTCACAACAAATCTCCTGGTCTGACTTGAGCTCCTCTCACACATATTTGAAGTGGAATGTATTTGAGGAGAGTTTTAAATCGCTACTAACTCCTCGTCGAGGTGGTTGGTTTGTGTGTGCGCATGCAGGCGCGTGTGTGTGGTTTCCTGTTTCTCCTTGACTCCGCCCCCTCCGCAGGCTGGCATGTCTACGGTTTGCTGCAGCGTTCTGATAAGAAATACGACGAAGCTATTAAGTGCTACAGGAACGCTCTGAAATGGGACAAAGACAACCTGCAGATCCTGCGAGATCTCTCGCTGCTGCAGATCCAGATGAGGGACCTCGAGGGATACAGGGTGAGCTGGGCAGAGAGAGGATGAAGTTGGGGGGGGGGACAAAAAAAAGTTGGGTTTTGTATAGAAGTGACATGATGTGGCGTACTGAAATGACTTTTTTTGGGTGTGTTTGTCTCGCAGGAGACGAGGTACCATCTGCTGCAGTTGCGTCCGGCTCAGAGAGCGTCGTGGATCGGATACGCCATCGCCTATCACCTGCTGCAGGACTACGAGATGGCGGCCAAAATCGTGGAGGAGTTTCGCAAAACCCAGCAGGCACGTTAGGACACACACACACACACACACACACACACACACACACACACACACACACACACACACACACACACACACGAGAGACAAAA
>JAQQZT010000002.1:4589808-4608881 GCA_030068275.1 Clarias platycephalus
TAAAGATAGTGGATTGTTAATATGTCTGGCTGTCTGGATATATAATAGACACCTCAAAACTGTTCCCCGCTCATATTTCACTGGGACATAAGGGTAAACCATATAAACACGTTGTTTGAGGAGTAAATTGACCGCCATCTGCTGTATTGGAAGAGGAAGTTGCTCCATTGCATTTGTGAGAAAATAGGTTGGGCGCATTTGTGAGAGAGTAGATTTTTTCTTTGCAAAGCAGATTGTGTTTGTTTGTTAAAATTTTGGCACATAAATAACTTCACATTTCCCCATCTCGAGCGTTTAGTTTAACCCTGGTGGACTAGTGGTTACTATATCACACTTTCATTGCTGTTTATTTATTAATTGATTTTTTTCATAAACAGTTTGTGTGAAAATGTGAGACACGTTTTAAAGATTTGCTCTTTCTCGCTCCGCGTGTCGTCTCTAGCACGCTGGAAACATTCAGGAAGCCGCACGCTGGATGGACGAGGCCCAGGCGCTCGACACCGCAGATCGCTTCATCAACTCCAAATGCGCCAAATACCTCCTGAAGGCGGGGCTGATCAAAGAGGCCGAGGAGATGTGCTCCAAATTTACCCGGGTGAGTGTGAATGAGTGCAGCCGTACTGCAAAGATTAACGGAGGATCAAAATTATTATTACTTTTATTTTAAAATACAAATTTAGCAAATACTAGCTGAAATACGTGTCGATGACGGGTGAAGAGTTTGTAGAAAGAGTTAAAAGGTTAAAGCTAGAAATAATCTGCTGATCTTTAATGTAATCAGTGATGATTATTATTATTATTATTTTAGGTTGAAGCCCACGTACATGTCTGTCTGTACAGCAGAACTCTCTGTATAACCTATTAATACAAAAAGAAATCACATTCTGTAAGGTTGAGTATCTTACGCTTTGTTTACACTAAGTTGTCCTTCTTTCATCGTCAACCAAATACACTCTCTGTTCGGGAATCGGAGAGAGAATCACAGATGAGAAATCGTGAAAAAGTAGATCGGATAAAGATAAAGTTTTGTCTTAGAACTTAAAACTCCAGCGCGTTAAAATATACACTTGTATCACTTCAGCGACGAAAATATTAACTAATCCCAGTAAAAACATTTAGTTTAGCTTTTCTAATTAATATCTATTGGTGCAGGTGTTTATAAATTGAGCAAGGAGCTTATAAGTAGCTTATTTTAAAGTAGATTATTAAATCCAGCACATAACTGCTCATAACATCACTTTTACTCAGGATTTTACCCAATCACTCATGGTGCAGGTTAAACTTGGATATCCAAGTACTGCAGCCTTGTGTGATTCTGTGACAAAATAACAGACAGACAGAAACCTTTGTTTTATTTATTTATATAGATCTCCTTCAGTGTTCATTTGGGATTTGAGTTCAGCTCTGGAAATGGAACAGAAACAAAACACAACACACTTTTAGCCAATCAGAAACAGGGGGCGTGTTTGTTCTCAATAATGTTTTGTATTGATGTAGGTTCTGAGTCTTGCGAAAGCTGCGACACTGTCCGTTCATTTTGGGGGGCGGAGCTTCTAAAGGTCTTTTTTGGGGGGAAAGGGGGTTGGGCTCAAATATTAATAGTTGTCCTCCTTTAAAATGAATGTGTATATCAGAGGGAAGCTGGATTAAAAAAAAAAAAAAAAAAAGTTTACTTTGATTTCAACAATCCATTTTATTTTTAAAAAATTGTTTTTTAATTTTTTAATTTACTTATTTCTATGGGTTTGTGTGTTTATAGGAAGGCACGTCGGCGGTGGAGAACCTGAACGAGATGCAGTGCATGTGGTTTCAGACCGAGTGTGCTCTGGCGTACCAGGGCATGAACAAATACGGAGACGCGCTCAAGAAGTGCCACGAAATCGAGCGAGTGAGTCGACGCCGTCTTTTTTCCGATATTATATTGATGTATAATGTCGTGAAGCTTTTATTTTTAATCCTTTAAATAATAAATTTGCCTTCCCCGTTCTGTCTGCAGCACTTCGTAGAGATAACAGACGACCAGTTCGACTTCCACACGTACTGCATGAGGAAGATGACGTTACGATCCTACGTGGCTCTGCTCAAGCTGGAGGACGTGCTGCGCATGCACCCCTTCTACTTCAGAGCCGCACAAACCGCAATCCAGATCTACCTCGGTCTCCACGACAACCCGCTATGTGACGACAGCAAGGAGTCGCAGGCAGACAGCAGTAAATCTCTCTCTCTCTCACACACACACACACACACACACACACACACACACACACACACACAGTTTAAAAGTTAAAGGAGCGGTTAGTAAATGTTTTGGCACGCCCTGCTGGCTGAAAAGGGAATTACAACGCATCAGGTTTGACCCTGTCAGCACAACCTGAAAATGTGTGGGGATGAATTGAGGAAAAAGGGGGCGGAGCTCCGCATTTTCATCCATACCCAGCAACAGACACACCGTTTAGAAGAAGAAGAAAAAAGCGAGTTTGTTTTGTAACGCGTCTCATTTTGTTTGTTTTTGTTTTCCCCCCGTGAAGTCAGCTTGACTGATAAGGAGATGAAGAAACTGCGGAACAAACAGAGACGAGCGCAGAAGAAAGCCCAGCTGGAGGAGGAGAAGAAGAACGCGGAGAAGGAGAAGCAGCTGAAAAATCAGAAGAAGAAGAAGGAGGAGGATGAGGAGGAGATCGGAGGACCGAAAGAGGAGCTCATACCCGAGAAACTGGCGAAGGTTAGCGTCCAGTTAAACAAGGACATGAAGGAAAAAAAATAAAAATAAAATAAGTCTTCAAATCGATTGGTCGAAAATGTTTTAAAGCACTCAACCGAATATCTACATTACTTTTCTTTTTTTTTGTCGCTGATTTCTTTGTCAGATCGAGAATCCCCTGGAGGAGGCGGTGAAGTTCCTGATCCCCCTGAAGAACCTGGTGAAGAACAGAATCGAGACGCACCTCCTGGCCTTCGAAATCTACTTCCGCAAAGGTGAGCAGACGAGTAAAGCTGAGACGTGTAACGCTCGTCTCGTCTTCTCAGCCCCACGTCTCACTATGTGTGTGTGTGTGTGTTCACAGAAAAATACCTGCTGATGCTGCAGTCGGTGAAGAGAGCGCACGCTTTAGACCCTGACCACCCCTGGCTTCACCAGTGCCTCATTCGGTTCTTCAAAGGAGGTGTGTAGATGATGCACATTTTATATTTTGTTCTCGACACACTTATGCGTGTGTGCACCCTGTCTCACTGTATGTGTGTGTGTGTGTGTTGACAGTGGCTGACGGGAAGAGTCTGCCTCAGCCCGTACACACCGTTCTGAAGCAGGAGATCACGCGTCTCTTCGGAGAAAGTGACCCCAAGTCCTACAACAAGAACTTCCTGAGCAAGCACTCCAGCTCCATACCTCACAGAGTAGCAGGTAAACACTTAAGGGGAGGAGGTTCAGAGCTTCCTGTTTTAAATCATCAGGTCTTAATCAAGTGTGTGTGTGTGTATTTTTCTTGTAAGAAGAGGTGTGTGAAGAAGAAATGAGGTGGAAAAAATCGACAAACTTTATAAAAACTATTTATAATAGAGATGAAGCAGTCGATCAGCCAGTGTCCAGAACGATCTGGTTTTAATTTTTTGATTGGCTGTGACCGGTGACCCGCCTCAGATATAAACGATTCTGTACCGAGTGCAGAAGCTTCCGAGCATCGCAACGGAAATGCATTTTTATGGCGTTACATTATCACAAATCTCATGCGTTAAAACCCTCCAATCTGCCTTTTTCTCCAAACTCAAAACTGAGCGAATTAGTCTCAAATCCGCTCATTACACACACTTGCACCCGTCTCACAACTACTTAGTCAAAAATCGCAGCCACTTAACCCGCGCGCTCACTGAAAATTTGAGTTTTGAGACTTTGGAGGAGTTTGAGCAAACAGTCGTTTCTTTATAATCCTACAGGTGGCGCACCCTGAACTATTTACTCATGTTCACTCCGTGTGGTCGGAGTGAATTATTTGCTATTATTTTTAGAAAAAATAATTATGGTGTGTAACACAGAAAAAGCTGTTAAATATTAAATTATTGTATTTAAAGTTAGTTTGTATTTTTTTTTTTTTAAAGTAAGAACAAGAAACGTTTAACGTTTCAACCTTTTAAGGAACGTGTTGCATTTACTTTCTCATTAAACTTTTTAAAAGGCTTTAAAATTGTAACAAAATGAAATATCAAATCGGATATTTATTATATAGTGATTAATCGAATCAGCCCAGTATCGTGATATCGTATCCGTGTCCTGTAATTAAGTAAAAGTAGAGATTCATTCCCGATGGCAAATGTTACTCAAGTAAAAGTACAGGTCGTCCATTTGTGTTTACTTGAGTAAAAGTACTGAAGTCATCACCTTCAAGTATCAAGCTCACAGTAGCTTTTTTTCCATATTTAAAAAAATCTTTTTGTCTCCGTCTGCAACCAGTTCCGCGTTATTAGGAAAGTCGTCACGCAATTACGCATAACAGTCAGCAGATGGCGACATTTACGCTTTAAATACCACAAAATCAATATGGTTAAGTAAAGTGAGGCCGTGCAGAAATGTAGTAAAGTACAAGTACAGATATTTGCTCCAGTCTTGTGTTTACAGATGAGTAAAATCTGCCCTTTAGTGTACACTTAGGAAGTACGTGCACTCGATAACCTTTCACCTCTGCTCGTAGGCGCGAAGATGATGATGTATCTGGATCCCTCGTCTGAGAGCACGGCTGCCGAGTTGGCCACATCACTGGATCGGTCTCTCACCGGCAGAACCATAAAGGTACCAGTAGTACATTAGTACTGTTTGGAGGAGATAGACAGTGGTTCATTTATACATCACATAACGTTTGCTGTTTCCTTTTCATAATTACATTTATCTTTGTGTGTGTATTAGACGTGCACGGACGTCTTGCAGGCCTTAAAGGATGGCAGCTTGGGTTCAGAGCAGCAGAAAGTTCTGGAGTCGTACCGCGCCTCCTGCCATGCCCTCTACCCGTACTGCTTGGCCTTCATGCCGCCAGGTTACCACGACAACGCCTCCATCACCACCAACGGAGACGTGTCATCCGGCGACCACGAAGACGTGACCAATGAAATATAAGACGTTTGAGTGGGGGGGGGGGGAAGGGTTTAAAAAAAAAAAAAAAAAGTGTGTGTGTGTGTTTGGATTTGAATATGCCGGAGATGTGTGACTCTACTGTAGAAACCGGACCGGGACTGTCTGTCTGTTTTTACGTTAGATTTCTCTTTGCTTTATTTCTTTCATTCATTCTTTGTTTTATCATAATCGAAGCTAACGACTACTCGAACCCGTACCAGACAGAACGGAACGTAGATGAGGACGGCGCAGATGGACCGCGCGTCCGATGCGTGCAGCTGCTTCTTATGTTTTTAAGAGTAATTTATATAAAAGAACAGTCGACAAGGAGCGCTTCTCGAGTCAGTGTGCCAAATGAGAGGGGCGGAGCTTATGACAGGGTGTGAATAAAGGGGGAGGGGGGGGGTCAGCGGCGGTGATACAGCTGCTAAGGAGAGACTGATGTGTTTTTTTTTTTTGTTGTTGTTTTTTTTCCCCCCCACTTTGTCTGCTTTTGCTCTTCTTCTATCGTCTTCCGAATTTGTTAGAAGTCCTGGCTTTTTGCTAGTTAACTACTCTTACCCATAAAAAATTTCCCCTCTCAATTTATTATTATTATTATTTTTTTGTAACAATTGGTTTTGAAATCTGATGCCGTATTTTCCAGGACAAGAACCTCTCCATCCTACCGCTGTCTAAACTCTGGGTTATTGTTGTTTGAGACACACACACAAATAAATACCAACTGAATTTCAAATTATATGACGAGAAAATTAATACACAGTCAGGTGCAGAACACCTTGCACACGCTTTGGACAAAATAAAGAAGAGATTTATTTAAAAAGTTGTATGTCTATAGGTAATTCTTTTTTTTGGTAAATACGGTATGATGTATAGAGTTCTCGGATACTCTTGTTTTTATTTCTGCCTCCATTATTGTCCGATTTCAGAGCTCTCAAGGTGTTTTAGTTGGAGCGCCTCCTCTTTAGTTTTCTAACGAATCCGACTGACGGTTTTCCTGAAACTTCCTGTTTTTCTGATTCTGGGACCGGGAAGCTGTATCACCCTAAATTGTGCACATGAAACTTAGGGAGGGGAAAAAAAACTCCAAGCTCACTCTTTTTTGGTCCGATTGCAAAACACGAGGGGAGCTCAAAGAAAAATCTACTACATTAGTAAAAATAATGTCAATTAAAACAAAAAGGAAATTTAATGTCAAAAATTACTCCATAGACTATAGTGGGATTAGCAGAATAGATGCATTAGAGAAAAGAGGGGGAAAAAACGCTTCTGGACCACTTTGGACGAACTGCCAGCCTGAGCTTAATCTTTTAAATACGCACATGAAACTTGACTTTCCACAAATTTAAAGCCTTCTCTCTCAAACAAACCAAGAATGAAAGCTCTAGCATTTACAGTTCCTCTGATATAAATATAAACAACACAGGATTGCCGTTGGCTTTGATGTTTAAACTGGCTACGTAATCTGTGCCTGTGAGTTTCGTGTGCAGGGGAGGAGCAGCTGCAAGCCACGCCCCCTTGCCTGTCACTCATGCTGTCTGGAATCACAGGCAGTAAACACACTCGTATCTTTGTAACTGTACTGTGTGGGTTGGAACTGTGCATTTTCAGTGTTTCGAAGTGTTTTACACCTACATTTTGTCCCTACTTTAATTTTTTAAAGAATTCTGAAATAGTTTCATTCAGTAATTTCAGTATTGAGGTCAGTGTAGCACACAGGAGCGTAAATCGGAGACGGCTGGTCATGATAGTATATATGAGAGGAAGTCAAAAGTCTATTAATAGTTCAACAATGTGTTGTGAAATGCTTTATATTACAAGGTCTTATCAAGGTTGTAATAAGAATGATTAGACTTTAAAGGAAGCTCAATTCCTCCATCAATCCATCGTCTATAGGTTTCTCCTGTAGGTGGAGGGTTTATTTCACTACAGGCAGGATGTAAACCCTAACAAGCCTACACTGCAAGTCTTAGGACTGTTGGAGGAAACTCACCAACATATAAATCCCAAACATCTGATATGAAAGCCCAAAATGAAACCTTAAATAGTTTTTCTGGTCTCAATTGTTTTATTTTATCCCATCGCTTTGGTAAATAACACCCTGAATTCACATTGGTGTGTAACAGATTGCTTTAATTCACACAGCAGAGGCTCGTTCACACACAAACCTGTCTAATCCCAGGCACGGCCATGATCCTGCCTCTATTTCATCCATCATAAAGTTTTCTATCAGTTTACATGACAGAAGCAGGATTGTGATTAAAGCCTGGCTCGGTGAGATGCGTCCATGCCTCCGTCTTCATGCTGAAGCTGAGCGTTCAGGAATGTGTGGTCCAGGTACAGGTAGGTGGTGAGGAATTCAGGGAAATCGCTCTTTTGTACCAGCTCCAGAAACATGGACGCGGCTGTGAGTAACCTCTCTTCATCTCTGAAAAATTGAGAATGATTCAAAATAAATGATAAATCAAATAATAATAATAGATGATCAGTAAAGGGGAGTCAAGAGATGTGTGGTGCTATTGATGATAAATGATTCGTTTTGAGAATCAGAATTAAGTCGCCTCATCACCAAGAGTCGACTCTTAGAGTCATCTAAGACGCCACTGACAGAATTTCAGATTTTGAGCAGCTTTATGGAGTAAATAATGACTCACAGTATACTCACTACATCTTCCATATGTGAGCTATGTTCCAAATGCAGACTTCGCAGGGTGTTCAGCCATATTAAGTGTGATTCCAAACCGCAGGGAGCGAAAATGTTCAGTTCAAAGGGAACTGTGAACGGTGTAGGGAACGAGTGAACAACAGGTGTTCACTTCACTGGAAACGGGAATGAAAAAATGTGCCATCAGTCATTGCGTCTCGCTGGAGTGTGAAAAGAATGGAGCTCGAAAAAGGGTTTATATATTTATTATCATTATTATCGGGGATGAAATCGCATTAAAAGGACACAAAAATTTGCATTTAGTTTTATATAGGCTAGTAATCATTAAAAAAATACATCTTTAATCAATTATTATTATAATTAATCAATAATTTCCTAACAAACAATAGTGTTTTATAATGGTATCAGTTTTTGTTTCAATAAAAATTCAATATTTAATTTCCATAGTGTGAAATTTTCACAGCAGCAGCGACAGGTATCCGAGGTGCTTGTTACCATGGTAACGCACAGAGGACGTGACGTCTGCGCTAGTGACTTCACAGGGGGTTCCGAATGGTGGAGTTTTGTCGATGGAACGGAGCAGGGAGAAGGGAGCACCCTGTGAAGTACACTTCGGAGTGGAACGTAGCCGATATCTTTAAATAACATCTTATTCAATAAAATTAAGACACCAACAAAGTGTAACAAATGACAAGAGGTTTTAACTTAATATGAATCTATTGATCAGGAGATTGTTCAATGAGTCAACGCTTTCACGAAAAACACGTTGGCACATTGAGTTTTCCATCCATCCATCCATCCATCCATCCATCCATCTGGGACCGTGGAGGCCAGTAGTGACCATTGTATTTATTAAAATTTTTACAACTGTGGTTGGGTCTGCGGTCAGCATTCACACACTACGGGCAATTTGGGAACTCCAAGTACCCTAATCTGCATGTCTTGGGACTGTGGGAGGAAACCGGAGTACCCGGAGGAAACCCATCAAACACAGGAAGAACATGGAACCTGGACCCTGGAGGTGCAACAGTGCTAACCACTACGCCACTGTATCATCATATTGAGTATTAAAAAAAAACTAAATATGTTTTTTTGTTGTGGAAGAAAAATGCTTTTACATTTCCAAGATGTTTTTTTTAAGTCTGAATTATTTACATAACAAAACTACGAAATAAATAAATAAATAAATGAATAAAAAAATTTTAAGTCAGCATAATAAAAAGTTTTTCCAATTTTCATTTGCCTTGATGTCTTTTCCAAACACGTAAACAAAAAAAAGTTGAAACACTGAATATACCTTTGACTCTGACAGCGCGTCGCTGCCCTCAGATCACCCATCATGCCTTGCGTTAAGCTCCTGACAAACGCACAAGTCACCACAGTCCTCCCATCATCCTCCAGTTTCACGCGGTGTCTAATCCACTGCCACACCTGAGCCAGGGCGGAGCAGTTGAGACAAAGTCCGCGCGTAATCAAATAATCACGTCTTGTTCAATTAATAACTCACCTGAGATCGAGAGATTTCTGCAGTAGCCGAGTCTTCCACCTGTCCCTTAAAGAAGAAGTGTCCTCTACCTGAGACACACAGAAATAAACACAGTCGAAGATAAATAGTGAGTAAGGGTTTCTGGGTAAACTATATATATATATTTAAAAATTGCTTAAGATTATTATATATTTTTTTTTTAACATTTTTTAAAAAGTCAACAGGGTCAAAGATCAGCAATATACAGTTATACTGTATATAATTTTTATACGTTTTTTTTTTATCCGTATTGTTCCCTGATTGAAAAGAGAACTTCTTGTTTTGATTAAAATTTCTGAGAAATTAAAGGAATAAAATGAATAGTTACACACCAACACTTACATATTTTAAACTGAAAATTAAGCATTATATTAATGGTTTATAATTACATTGGGATTCATTATTTCTCTTTTGCGCTTTACAGAAACAAGAAATCTTCTATTGAAAAAGCAGATTTTAAACATAGAAATTATTCTCATATTTAATTTTTGTTTAAGTAAAAGTATTTTTATTATTGCATTACCTCATCTGCCTTTTTTTTGTCAATTTACCATCATAAAAAATTAAAGGAAAAAAATCAAGAAAGAAAAAAAAATTCAACATCTAAATTTACCCCAAACCAAAATGTTTTGATTCAATTAAAATATGAATTTAATGTTTACTATGGAAATAATTAGTGAATTAATCCAATGAAAAAAAATTA
This sequence comes from Clarias platycephalus, assembly GCA_030068275.1. Taxonomy (NCBI): domain Eukaryota; kingdom Metazoa; phylum Chordata; class Actinopteri; order Siluriformes; family Clariidae; genus Clarias; species Clarias platycephalus. The sequence continues at coordinate 4,599,803 of JAQQZT010000002.1, forward strand.
TGTCTAAACCAAATAATAAAGTAACAGAAATGTTTTTGTTCTTTAACTAAGAAAAGACTCTTGTGCTTTCTTAGTTAAAAAATGATGATAACCGTCACGTTTAATCTTCTGTTTCTCATTAGCAACATTAGTGCACTTTCTATCGCTCGTTTTTTAGTTACCCGAGAGCCACGCTTCGATAAACAACACACCAACTGCAATGTTGTGCTTCAATCCATTCAGTGTTACTCCACCCTGCCAAGACATATTACATCAGAACAAAAATTTAGTAAGCTTAAAGTACAAAATTATATGCTTACAAAAAATGTAAAAGCATACAAAAAAATGCACTTGAACAGTAAAGTTTTCAGAAAAACAAATTGAGAAAATGTTACTTATTTAAAAGGTTAAATTAGAGGTAATACATCATAAAATATAAGAGCAAATCAGGCTGAAGTATGTAAATTTAAACCCTGCACGTGACTTTACACAGGCTCATCAGGGGAAAGTGGGTGGAGCTTATGCATGTAAGCGTTCATCATGTTCTAGGTTGACGAGTACCGTATGTGTTTCTGTGACTTCACGGTAGGAATGTTAGCTTGTGGTGACGTTAACGTGGCCACATTGTAAAGGTCGGGACGATGTTAGTGTTTTCGAAAGTAAAACAAACAAACAAACATTACTTTGATGAAATGACGCCGGAACAACTCTGACTTCATGATGATGGGATAAAACAATAATTATACTATCAAACAGCAATTTAATGAAATCTAAAATCAGAAAGTAGTAAAAAAAAAAAAAAGTCACTTAACATCCGAGATGTCTTTTGTGAAAGAAACCATGATGAAGTTTACACGTTGCTCAGTAGAGTAATTTTGGAGCTACTGTATGATGGACCATATAACACTAAGAGATGTATGACATGAGATATCCCTGATTGCACTCTGCACTAAATATACATTCCCCTTATACATCATGTGCCTGTGACTGGTTCCTCCCTAGGTTTCTTTCTTTCCACCGTCGCCCTGCGTACGCCAGGTTGTATTTGCATCGTATTTGCGTTTGGGTCGTTCATTCAACGTTATCTCAACATCATTTAATAAGAGACGTTCTAACTTAAAAAAACAACAACATTGTCCCGATGGAGAACGTCATCGCAAGCTCTACAGCAATGTGTTATTCCATCTAGGATTTTCATTAAGGTTAATTTGATGTCTTCTGACTGACCGCTGGCATAGTGAGCAGATCTTTAGGGGTCACGCACACGTCACTGCGTAGCTGCTGGAGCTGGTTCTGTCCCCTACAGTGCAGCTGGAACAACTGTAAGAGAAGACATTCATATAAATGCAGAGGATGTCAACGGTATGACCAGATTCCTGAAAGGGATTTTACCTTTTGCATGGGCTCAATCAGGTTCATGTCGTACACCATGAAACCGTCGACTCCTGCTTTGATTTCCAAAAGCTTGAGCCTGAAATAAACAGATAAAGCGCTACATGTGATGAGAATACAGCAATGTTGTGGGACATCGTGGAAACCAGAGGTGACCGTTAGTATTCACACACTGAGAACTGGCCACATTGGAAACACCAGTTGTCTTTGGACTGTGGGAGGAAACGGAGTACTTGGAGGAAACCCAACCAGCACGGGGAGAACATGCGAACTCCATGGACACAGACCCCAAGGTGGCAACTGAACTCGAACCCTGTACTGCAGGTGCAAGGCGACAGTGCTACTCATTAAGCCACCGTGCCACCATATGACAAAAGTGAGTGCACCCCTCTAATTTCAGCAAACATTTTAGTATATCTTCTCAAAGGACGATACTATAGAAATGAAACTTGGATATATTTTAGAGTAGTGAATGTGCAGCTTGTATAACTGTCCTCTGAAAATAACTCAACATACAGCCTTTATTGTCAAAATAGCTGGCAACAAAAGTAAGTACACCCTAACAGCTGTACATCTTTAACCGTGCAAAGTCACATGACCTATTGATCATGTTCATGTGGCCGAGTATGTCTCCAGACCCTGAACCGTATTGAGCATCTGTGGGACGTGTCCTGAAGCAGAAGGTGGTGAAGCACCGTGTGTCTGACATCCAAGAGCTCTGTGATATCATTATGAAGGAGTGGAAGAGGATCCCAGCAACAACATGTGCAGCTCTGGTGAAGTCCAGGCCCAGGAGGATTAAGGCCGTGCTAGATAACAACGGTACCCACACATAATAGAGACACTTTGGACACAGTTTTGACATGTCCACTTAGGGTGTACTCATTTCCGTTGCCAGCTATTTAGACTATAAAGTCTGCATGTTGTGTAATTGTTAGAGGACAGTAAATCTGAACTGCTATACAAGCTGCACACTGACGTCTCTAAAGTAGATCCTTTTAGAGGTGTACTAACTTTTGTGAGATACTGTATACATACAATTCTGAAATTTACATTGGAGATGACACTGTTAAACATTGTTAAAAAACGCTGTATAAATAAAACTGAATTGAATTGAATGGATGAAAAATAGACTTGAATTCAAATCCTCAGAAGCTCTGTAACCCCTGATAACGAGAGTTCAAAGGAGATGAAAAGGAGATGCTAATAACTGGAAGGTTATGAGCTCAGATCCCAGTGAGCCAAGGCTGGGACTCTTTAACACCATCAAGCACTTGGTTTAAAATCTAAACCTCACTTCTATAACCGGGTCTAGCAGCAGACCTGCCGTCTCTTGCCTGGTGACGGTGTTCAGTACGGTATCGTACTGATCGCTGTCTCTGTTCGGGGGTAACAGGAGCGCCGCCATGCCCCCGGTAGCCAGCGCGCCCCTGCGATGGCACGTCTGCACCAGCAGCTCCATGTAACTGCGCAGGAACAGCTTCTCCATGTTCACATACTTACTGCGGTCAGGCAGCAGGAACTCAGCACGATGACCTGCTCGGAACAGAACAGAACAGAACAGAAACGCTCTCTCTTATTTCTTTTTCTTTCTTTCAAACCTGGAATTATTAGCACATGGTTTTAAAAACACACACCGAATTTGTTGACGAATGATGCGGAGTAATCCCAGATGCCACAGTTCAGACCGGCAGAGTGCTCTTTGAGCTCGTACAGGATCTCCTCCATCTCAAACGTAGCCAGGACACACTCGATGAGAACCGTCGCCTTGATACTGCCCACAGGCAAGCCGAGCTAAAACATTCATACACACAGGTTAGTTTTAATATCCTTCCGATGGTGATTATTAACGGAGCTAAAGATCTCCAATCTAATCTGATTCTCAATTAATGCGACAAATCAGGAATGAATTAGTAACATTATTAGAACCCTGTGATTATCTTATTGATATTTAATTCTTTGTTGAGTTCAAACTGAAGTGATGTAAGCGTTTAAGACCAAAATGTAAAACTTTCTTTTGGTGCATCACTATGTACACTCACCGGCCACTTCATTAGGTACACCTTGGTACTACCTGGTTGGACAACTCCACTGATAGAACGGCAACAGTAACTGAAATAAACATCTAATTTCAACCAAGGAATAAGTTACACGAGACTCAGTAGTACCAAGGTTTGACTAATGAAGTGGCTGGTGAGTGTATAATAATGATTAAAGACCAAACATCCTTACCCTGTCCTCGGTCCAGAGAAAGATCTGATTCCACAACCTGGCCTCCAGGTAACTCTCTACCTAAAGAAGATTTTACATGTATGTAGAAATGTTTCAATCCGGTAACTGCGCCAGCTGAACATGAACAAGATCCATAATTACATAAGAAGTATATACGAGAGTGAGTCAAATATGATCCGCACTCATGATGTAGAATTTATTTTGATTAACTTCAACATAATCTCCTTGCTTGTCAACACACTTTGTCCTTCTGTCCATAACAAGGTTTTCATATTCCATCATTAAAAAGTGTTTGAGGCTGAGCTGTGAGCCACGAATGCACCGCTGTCTCCACTTCTTCATCAGAAGTGAATCTTCATCCTGGTGGGGCTGCTTTCAGGGAACCAAACAGGTAAAAGTCAGACGCAGCGAGATCAGGACGATAGGGAGGACGCTTTAACACCTCAAAACGGAGTTAGAGAGTGTGGGGCAGAAGTGTGCGGACGTGCGAGAGTCATGTGAGATCACGACGCCGTCGGATATCAGTCCTCTATGTTTAGGCTTCGGCTCTTCAATAAGCGTCACGAGAAACTGTAACGAGCACTGTTGATATTGTTGAACCTTTTCCCTGATAATGTTCCAATACTTCTGGCCCTTGAGAATCCCAGAAAACTGTAAGCGCTGATGAATTTTCCAGCTGATGATTGGCTGTTGAACTTTTTCTCGGTCTGCGATTGAGGATGTTTCCGTTCCAGACTCTGCCGTTTACTCTCAGGCTCGTAGTGATGAATCCGTGTCTCGGATTCAAACTTTCACCTTCCTTAGAGTATCGGTCCAAATAGTTTTAATATAAACGGAGTGCAAATAATATTTGACTCACCCTCGTATAAAGCATTTCTTTCAAACTAAAAGAAAGTGATCATTAATATATTGATCTACTAATATGAAATCTTCTGCAAAGGTTCTGACTTTGGACAAATAGAAAAAAGGTCCGCTCTGGTTCTCCAGGAGCAGCTTCGCATTATGGAACATCAGCAAGCCGAAGTCAAAGAGAGGACCAGGAACCTCCCGACCATTTACCTGGAGATACAGGAGACACAAACACACACACACATGACACAATTCTACCGTCTACTGTCTAGCAATGCTAGAGTAAATCTATCATTATTACCAACATGTTGTGCTCCACCATGTTCCAAGCACGAGGGCGGAGCATAAGAACCGGGGCGTGGGATATGGGCGGGGCATCTAGGTGAAGAAGGAGGATAAAAGTGAGAAGTCGAAGAGTAATTCTTTCGCTCATTTATCTTTAGTAAGGGCTTGATTCTGATCAGGATCACAGTGGATATTATTTATGGACATCATGTATTAAAAACTCACCATGAAACTGATTGTGCACGACCTTATAAATGTTATAGATGCCTTTTATCTGATTGTAGTATGTCGGGCAGTTCCCGTCGTCAAAATCTACCTGCAGACGAGCACAACAAAGTGACGCCTGTGTTACAGAAACGTTTGGTGTTTTAAAAAAGTCAACGTCTTCTGGAGAAGCTTTGCTCATCTGAGATACTAAAAAAAAAATCTCAGGTGTATTACTTGTATTCCCTGCGCTGTCGATTTGAGGCCCTGCATGAATCGCCGCGTGTCACAGGGTGAGAGGTCACCGATGTCCACATGTCTGCAGTGCAGTTGGACAGGGACGGGACTCACTTTCCAGGACGGATCGTTCCGGATGTGAGCCGTGTCCTCCAGGAAACCGGGCAGCTCTTCACCGAGATCCAGCTGCACCTTCCGCAGGATTCTCATCTTCAGGACCTGACGCACAATAAAGCGAAGAATTCTATAGCACCTGTAGTTGCTGCTGTAATTGGTTTTCTTCTTTATTTACCTTGTCGACCTCCGGCTGAAACCTGGAGCACAGATCTGACAGGAACTGCAGAGCTTGAGTGGTGAAGAGGGTCTCAAACTCCATCTTCAGCCCCCGAGGTGGAGGCACCACTTCTGTATTGTACGGTCCCTGCGTGTCAAAGGGAAAAACTCAATGGTTTCTGCATCATAAGCGCACTGTTAACTTTAGGCCACAAACATGCCTTTTTTAATAATTAATCGATAAATGCCAATCCTAAAGCATATACACTACTCAAAAAGGAATTGAGTAAAGTGAAGCATGTGTTTAATATTTTTTTTTAAAAGCAATTACTTTTTAATATACATTGCTAAAAAATCAACAGTGACTTACCAGCATTCTGCTCGAACACTCAGTTCCTTTCGAGTTGGACTTTGGTAAAGGTCATCGCACTTCAGGCTGGAGAAAAAAACCTGACAATCCAAACATCAGCAAAAATAACTCACTCTGTGACTCGTCTCATAGTTTAAAACATATTTATATCTTTATAGATAGGTTGTAATGGTTTATACACTCAAATACTGTAGACAGTTCTGCTTCTGGAATCTTACATGCAGAATTGATAAATAATGTAGGTGCTGTAAGGCGAGTGCTTCATGAGAATAGTGTAGTAGACATGTTTTATTTCTGCTTGAGATCACTGTAATGGTATACAGCCATGTGTAAAAGTTAGTACACCCTCATTTAATTATATGTGCTTTTGTGTAAAAACATAATACAAACCATCTGATCGTAGCAAGTCTCAGTATTAGGTGAATACAACCTCAGACGAACAACATCATTTAAAGATTGGTTCGGACTATACAACAAACACCTTTACACAATAAATAAGAATAAAAATTACGAATTATATCGGTATAGTCTAATTATTATTTTTTGAAATAGTTTTGTGCACCGTGTACTTTTAGTATGCTAATTAGGCCCAAGCTCCCTCCTGGGGCACTGAGATCACATGACCTATAATTTTCTTCAAAACAACCATCATGGCGGTCACAGAGCCAACTCGCAAAAAAACAAAAAAAAAGAGGTAATCTTTTTACGGAATCTGCCAAGACAAATATTCACTTGTTTGTTTTTGACACCTCGTCACGTGACAGTTGTATTTGCATACTCATTAATATTCATTAGCTTATGCCAAAAATGGTCGTTTACACAGGAGCAGTCTGTTTTCAATTATTTCAATGTTTATACAACACAATTTATTTGCAATAGTGACTTGTGAAGCCTAAAACAAAAATAAAAAAAGTATACAGGCATATAGTACTTACTGCTTCCACAGAGTTTAAGAGAATGTGGCAGCAGGTGTTGCAGACCTTTAAAAATGCTAAAGTTTTGGCAGTTTGCTGGTCTGGAGGTGTGTCTGTTAGGTGTGTGTTTACACAATGCACAAACCACAAGTTTTTTAATGTAATTATATAGGTAAGTAATTCTATAACTCTATAATAAACGTTACATAATGTTATTTATAAAATTAATTTAATAAATGTAAAACTAGTACCCTTATCTATCCATCTGTCTAAATAAAAGGTGAAACTAATATATTAGATAGACTCATTACATGCAAAGCAAGATAGTTCAAGCCGTGATTTGTCATAATTGAGATGATTATGGCATACAGCTCATTAAAACCCCAAATCCACAATCTCAGAAAATTAGAATATTGTGAAAAGGTTCAATATTCTAGGCTCAAATTGTCCCACTCTAATCAGCTAATTAAGCCAGAACAACTGCAAAGGGTTCCTGAGCCTTTAAATGGTCTCTCAGTCTAGTTCAGTAGGAAGCGCAATCATGGGAAAGACTGCTGACATGACAGTTGTGCAGAAAACCATCAGTGACATCCTCCATAAGGTAAAGCCTCAAAAGGTAATTGCAAAAGTTAGATGTTCCCAAAGTGCTGTATCAAAGCACATTAATAGAAAGTTATGTGGAAGAGAAAAGTGTGGAAGAAAAAGGTGCATAAGTAGCAGGGATAAGCGCAGCCTGGAGAGGATTGTCAGGAAAAGGCCATTCAAAAGTGTTGGGGACTTGGCACCTGCCCACACTGCTAAAAGCACCAAAACCTGGTTTAATGACCGTGGGATTACTGTGCTTGATTGGCCAGCAAACTCGCCTGACCTGAACCCCATAGAGGGTCTATGGTTCATTGCCAAGAGAAAGATGAGAGACATGAGACCGAACGATGCAGAAGAGCTGAAGGCCGCTATTGAAGCATCCTGGTCCTCCAGAACACCTCAGCAGTGCCACAGGATGATAGGTTCCATGCCACGCCGCATTGAGGCAGTAATTGCTGCAAAAGAGGCCCAGACCAAGTATCGAGTTCATATATACTTGTACTTTTCAGAGGTCCGATATGGTCTATGTACAATCCTTGTTTTATTGATTGCATGTAATATTCAAATTTTCTGAGATTGTGGATTTGGGGTTTTAATGAGCTGTAAGCCGTAATCATCTCAATTATGACAAATCACGGCTTGAACTATCTTACTTTGCATGTAATGAGTTTATTTCATATATTAGTTTAACCTTTTAAGTTGCATTACTGAAATAAATGAACTTTTGCACGATATTCTAATTTTTCGAGTTTTATATCTATCTATCTATCTATCTATCTATCTATCTATCTATCTATCTATCAGTCCTGTAAGTCTCGCGAGATTTCTGCGTGATGTCATCCTCTTGCGTGAACACAACAAAATATCGCGAGATCTTGTTTGCTGGGTCAGTACGTGGCTGAAAACCAAAACAGTGCAGCAGCGCCAGTGCAGAGAAACAGAGAGAGACAGCGGTGTATGAGCGGTATGGAGATGATCTGATTCCCGACAGGAGGACACAGATACACATTAATCTGTGTGCAGGACAGAGAGACAGACAGGTGTACAGTACTGCAGTGTTGCTCAGGGTTACAGTGACTCAGCTAGGGTCGGGCTGGAGCATCTCTGTGTGTGTGTGAGTGTATACACACACTCACACTGCTGATCATCATCACTGATCGCGCACACACACTCACACACACGGGCAGGGTGAAGATGTCGGACCTGGAGTGTTCCCTGGAGTTCAGTAGCTCCCTGAGCAGCTCCACACTGCCCCCTCCCCGCACCCGGATCTTTAAGATCATAGTGATCGGAGACTCCGGGGTCGGGAAGACCTGCCTCACGTACCGCTTCTGCGCCGGCAGGTTCCCGGACAAGACCGAGGCCACCATCGGGGTCGACTTCCGGGAGAAGTTAATCGAGATCGACGGAGAAAAAATAAAGGTGAGAACGAGAGCGCGCTGGGAACCGCCTACCTGGGGCAATGACGTCACCCTTGGTCGCTGGCCGTGTGACGTCACGTTTAGTCGCAGTCCATGTGACGTCACGCTTAGTACTACTGTATTTGTGCTGCAATGTTTGTCTGTCGCTCATTTCGGCATGACGTCACCGTGTCACAAGTGTTTATCATCAGATAGCTGAAGAGTTTATTAATAGCCGATATTTATGAAAAGTGTGAGTTAAAAGTGTTCACTGGTCCAGTCTTAACAATTGTCATTGTCGCAAAGCAGCTTTACACAATCAAAAGAATTATTTAAGTTTGTATGGAATGTGAATGTGT
>JAQQZT010000002.1:4609762-4652772 GCA_030068275.1 Clarias platycephalus
CGGGGCACCAGGATGGGTCAGACAGGTCCGGAGGGCAGAGGGAGTCTGGATCACTGGCAGCTCAGGAACGACATGTGCAGCTCGACAGAGAGAGGGAAAGAGAGAGGGGGAGAGGATTGGATCAGAACTGATAAAGACACAAAGATTGGTCATTGTAAAGAATCAGGATCAGGTACAGTACGTGCTGATAGAGAACTGATGGTGACACTGGGCTAGTTGCTGTGAAGCTGTCAGGATCAGATTGGTACTGATGGGGACCCGGCTTGGTCACTGGGAACGGATCTGTACCACAAGAGACTCAGCTCAGTCGCTGTGAGGCTGGCAGGATCAGTACTGTGAAGATGTCAGGATCAGATTGGGTCTTATAGAAACCCAGCTTGGTTACTGGGAGGATTAGAGGATCGGATCAGAACTGATAAAGACACTGGATCAGATGCTGTGAGGGGGATCAGGGTGTTTGGATCGGTGCTGATAGAGACATCCGTTCAGAACTGATGGAAACACCGGATTAGTCACTGTGAGGATGTCACAGTCAGATCGGTGCTGATAGAGACCCGGCTTGGTCACCCAGGAGGATGATGGGATTAAATCAGAACTGTCGCTGTGAAGATGTGAGGTTCGGATCTGTATCAGATATTGATCTTTTATTGAAATGTAAGATGGGAATGCGTTTATTCCTAATCGAATCTGACTCTCCCCCTCACTGTGTTACATCACGTCTCTGATTAAACTCCTACGCACGATTCTTCAACATCTGCCATTCCCTGTTCAAAGTAATCATTCTTCTCTAGAACTTTCTTGTCCTTGAAATATTGTATTGTAGTTGAATCTTTCTCGGCTCTTCCTGAGCTCTGCTTTGCATTACGTTACAGGAGGAAAGAACACGACACTAAATCTCTCAGTCTTGCAACACACACACACACACACACACACATAAATTCAAGCTATTATCATTTCATCATCGTCCTCATCTCTTTCGTTATTCCCTCCATCTCTGTGTGTATCACTACACACTCTTCACCCCTTCCCCCCGCGCCTTTCTCTCGTTCTCTGTCTCTTATTTGTGGCCTTCCACACAGAATCACTCTCTCTGCTGTCTTTCCCACTCTCACATTCTCAAACACACACACACACACACACACACACACACACACACACACACACACACACACACACTCTCTCTGTCTCTAATTTCCACCCACTCACTCACTCTTTTTCTTTCTTTCTCTGTTCCACCCCCTCCTCTCTCTCTCTCTCACTCTTCTATTCCAGCTCTATTCTATTTTATTTATGATATTATATTGTATTATATCATATTTTGCTCTCCGTCTCTCTCTCTCTCTCTCTCTCTGTCTGTCGATCAGGTCCAGCTCTGGGACACGGCGGGACAGGAGCGTTTCCGGAAGAGCATGGTGCAGCACTACTACAGGAACGTGCACGCCGTGGTGTTCGTGTACGACGTGACGAGCGCGGCGAGTTTCCGCAGCCTCCCGGCGTGGATCGAGGAATGCCGGCAGCACGCGCTGGGCCACGAGGTGCCCCGGATCCTGGTGGGCAACAAATGCGACCTGCGCCACGCCGCTCAGGTGAGCACGGAGCTGGCCCAGCAGTTCGCCGACGCCCACTCCATGCCCTTGTTTGAGACGTCGGCTAAGAGCCCGCAGGGAGGGGGCAACGACAGCGACCACGTCGAGGCCATCTTCATGACGGTGGCGCACAAGCTGAAGTCGCAGAAGCCGCTGGTGCTGAGTCAGCCGGCCAACACGGTCACGCTCCGGGGGCGGGACCAGGACGAGGAGGAGCAGCGCGCGAGCTGGGGATGCGGCTGCTGGAGGAGCTAGTGAGGGGCGGGGCTGAAATACTAGGTGGCGGAACAAGGGAAAGGGATTAAAAGGGATACGTTGGACGGATCAGCTTGATCTCGCGATGCTACCTTGAAGCAGTATCGATAACCGAAGCCTTCACACGATCGGTTCTGTGCTGAACCTCGGTTTATCGGATCCGGATCCACATCCGTCAGACATGAACGGGTTTATATATTTTAATATGGTATGACGGCATAAAGATTACTCGATACTTAGTAGACGCCCGAGGCTGTAATCAGCTTCGTTAAGGCTGAATAATAGACGAAATAGCTACATCATATGATTTAGACGCTTTAAGACTCAAAGAGAAGACACTAACGCATAGCTGTTCGGCGGTGTTTCTTTCTTTGTACTGTAACTCTTGAGACCACTGCGCTAGGAAGATAACTGTGCTTACGCAATACGCAAAATGTTACTCATAAACGTCCATCACAGGTTTGCATTCTAGTTTCTGTGGCTCGTCATTAAGCTGGGAGCGCCCCCTTTAACATGACTGTACAGTGAAGTGGTGTGTGTGTGTGTGTGTGTGTGTACAATAAGCAGAAATGAGTCTGTATTGTTTGCCTCAAGAAAAGAAAAAAAAGATAAACAGCGGTTGCCTTTAACAGTCGTGTCGTTATAATGCCTGATCCTGAGCACGTGACATCGCAGGGTGGAGGTGAGGTGCAGGACGTCTCATTGAAGGTCTCGTTAAATCATCCCCCCGTTTATTATGGGCTTTAATAATCTGGCACTTTTAACAAGAATATGGAACAGGATTTACAATCAGCCCGTGCGAAGCAGAGCGCCGAGTAGTTATTGCCCCGTATGAGGCGGTACATCACCGTTTACGATATAATCACAAAATTGAATAAAATTCCCTTCTTACAGAAGCACGCTGCGTTCACAAAAGAACATCTCGCAAATCTGACTTAATATCTTGTAATTATAAGATAGTAAGTCAGAAGTACAAAATAGCAAGTCATAATTATGAGATACGGTCTCTCTTGTATTATTATTATTATGACTTACTGTCTATTTTTACAATCATAACCATGACTTATTGTCTGAGATCCAGGTCACATGATCTCATAATTATGAGATAGTAAGTAGAGACAGTTTGTCATAATTATATTATATATAACAAAGGTTCCAAATTATGACTTTCTTTTTATATAATTATGACTTACTATCTTATAATTACAAGATAGGAAGTAATAATTATGGGATACCGTCTCATTTTTTAAACATTTGACAGACTGTATTTTTTAACATAATTGTGACAATCTCATACTTACACTCTATGAGATGCAGATCATGTAATCACAATTATGAGACAGGAAGTCATAATGATGAGATAAGGTCACTTTTAAATATTATTATGACTTGCTGTGTATTGGTATTTAAATCATAACTATGGCTTATTATCTCATAAGCATGAGATAGTAAGTAGAGACAGTATGTCATTCCTTCCTTATTTCATAATTATGACTGACTGCCGCATAAGTATGAGATCCATATCATATAATTATGAGGTAATGGAGGCAAAATTATGTGATAGTAAGTCATGAGTACAAAATAGTAAGTCATAATTATGAGACTAAATTGTGATTATCTCATAGTTATAAGATGCAGATCATGAGATAATTAGAAAGATAATTATATGTTATTTATGATGACTTGCTTCTTATATTATTTAAATTTATATCAAGGACATAATATCTCAAACATATGAGATCCCGTTCACATAATGTAATAATCATGAGATAATAATTATGAGATAATACTGTATGTAATAATTATGAAATATGGTTAATAATTCTAGGTAATTATTTTCAGTTAAAAAATGAAATTAAATATTTTTTTAACATAATTATGACTAAGTATCTTAATTAAGAATCTCCCATAGACAAAAATACATTATGGCTTACTATCTCATAATTATGAGAGCTAGATCATGAGATAAGCCATAATTACGAGATAGTAAGGCATAATTAAGAGAAATAAAGTAGGTTATTTAATAACTAGTTTTTTAAAAGGAGACCTTGTGATAATTGACGTACTATCTTGTAATTAACCTACTATCTCATAATTATTAAATCCAAAAACAACTAATTATGACTTTTTCTTTTCTTGAACATAAGTATGACTTACTGTCTAATAATATAAGATCTGGATTTAATAACTAAGAGATAGTAAGTCATAATTATGGCCTCTTTTAAGAAAACTAATTGTGTCTTACTGCCTCTTTTTTGTGTTTTACATAATTATGACTATCTCATAATTATGATGGAATCTCGAGTAAGTCATAGTTACAAGATAAGCTGTTTCTATACTTTCGTACATGCTGTGCGCTTTCATACGCCCCCCCCGGCCTGCGTTGTTCCTGGAAAAGGAAGCGTTCTGCAGCTTATTCTTAGGGCTGCAGAGTAAACGCAAAGAGCAGGCGTCCCTGTGCTGCTTTCTAACTGGGACAGCCTGTCTTCTGTCCCTAAGCTGCTTCTCCAGTATGCAAAATTCCAATACTATTGCTTACAGTAAGACACATTTTTTTCCATCGGCCGGCAAAAGCAACTTTTTTTGCCTGTTATACCAGGACACCTGTAATGTAAATCCCTAAAAAAAAAAGCAATCAGTGCTTTCAATTTTAATTCTGCATTAAACCTTGTTTTCTCATATTTTCATCATATTCGACGTTTGGTACAACAGCTGATGCTTAGTGTAGCAACAACGTTGTATTTACGCTGCTAGCATAATTGAGAGTTTAAATGGAATTTGAATCGTAACCAACTGATTAGATTCAGGGTCAAGGTTAGATCAAGGTCAAATTTTCTGAAAGACTTTGACTCATTGTCTAACAAGTTCTACGTCTTTCTTAGTCATTTTCCAACACGTTTATGGGTATGATAGTGGTTTATGTTCCCATTGTCTTTTTACATGTATATTTCAACACTGTGCAGGTCTTGAGAAATACAGACGCTGAGCATAAGCTAGGTGGTATAAAAGCTAGCATCTTTTATCCCAACAAAACTATAAGGAATGTTAACGTCTAACTTGTAATTTCAGCATTTAAACATTTATTTAAAATCACTACAAAACCATGAGTTCTTGGAGCGATAGAGAAGTCATGGTTAGCACAAAAGTGGAATCTTGATATTGAAGTAAAAAAAAGTTTGAGATTGATCATAACTTTTTAATGTTCTAGGCTAGATCTGTAATCATGATCAAATTTTTTTCCTGAAGAAAAAGGAACAAAACAAGAACTGAGTTGCACAGTGCCATTTGAGCAACAGTTTTAATGCACACTAGAATGCTAGCTGTACATTGATCAGCCATGACATTATGACCACTCGCATTAGAGTAGCCCCTGGAAGTGGGCGGGATCTATTGGGCAGCAATCGAACACTTGGTCGTTGAAGTCTTGACGTGTTGGAAGCAGGAAAAATGGGAAAGCATAAAGAATTTGTGAAATTGTAACGTCTAGACGAGTGGGTCAGGACGTCTTCTAAACTGCAGCTCTTGTATTGAGATGTTCCTGATCTGCAGTGGTCAGGACATACTAAAAGTGCTCCTCCAAGGAAGGAGAACCGGGTCATGGGCGGCCGAGGCTCACTGATGAATAATCTGAATCAGTAGAAGAGCTACTGTTGCTCAAATTGATAGAAAGCAGTCAGGACACGCTAGTTGCGGATGTGGCTGCGCAGCTGCAGACCGGTCAGGGTGCCCATGCTGACCCGTATTCTCCACCAAAAATCCTACTCCTCAGAACTGGACCATGGAGCAATGGAAAAAGGTGGAATCATGTGTTCATCCGGGGTTCCTATGTGTGTGTGTGTGTGTGTGTCACTTACCTTGGGGAACAGATGGCACCAGGATGCACAATTTGAAGGAGGCGAGCCAGCGCAGTGATTTCATCTGGATTTCATCCGGATGTTACTTTGACATGTACCACCTACCGAAACATTGCTGCCCAGCACGTTACACCACTTAATGTAAACGGTGATCCCTGATGCCAGACTTATAATACTGGCATCAGGGTTACAATACTGTGACCAGACACACTGCAGACACGGTTCAGGAACGGTTCAGGAACGGTCTGAGGAACACGACAGCGAGTTGAACGATTGAAGTCTGATCCATGGACCTCAAAACTTACAGGATTTAAAGGATCTGCTGCTGACGGTTCGCTGCCATATACCCCACACACACACACACACACACCTTCAGGGGTCTAGCGGAGTCCATGCCTCGATGGGTCAGGGCTGTTTTTTCATGGTTAAAAGAGGGATCTACTCAATCTTAGGCATGTGGACATAATATTACGGCTGATCAGTGTGTATGTGTGTGTGTGTGTGTGTATCTATGTGCTGCACTGCACACCGAGTGTGTGCTGAGTGGCGTTATCGAATTACTCAAGCAGCAGGCTCAAGTATCATCTCCTCGCTCAGCCTGCAACCTTTCAGGATGACTAAGAGAGCAAATGAGTGTGTGTGTGTGTGTGTGTGTTGCCTGATCAGGCTAACATGCACACTTGGTCTGAATCATGTCTGGGTTTTTTTTCCCCTTCCTTTTTGAAAGCTGTTGCTGCCACAGCAGGTCCTGTGGTGTGTGTGTGTGTGTGCGCTCTAGAAACCCCTCAGGCATGGACATTTTTAACGCTGTAGTTTGTGATGAACACTTTGTGATTTCTCTCCGACTGCCCCGGGCATCCACAAACCGTGGTGCAAAGGAAGTAAGGCTAGTGTGTTCAGTGGAGCAATTTCCTGCATGCAATTTCAATTCCAAGCTCATAAGTTTGCACACCCTGCCGTGAGTCCTCGAGCGCTTAAAAGAACCTCTGCTTCACTACTCATCCGCGAAATTCAGATCTGCCAACATTTGTTTTGAGCTCCGTACAGTAATTTTAACATTTATACGTCAAACAAGCTAATCGCCGTGTGAACGTTGGAACGATCGACTCTTTTATTAGTGATGCTTTTCTCTCTGCGTTCTTGTATAAGTTTCCGTCCTAAATTTTCCACGAATTCCTTAATAAGTTTCCGTTGAAACAAAATCTATCAACTTCAGACAGATATATTGTTAGATGAGCGTATTGCAGGCTATATTTATTAGCAATATTACTAAAAAGTGACTGTTGGCCAAAGGTGTGAAAAGAAGTGATGTGACAATAAAACGTCAGAACTCACACTTTCACAACTAATTTTAACGGGAATGATAATCAGAAAGATTTCTCCTATTGTTTCCTTTCACGAGCTCGGACACGTGCGAGCGACCCAAACGTCAACACGACGGAGAACGATTTCTACGTGTTCAAGATCAGACAAATAATTTGTAAAAGGATTTTATATATATATAAAATAAACTAACTGAGCGCATGTACATTTGTTACTGTGCTTGAGAAATACTTGAGTTATTATTTATTAGAGAAAACATTTTAGACAACTTTTACTCCACTTCAAAGTACAGAAAATCTCTGTACTTCTACTTAAGTACATTACTGCATGCGGTTGCGTTACCTAATCATGTTGGTGTTTAGTATTTGAAGAAGGAACTTCGGCACCTGCTGTCTATCACGCGTGATTACTTGACTTTAAATCAGAAATTAAGCTGGTTGATGAGAAATGAAAGCAGCATGTACACAATCTACAACTTTAATATGAAAAAGACTGAGAGCTAATACAAGCGCTGTATTTGAAAGCGAGTTCTTCTGAACTTCTACTCAAGCACATAAGAAAATGGAGGATCCCTGCTTATACTTGAGTAATATTTCCCCAGGGAATCTTTTTACTTTTACTCAAGTACAGGATTTCTGTACATCTGATTAAAACAACATTATTTAGCTTTTGTTACTTGCGTAAAATCGTACACGATTAAGATGGCGCTTTATTTCCTGGTAAGGGTGTGCAAACTTTTTGGACTTTATTATAGGATAAAAAAATTATAAAAAAAAAAAGCTCTAGCAGTGAAGAGAACCTGGGTCATGTGCTGTACAGTTTACTTTTGTGGTTCATTTCATTTAACATAATTTCTGTGCCTAAAAACAATTCCCGAAAAGGAAGCCGGGCCGCTCGCGTCACATCCTCTGGGATGATATTGTTTCTCAGGATGCTTCTAACAGACCTGTGTTTCGTTCTCGAGAACGTTTTTTGATCAACCAAAACAATACGTGCTGTTAAAAAAAAAAAAGAAAAAAGAAAGAAATAAACAAAATCGTACACATCAGGCCAGTTTTGCCATCCTGTCCTGGTTCTGTGTCTGATCACTGCCACGGGACAAAGAGAAAGAAGTTAAGTTTGATACTGGATCATTGTAACTTTGCATTTCAAGGAACATTGCTTGTATTTTTTATTTTTAACGGATGAAATAAAGTGCTCTCCGTTTCACAGAGACGTGTCGTGATTTCTTTCGGGTAAAAGTAACTCGTGAACAGACATTTGACAAGATTATTTTATTTCCTTGTGGTTTGGAATTGTATTTAACACAACTGAAGAAACTGTGCGATCTACTTCACAGGGAAAAACTCGAGAACAGAACTTGGATCTCGAAGTTGACATGTTGAAAACGGGACAGATAGACGACTTTAATAAAATCAGAAATGTTCCTACAAGGGAAAAAAAAAGGCATTGTAGCTCAAAGCGGTGTATGCTGGTTAAAACTATTTATTAAAAATGTGTTGTTTATTTCACAATATATACAGACATTTCATTATATAAATTATATAAATTAAAAATGATGTATAACAAAAAACAATGTGCACACAGTAAAATAAAACATTCAGTCAGTAAAAAGAAGTGCAAGGAAAAGTATAGAACTGGATTCAGAAGCTTCATGTTCCTGAGTCTGAAAGGCACGAGGTGTTTAGAGCGAGTGTTCACTCAGGAGTGCGCACTTCGCTGCCTATGCAAGTCTGCTGTATGGAGGAGGTGCAGAGAGTTCCTCTTCCTGTTCAGGGCAGCGCTCCATGAACGACACGGGAGAGTTAAACACGCGCTCGTCTCCACCTGCAGGACATCACACACACCAATGACAGTCCAACATGAAACACTCATATATTTATATCTGTATCATAAAGATGCTTTTTAAACCAAGTACAATGGAACCTGGGATTACGAGCATAATTCGTTCCGGAAGCGGGCTCGTATTTCAAAACACTCGTAAACCAAATAGAATTTTCCCTTAAGAAATAATGGAAACTCAAATTATTCGTTTCACAGCCCAAAAAAATTAATACATAAAAATAATTAACAAAATATAAAATTAACCGGCACTTTACCTTTAAAAAAGTAAAAATAAATCCAGAAAGATAAGTGTTTCCTTTTGTGCACGCAGGCGCTGTGTGTGTTTGTGTGTGTGTATGAAGCTAAAGTAAGAGGAGAGGAGGAATCAGACCCCCTCCCCTCTTCTCTTCTTACACAGTAACACTTCTTCCTCTCTTATTTGAGTTTTTCCTCACACACACGCTGACGGAAACACTGTTTTATTGAATAAATTAGCAAGGAACATCGCTAATCACAGTCGTGTGAGCGCATACTAACGGAATCACTGCTTTAAAGTAAAAAAAAAATAAAAATAAAAATTAACCTGCACTTTTGAAAAGAATCAACCTTTGAAAAGAATTGCGACAGAGCAGAGTTTCTGTGTAGAGCAGAGAGAAAGAGTGTATGTGTGAAGGCGAGAGGAGGGGTCCGTGTGTGTGTGTGGGGAAGGGGGGGGCACGCGTCCAATGATGCAGACTGATACAGAGAGAGAAAATGGATCTTTAACCTCTCTAACGCGACTTGCTTTTGCTTTACACGCGCGCTGTACACACATGCATACAGACACGTGGTCACAGTGTTATAGTAAACAGTACACGCGTGCATGGATGTTGATTATACCAGTAAGAGACGGGCACTAAGACCCAGCAGGGGAGACAATTACCCACAATACCCTCATATTATATATTTTACACAACAGTTAGTTCCAACTGATTAATCTGATTAAAGGCTTTCCACGTGTGGGGATAGACAGTACCAGCACTGGAACATTTAACTAGATGGGTGAGAGTAGGTCTGTACGGTCCGCAGTACTGAGGAGAGAGAAGCTGCCTGCCAACACAAGGCTGAATCCCAAATCCATCTCTAACCCCTGATCAAGGGCACTACTTGTGTGTGGAATGATGGACTTTACACCATTCATAGCACACTAGCTTTCCATTTAAAGTTGTTTGGGATTTAACATCAGAACCTGGAAATGAAAGGAATATAATGAAATATAAAAGTAAATCTCCTAAGTTTCTCAGGAATCAAAAATTTAAAACAACTCTCACCCGTTAATTACACTAACTGTCAGTCGCCAGCTCCACAATTCGCTATTCGTTAGCTTCGTTAGTCGAGGAAGAATATGTGTTAGTGGCGAAAAATAACTGGGTAAATAAACGAACAAATTATAACATGCTAAAAATGGGGCAATGGTGGTGGCTCAGTGTGTTAAGGCTCTGAGTTACTGATCGGAAGGTTGGCGGTTCGAGCCCCGGCTCCATCAGTTGCCGCTGCTTGAGCTACACAGGGCCGCGATTAATGTCTGACCCTGCGCTCTGACCCACCCCCAAAAAAAGCTACGATGTGTGACGAATAAAAGAATTTCACTGTGTGGTGACGTATATGTGACGAATAAAGGCTTCACTTCATAATCAGCACAGCAGCAGGATCTCGAGTGCGATATTGCTTAAATACTATATTATATTTACCACTTAATTCAAATTATTATTTTTTTTAATGATGATGACTTTCATTTTTTACAACATTACTCTGTTAACTTTTCTACATCTACTTTTCCCTGAAGTAGAAGACTTCACACACACACACACACACACACACACACACACACACACACACACACACACACACATCTTACCGTGCCACGAACAGACCAGTTCACCTGTAGCACTCGGGTCATCCTGAGGAACGAGTGTCTCCTATAAACAAACAACAAAAACAAAACACACACCCTTTATTTGTGAGCACGATTTTGTTTTGACGTCAAACAAAATACTGGAACTACTGGAAGGAACTCGTAGTTGAGAAGATAAGCTGGAGTTGACCTGTTGGAATGTTAACCTGGGGGGTGCGTTTACTTTAGAATTTGGGAATTGCAGGTTGTGAGCTCGAGTCCAGATCACCTTAGTGACACGGATTCAGATTTCAGGAAAAATCCATCAAACTGTGCGTGTGTGTGTGCGTATTGTAGGCTCACCATGCCTGTGACGGAATCATAGCAGCCGCAGAGCGGCAGACTGCGACACCCCGTGTACGCGATGAGGGAGGAGAAGATGATCGATCCGACTCCGGCGAACACCATGGTGCTGTTCGCTCCCTTCACCACGCGGCTCAGAACGAACTTCTACACACCACACACACATACACAGAAGACACTCAATGAAAGTAACAGAATGGAAAAGAACACACGAGTCTGAGTGGGTGTGATGCGAGGACGCTGTACCACTTCAGCGATGTGACCAGGATGGAAGAGTTCGTCGTCCTGCTCCCCGTAGCTGAGCGTCACGCCGGTGTAAATGAATACGATCACCGTGGCGACATGAGAGATGACCGATGAAGCAATCATGATGGTGACCTGAAGGAACAAAGATTACAGTTAATATCATCTCTCTAGATAAACGTACTTTTATTAGGATCATACTGAGGAATACTACAGGACTTTTTCAAGTTTTTGAGTTGAAAACGGAAAGAGTTACTACATTTGTCCTCTGTGTGTGTGTCTCATTACTACAGCCAAAAATGTACTGTTTGCTATAACACTGTGACCACGAGTGTGTGCGTAAAACATATTTTATTTTGTGTCTGTACAGCGCACGTGTAAAGCAAAAGCAAGTCTCATTAGAGAGGTTAAAGATCCATTTTCTCTCTTTGCTCCACACAGAAACACTGCTCTGATATGATTCTTTTCAAATGTAAAGTGCAGGTTAATTTGTTTTATCTTTATTTTACAGCAGTGATTTCGTTAGCGAGTTGCTCGTGCGAGTGTTATTAGCGATGTTCCTTGCTAATTTTACAGATAAAACACTTTCCGTTAATGTGTGTGTGTGAAACTCAAATAAGAGAGGAGGAATGTTTACTGTGTAAGACGAGAAGAGGGAGGGGGGGTCTGATTCCTCCTCTCCTCTTATTTTAGCTTCACACACACACACACACGACATACACACACGACATACACACACAGTGCCTGCGCGCATAAACGGAAAAACGGCAACACGGAAACGCATAAATCTGTCGGGATTTATTTTTACTTTTTTTTTTTTTTTTTTTAAGTAAAGTGCAGGTTAATTTGTTTTATTTTTACTTTATATTTTGTGTTAATAATTTTTATGTATTTATTTTTTTGGGCTGTGGAACGAATAATTTACGTTTCCATTATTTCTTATGAGGAAATTCGATTTGGTTTACGAGTGTTTTGAAATACGAGCCCACTTCCTGAATTATGCTCGTAATCCGAGGTTCCACTGTACTACTGAAGTCGATGTTTTAAACGCGTCACCACGTTAATATGATTTCTGCTTATAATAAATGTTCAGTATGTAATTTCATTCAACACATAAAAAAATAATTGCAGTAACTAACAGGTTCCAGTCCAGTTACACCACACTAATCTGGAACTCACCAGCGTGGGGTTTTTCCTATGTGAGGCAAAAAGTGAGAGCACTCCAGGTAAAGCCATGATCTAAAAAAATAAAAAATAAATAAAAAAAAGGCACAGATAAAGAAGTCTTAATGAAATAAAATGAAACTCATCCTGTTAATGATTCATAACCATATCGAGTCTGTGACTAATCAAAGTCTGATCAGACAGCGGCGCTCACCAGTCCGGCCCACAGGGGAGCTCTGGTCTCGCTCAGGGTGGTGTCCACACGGAACGTGGCGTCTATAAACCCGCACACCACACACAGGGTGGCGCAGGCCACCTGCAGCACCCCCCACACCACCGCCACCTTCTGGTTCAGGATGAAGTACCTGTAGCGCTCCATGCTCAGGGCTCTTCAGGAACACGCGTGGAGGTCTAATGACGCTGGGCAGAAGATCATAGATCTTATTACAGACACTCAATTGGTTCCTTCTCGATCAATAAAACGG
The DNA here is from genome assembly GCA_030068275.1 of Clarias platycephalus. Lineage (NCBI taxonomy): Eukaryota > Metazoa > Chordata > Actinopteri > Siluriformes > Clariidae > Clarias > Clarias platycephalus. The sequence goes on from JAQQZT010000002.1 coordinate 4,622,733, forward strand.
ATCAAATATTAATCATAAATATTTATTAGAGGAAACATTTATTAACTACAGTCTTTGTAGCACCGGTCTAGGGCGTGTCCCAAAAGTCTTCACGTGTACAGCAAATCAAGCCGTCATACGACATAAGACTTCAAAGAAAGACAGATAGATTTAAAGAAAAAAGAAAGAAAGCATGAGACACAAAAAATAATATAGATAGAAAAAAGAAAGGAGAAGACAGAAAAATTTATAGAATAAAGAAAGCAAGAAGCAGATACATAGAGAGAAACAAGAAAGAAAAAGTAAAAGGACAAAAAAATCAAATAGACAAATTGATAGAAAAATATATAGTCAGACAAAAAAAACAAGCATGGTAAGAGAGACAGAAAGAGACACCAAATAAGAACACAAGAAGAAAAAAGACAAATAAAGGGATATAAAAATAAAGAAATGGACAGATAGATATTAATAGACACATGAGACAGACAGACAGACATAAGGAAAGAAAAAGAAAGAAAAAAAGCAGGAATATAGAAAAACAGACATAAAAAAGAAAGAAAACAAGAAAGACAAAGAAATTTTTACAAAAAAAGAAGAAGAAAACAAGATTGCAAGAATGACTGATACATAAAGAGGAACAAAGAAGCAAAGCAAGCAAGAAAGAAAAGTAAAGATAGACACTAAGACAAAAAGAAAACAAGAAGGCAAGAAAAACTGAAACACACGAATAAAGAATTGGACAGACACACACAGACACACACACATCTTAATAAATTGGAATATCATCGAAAAGTGAATTAATTTCAGTAACTAAATTCAAAAAGTGAAACTCATTATTTAGATTTATTACACACAGACTGATACATTTCAAGTGTTTACTTCTTTTAATTATTATATATCTTTTTTATAATTATGGCTTACAGCTAATGAAACCCCCCAAATTCAGTATCTCAGAAAATAAAAATATTACTTAATTTTACTACTACAAAACAAATGTACAGCACTCAATACTTGTATTGACTAAGTACTGAGTGCTGAACATGTTCATACTTTACAGCAGTCCAACATAACTGTGTTAAAAACCTTTTTCTTAATTGGTCTTAATATTTTTAATTTCTGACATCATGAATTGTTTGTTTCTCAAAATTAAAAGAAATAAACACTTGAAATATATCAGTCTGTGTGTAATGAACCTGTATAAAGTGAGTTTAACTTTTAATTGAATTACAGAAATAAATCAACCTTTCGATGATATTCTAATTAATTGAGATGCACCTGTACACACACAGTAAAGGATATTATAACCGAGTTGTTGATGAGTTCAGAGGTGACTTCATGTGTGTGTGTTTATATTAAAGGTTATTAAAATCACATTTAACATACAGTATATAGTGTTAAGTGAGCTCCAGTGTCTGTAAACATGTTATATATAACTTCCTTATATATAGACTTATATATAGACTTCCTTATAATCTCCAACTACTTTCCCACACTTCAATCTCTCTCTCCTGTTTATTTTATTATTAGTCTTATTAGCTTCAAGTTATAGAGTCTAAAAATATGAATTCACTCACAATTCAGACACATTAAGGTGTTTACATACAGTATGTTTAATGTAACCGGTTGTTAAATCTCTCGAGCTCGTGAAACTTTAATAAGTACTGAATGTGTATAAAAGCACAGTCACACTATTATTGGTAAGAATTCAAGTCTTTAAACCTGAACATTACAATCCGCGGATACTCATTTCAGTTTATTTCCAACCGAATTAAACACAAAACACAAAGATGTGACGATAAACACAGGGTTTAGAAACAAAAAAAAACAACAACACAAAGAAGAAGAATAAATAAAGAACGCACGGAGTTTTTACCTTCACTTCCTGAACGACTCGTCACTTCCGGGCAGCGAGTCCAGCGCGTGCCAGTTACCTGCAGGCCGCGCAGGTGCAACGTACATGCCACGCCCACTTTCCGTTTGTCCGCGAGGAGAGTGGGCGGGGCCTCAGACTGCCTCAGAGTGTTAGAGCTTTATTACAGTGTAAATTAGCTTTGGGTTCAGTTGCAGCTCCTTTGTAGCAAAGTGTGGACCTTCTATATACACACGCACGTGTATATATATATATATACACACACACACACACACACACACGTGTTTATATATATACATGTTTAATATAACTTCAAACTTTACCCCTCAGTTGCTTGTTCTTGGCTAACAGGAGTGCCACATGATATATAAGCCTGTCCACCTCAAAGTTTATCTGAGAAGCTTTTCTCCTCACCAAATTGATAGTGTTTATATGAGCTATTACTCATCTATCTTTCCTGGTCACTGTGGCCTCACACCCCCAGGGTCCGGGTTCGATTCCCACCTCGTGTATGTGTGCATGTTCTCCCCATGCTTGGTGGGTTTGCTCCGTGGACGCCTGTTTCCTCCCACAGACCTCTTCAAAGCCATGCAGATTAGGCTAATTGGAGTTCCCAAATTGCCCGTAGTGTGTGAATGACAATCTGGCATTGAGCTGGCAACCCAACCCCTGCCACAGAAACGACGGATATACCTCCAGGGTGGAGAGTATCCGTCACCGAATGGCATGTGGACGAACCAAAATAGCAACAAAAACAAATAAATCTTTCCTGGCAGTTCAACCGATCTGGCCAAACAAGCGACAGAAATATCTCTCTTTCTGTTTGTTCTTCACACCATTCGGTTTAAATTCTAAAAACTTGCAAGGATAAAATATAAGATTAGATTCAACTTTATTGTCACTGTACAAAGCACATAGAAATGCAATTAGCATGTAACCACAAGTGCTTAAGTGGATTTAGAATAAATAGCAATGTGGTAAATGATCGTCTGGGTTCCTATGTACAGAAGGTGCAGTAGGTAATAAGGATATGGTATATACAGTATATGGTAACTGTGGCTTAGTTGTAAGCACCGTCGTCTTGTACCTCCAGGGTTGGGGTTCGATTTCCACCTCAGGTCTTTGTGCATGAAGTTTACTGCTTTTTGGGTTTTGAAAAATCACCCGATCTCAGAGCACCATGTGTACTGAGGGTGTGAAGATTCTCAGGTGTCCAGATGAGGTGATCTGGGAGTTGAGTCATCTGGACTTCTTTATGGTTTAGTAGAAACGTTTCACTACTCATCCACATAGTTTCTTCAGTCTGAGGTAAGTTGGGAAGTTATCGTATCCTTGGGGTCAAAAGGATCCTCGAGTCAGAAAAGACTTGTTACATGAGCAACGGAGAAGGTTAGAGTAGGGGGAGAGAGTCGATTTATTGATAAATCCTGGATTAGAGATTTTCCACTCACAGAGTTGTAGATGGCTTCTTTTACCCCTCTCTCAAACCATCTGCCCTCTCTGTCCAACATGGAGTAGGAGTAGTTCACACAACTAGGTAGATCAAGCAGTTGGTGAACGAGCAGCCATTAAATCCTCAGTTCTTGGCAGATAGGAGTACAACCCGATGTTGTCTTCTACTGCTGCAGCTCATCCACTTCAAGGTTTAATGTGTTGTGCGTTTGGAGATATTTTTCTGCTCACCACGGTTGAAAGGGTGCTTATTTTACAGAAACTTGCAGTAAACTTTGTCGGCTCAAACCATTGGCTGATCGCATACCTCCAGGTGTACAACTGTAATTCAGTATTTACATTCTTAAAAATAACATAAAAAAATATAAAAAAAACACTGGTGACTCATGTTTTAATGTTTTATTGATAAATCCTGGATTAGAGATACTGCATACTGTATCAAAGACCTGAATTCATTTCTTCTTTTGTGATCTGCTACTCATTCCAGTCTCTCCTTTACTCTCACACACACAAACATAATCGCACTTTCACACTTTTCTCCTTAAAGGTTTAAAACAAAGGGCAAAAATTTAACCTTTACAGTACATGAGCAGTTCTAATACTGTTCTTGGAAACACAAGTATAATCGAGGTTAACTCTCATCACAGCTAGACTGAGACAACGCACTGCAAGAAAGTCGTTTAGCGATAGCTATGGGAGTTTTATTACATACTGATGGACTTGTAAAGGTTAGCGTAGCAGCGAAGAACACCTGCTGGGTTCCGTAGTGCATAGTTCTCACTTCATGACGAGTGACAGAGCTAATTCACCATCATGCTGTGCTTCAGTCACGCTATACAGCTGTTGTGATCTGTACACATCGTAGCACCTTCATATTTTAAGTCAAGAGTCTGCAGAAGCCAAGCGCTTTGTCTTCAATCCAAAGAGAACGATGTAGAGTAGAGAGCAGGTTAAGAGGATACTGACAAAAGTATTAAATACACACTCGTTTAACTAACAGCAGGCCAATAAAAGAGGCTGATTTAGGTGTTGCTTGGCATTATGCAAAATCGTTACTATTCTTTTATTTTAGAAAGGGGCGGGATTAACAAGAGTACTTGGCTCTTCTTTCAGCTTCTCCTTCCTGGAACTCATGTAGCTCCTGTTTGTACCAGTCAGGAGCCTCCGGACCCGTTTTCCCAGAAGGCTCATGGTCGTAACCGTAGGCAACCGTGAGTTCCTCGTCTTTCTGAACCGCTCGGATTGTTCGGATGCATTTTATTGGCCCGAAGCGAGGATGGACAAACCTACCAAAGCGACAAGAAAGACAAGATATCAACAGTTTTAATCGGTATAATACAGTTCAACAGAGGTTTCTATTTAAAGGTATCGTACAAGAACAATATTAAGTAGGCTATGAGTATCACCACACAAATTCAGTCAGTCACAACTTGGAACTTAAAGTACTACACCCAAAAGCCTAATTCAGTACATGAATTATTCTGTAATGTCAAAGACAAAAAAATAAATAAACCTTGATGTGAATGACTAAATATGAATATTAATAAGAATATTTCTAAAATAAAACCTAGAATGGAGGAAATTACACTGTGATAATGTTCTCATCTGAAAAAGTTATTAGCAACCAAAATATTTAATTAAATTATTTTTTTTTTCCTGAAAAGAAACCCCCCCCCCCCACCCGGTTTTCTCCCGAATTTAGTCGTGTCCAATTCCTCCTGTCACTAGGGGGCTCCCACATTAAGCTTCTACTACCACTCAGTCGGGTGGGCCGCTGACTATCACGTGTTTCCTCCGATCCACGTGACGTCACCGACGCATCTTTTCAAACTGCTCGCTCACGCACCGTTGGGGGCAGCGTAACACACTTGGAAGACAGTGCTATCCGCTCCTTCCGCTTGCGTGAGCTCACAGACGCCACTGCGTCACTTTACCACTGCGCCACTCGGAGGCCCCAACAAGAAAGATTTTGTGCTATTCGTTTAATACATCATGTCAAATCCAAAACAAAGAGGAACTAGACGAACAGGTACAACTTAATCAAGGAACTTCTAGTCATGAGATTGTTAAAAGTTAGTATGCATGACCCAGTCTGTCAAAATGTGGCTGAATTCATTTTTGTCATTTAGTCTTTTCTACATAAAATCATATGTAGAAAAGAGAAAGAAATTTGCACATAACATTACTTGAGCAACATCATACCTATGCTTGCGGGGTGCTATGCCTAGTTAATTTTTCTGTGAACACATATCAATCCTCTTATTCTATTCAAGATAAAATATTTCCTGAACTCCTTGTCATGCTTCCATTATGTGCCATATAAATCTGGGGACCATGAGGATGACCTCACTACGAGACCAAGTTCAAATATATACTGTACATCACATCACTGTTTGTCACAGCCAATGAAATGATAATGCAAATCGTATAAAAGAGTATCGTCTGTATACTATAAGATAAACTTTTTTTTTTTCATTCTGCCACTGATTGGGAAGTTTGGTTAACAATAAAGACCAATTGGATGGATTTGTGTAAACGGATCTGGGACGTGACGATGCAGACGACGCAGTTCAAATGGCTTGCTCCAGCATGATAACCAGAATGCTTGTTCAGTCTCAGGGATGCATTGTACAATGCAGTTATACAATGGGTCATATGGCCATGAGAGATTGACAGGGTGGAACAGGGTGGTGACTCAGGGAGAGTAACAGTTCTCCTCACCAGCTGCTCAGTAACATATTCCAACTAAACTTAACAAGGATTTTCTAGTCTACAAATCCAAGTTTATCCAATCTGTCAAGATTTGAATCCACTATGTTTGTCAAATCCTTGTTTCACATTTTTGCACTCAGTCATCTCCTTACAGTCTTCTGTCTGAGACTAAAGAACCATACATCTATAACTGTCATACTAAACCCTGTCTATAAAACAGTATGTGAGCGGCGTGAATGCTTACATAGAATGTCATTTAAAAAAGAAGAAAAATTACAGACTAAGTATGTTATACAAAATTTTAATATTATTATTCTTTTAAATCCTTAGTGGTTAGCACTTTCGCCTCGCACCTCCAGGATCGGAGTTTGTATGTTCTCCCCATGCCCCAAACCCATGGTTGGGTTCCTCCAGGGACTCCGGTTTTCTCCTACAGTCCAAAGACATGCAGATTAGGCTAATTGGCATTCACAAATTGCCCGTAGTGTGTGAGAGGATTGCTACCCTGTCCAGGGTGTACCCTGCCTATCTTGAGACAGGCTCCAGGCTTCCAACAACTCTGTAAAAGGGATAAGGGGTATAGAAGATGAAGATTTTCGTTTGTCTTTGCTCGGGGGATGAAAACATTTGCACACAGTTGGATCCAACCTGGATCGGATTGATGAAACCATTTTACCAAGTTAGTTTGAATGCAGTGCGATTGTTGAGGCGTGCTAAACAAATTATAAAGTGCGTTCAATATTTTCACACACACAACATTTTCACACTCACGGGTCGTATTTGCAGTTGGGGGTAAATGAGTGATTGGCTTTGTGTCCAAGCGATGCACAGTAATTCTCTGTATGGTTAAAGGGTTCAGGAACATCAATCACCGTGTCCTCATCTAGTGAAATGGTGTTTCCATTCAGGGACCAGTCACGGGCGTCCACCTGGTGACCCAAACCATACGATTAGTTACAACATAATTCATTCTCTTCAGTACATTTGTAGAGAAAAAATAATATAATAATATTAGGGTGGTGTTCAAGTCAAACCAGGACTTTCTGGTACAGTCCTGACCTCGCTCCGAGCCATTTCCACATGTTTGGGCCATTAGCGAAGTTCCAGGGTTTCAGACGTGAAGCAGACAGAACACTTTCTACTTTGATGGTGTCCAAGCACTTCTAGTGAAACTAGTGCATTAGTGCAGCAGGGGATTATATAAAGAAAACAAAAAAACGTTTTTACTCTCGTAACTGTGTTCTGTTCAATCGAAAGTCCCGGTTTGACTTGAACGAACACTGAGGAGCAGTTTGTATTTTTCCTTTTTTCTTTCTTTCTGAGTTTCCCTGCTGCCTGTGAGGTGAACCATGACGCAGAAGCGAGATCTAAACAAACAAAATGTTCCACAGATTTTTAGATGTGCTACAATGTAAATTTTCTCGTCACATTTTTTGATTTTCAAAATGAATAAATAAAAAATAAAATAATTATATAATAAAATTTAATAAATTACAAACTGCATCTTTAAATCAGGTATTAGCTAATTTCCTTTTCCAATTAACCATTTGGGAACAAGGTCCAGGTTTTAGACGTAAACAATACTGACATAACATCTCACACACACAAACCCACCTCTGTGTGTGTGATGCGCACTCCGTTGTAAAAGGCTATGATTGTATCGGCATCCGCGTCAACTTTTGTGAACAGGCCTTCTCCTGCTCCGGAGATGAGCGACTGCCCCACATACACACTGTCATGAACACACACACACACACACACACACACACACACACACACACACACACACACACACACATCACCAGGAGTAGGTTATGCGCAACAAGCAAGGTGTACTGAAGGACAAAAAAAGGGAAAAAAATATACAAAAACATACAAAAATTTTCTTTTATTGCTAATTTTTATCTTGCAAAATCCTGAGTGACTGAGGTCTTTTAAACTGTGATTAAAAACACAATGAAGTGCCGCCCTCAACATATAGTTATATATAAACGTGGTTTAGACTTACGTGAGGATTTAATAGTTAAAAAAACAAAACATTGTGCTAAACACACAACGATGTACTTTGTGCTCTAAATTTCCAAACTAATCCCAGATGAGACTGAATTTTTCTAACCAATTCTTAACCTCATACAGAGGCGTTCTAACAGTTTTGTAATCTTTTTTTTTTTTAATTTAAACTGTCTAATACTATATTTAAAACTATTTTATACAAAAAAAAATATATAGTAATTTTTATTTAATAAAACATTTAATTATTATTAAATAAAAAAAAATTATAATAAAAAAAATTACAAAGAAATAAACAAAAACAGAGTTCTAATATTACACAAAGATAACTCAATACAAATACAAAATGCAGTTTTTAAAAGTAAGGGAAAAAAGCTGTCCAAACCTGCCTGACCTTATGTGGAAAAAGTAATTGCCCCCAAACCTAATAACTGGTCATGCCGCCCTTGGCACCGATAACCGCAATCAAGTGTTTGATATAACCGGCGATGAGTCTTTCACATCGCTGTGGAGGAATTTTGTCCCGCTCTTCTTTAAAGAAATGTTTTAGTTCAGCCACACTGAAGGGTTTTCAGGCATAAACGCCCTGAGGATCCATCAGATTTAAGTTCAGACTTTGACTAGGCCACACCAAAACCTGCTGATGTGTTTCAGATCATTGTCCTGCCACATGACCCAAGTGTGCTTGAGCTTGAGGTCACAAACTGTTGGCCAGACATTCTCCTTCAGGATTTTCTGGAGATCAGAATTCATAGTTTCACCGATTATGGCAAGTCGTCCGCCCCAGACCATTACGCTACCACTATACCCAACCACCACCATGTTTGATGTTCTTCTTATGAAACACTGTGTATGGTTTTAAGCCAGATGTAACAGGATGCAAAGCTTCCAAAAAGTTAAACTTTTGTCTCATCAGTCCACAAGATGTTTGCTTAAAAGTTTTGAAAAAGATGTTTGGACAGATTTTTTCCCCCCTTTATAAAAAAAATAATAATAAAAAAACTGTATTTTGTATTTGCTCAAGTTATTTTTGGGTGATATTAAAATTATATACAATTACATAATCCAATATACACAAGTTTACATTTAGTTTACACACAGTATACAGAACCAATTGTAAATCCATTATAAAATCCATATGTGTATGCCGCCTTCCTCTGCATTTCAATCTAATGCCTGAGAAGCGACCGGCTCATTAGAACAATGCAGACGTTACTGACTGGTCCATTAATCACGTTAAAACCATGGCCAATTGTTTCCCTGGAGCCATGAGGTTAAAGAGTGTACAGGGTACGACTGAAAGCAAAGACAGCCATAGCTGTTATTCAGGAAATATAGAAACAAATCATAAGCAATTCAGTAGTTTGTTAAAAAGTTATTCATTATATATTAAAACTCTCGTCAGCTTATGACACCGTTATTGGCGGGCATGTTGGTCTTCCTTTTCCGGTCTGAATTTAAACAAAAATGTGTTTCAATACAAGAAAATGTATGTGCATTTATCTCTCCATCTAGATCTATCTAATAAAAAATTTAAAGGTACAATAGAAGTTGTTAACTCAAGCATACACTAAAACACCAATTAGCTCATTAGTCGGTCAGTTGCGAGTTGATTTTCTCAGGAATCATTTGCAAATTCTTAGACTATTTATTTTGAATAAGTAAAAGTTTATACTCCTTTATACTGGAGACAGAAAGGGTTAGGGTTAGTAGTTTACTAGTGGAAGAAACGACAGGTCATGATAAAGTATGACTTATCTCAAACAAATCAATATTATAGTATTAATATATAAATCAGAGACACAGTATTTAAACAAATCAAGTGGGAACAAAAAAAAAAATCACAGCTGAAATCTTTCATGTCATTTATATTTGAAAAAGTCACCTATCCAGGGATATGAACGGTTCTGAATTTTACCAACCGTTGGCTCTCGTACGGGTCGGCCAGCAATCTGTGACCAGCGATACAGGAGGAAGTAGATTTGTCATAGTAGTAAACAGGACCTGAGAAAGAGACAAAGAGAAGAACGTTTTACCAGTGCTGCAAACTTGTGTTTTTCCTCCACGTATGAGTACACAGATACCAAGAGGGGCGTTCAAGTCAAACCGGGACTTGTGATGAAATTTCACATCCCCCGTACATTCATTAAAGGAGTTCCTGGGAGGCCGGCGCTTCAGACAGTTTGACCTTGATGGTGTCCAAGCACTAGTTAAACACTGGGATAAGTGCATTAGTGTAGCAGAGGGATTATATAGAAAAATAAAGGGAGATTTTAGTCTCAAAACTCAAAAGTCCCGGTTGGACTTGAACAGCCCTTACATAAATAAGGGCTCAAATTTCAAATTTTTTCTTAACTATTAGTTGAGCATGTAAACATAGAATAATCGAGTAATCGTTAACAAGTAACTTAGACAAGACAGACATTTTCCCTACGTCTACATTTTGATTAAACATTTCAAGCAGCACAACTGTCGCAAATTATTTACATGAGACGAATAACAAAAAATAACAACAAAAAAAAAACAATATGGCTCGTCTTTCTGTGCTTACTTAAAAACAAGCTATAAGTGTTCTATAGCAATCGCAATAACAAATGTACAGCATTGCCTAAATGCACGTTCGCCCTCTTGGGGTGTATGTTTTAATTACAAGTGAGCTACAGAAAAATATGATGCAAAACATCATCAGTTAATTATTTTTATTTACATTGAGTAGATTAACAGCAATTATTATTGATTGATGATTAACACTGGTACGACAGCGCACTATCGTCTGACTAAACGAACGACCTGTTGCTGATTCTAATATTTAGTTAAGATCTGAAATGATAAAATAATGCTGATTTAAAAGGTGATCTATGATTACGAATGTTTGTGATGGGTTTTGAGTGCGAGTCCTGTAGGAGTCTGACGATGACCTCATGCGAGTTAATGCTCACTAACAGACGTCTGCGCTATTTGAAATAGCAGAACTGGCCAATTTCCCATTAGGACAGGATCGAATTTGAAACTTGAGTGCTGACGGGAGCGCGGCGTTACTGACTGTCGGGCTGTACGGTGAAGTGAGGTCTGCCGTTCTCCTGATCCGTCAGCGTCGCCAGCCGGGCCTCAATGAGCTCCCCGTCCACAAAGGTCCCGCGCAGAGCCGTGTGTCCGTCAGGGTAAACGTACGCCACCGCTTTGCCCGTCATCTCCCCGTCCTCGTTGACCTCGCCCACCACACAGCCTCGGTCCTACACGCAACAACCGTCTCGTTATAGCTATAGCAGTCAGACCTGCCGCTCGCTAACACAACCTCCTCGTTGAAACGTACCGGGTAGTAAATCCAGCAGACGCCACAGCGGATGTTGTCCCTGTACTGGCCCTTGAAGATGAGACGTCCTTCAGGGTCAAACTCCTGAGCGGGACCGTTGAGCTCTCCGTCCGCGTAGGTACCGTGCAGCACGCCACCGTCCTCGTAAGTGTACACACCCTGGCCCTGAAGTGCATCGTCCACATAGAAGCCCTCTAGAGTGCTGCGAGGAAGGAAAAGCAAAAAGAGCTACAGAAGTGCAGAGCAGGAGTGAGAGGTACGACTGTGTGGAAAACAAAAACCGAGATTGTTCTATCGTACTGGAACACACATTTTCTCAGTTACTCATATTTGCTGGTCTACTCTTATTTTTCTTTTTTTTTTTTATCTACAAAGTATTTTTGAACTATACAGTGATGTACAGTATAAGCTTGTTCAGTAGTACACTGCCATGATGTCCAGGAACCTTTTAATTCTATGATAATATAACATAATACCGGGCATGACAACCATCACACCTTAAAAATAAATAAATAAACTATGAATTATGTGATTAAAGCAAGGTGTCCCATGGAAACAGGAATTGAAGCCGAAATTTATAGTTAAACAGTATCATGAAAAGAATAAACATAACTGAAGTTTATTAGTCATTACATACGAGTATAAAACAATAAAAGACAGTATGGAAGAATTTTTTTAACTGATCAAACCATCCATGCATTTAATTGAAAAAAAAAAAAAAAGAAGCTAATTGTTATAATTTTACCACTGATTCAGCCTCTTACAGTTCTGTGCGCCAACATTGATAAAGTTAGTTCATAAATAAAGTCCACAAATACGCCATCACTGTAACAGCAGCAAACTGAATAAAAATACACACCAATTTGGATGTACAGTATGTAATGCTTGAGATTGTTATTAATGCATAATTCCTACTACAGAGTCTGATTTATTGGTGAATGTGACACCCACACTGTGTGTTTAACAGCAACTTAAAAAAAAAAAAAAAATCATTGTATCTCTGCACCATCCCTTTAAATGCCGCTTTGTTGGCAAGACTCAGAAATCGCTATGGCGATAAAAAAAGAAAAATTATCTGAGTAAGATAAACACCATTTCTGAGTTGTACTATACTAAAGATTTCTGTGAAAATCTCTTCACACGATGGATGATTAGCCCCACCAAGACTCACTGACGCCACAAAAGGAAAACTTTACGCGGAAAACAGAAACGTGTTTGCTCTGTATTTCAGTTAAATACTTTTTGACAGTAAAATATTTTGTAAACACAGAATAAAAAGACTTGTCTCGCACTAAAAGTACAATGTCCGATATTGCGCGTTGCCTAAATGCTAGTGTAACGCGAGTTACAGAGAAATATGGTGCAAAACAAACATTTGCGATTAATATGTTTTGCTTTAATTAATTGATTATTAATTAACATTAATTACCACTGGCACTACAAATCAATGTTTTCAATGTCTATTAAAATTCGAAGAGGTGCTCTGATTTATAGTGATTTGTCCAGTAGATAGTTCTAACACACCCATATAACGTGTGTAAAATATGTAAGAAAATATAATCGTGTATGTCGTGAGCTGATGTATAAAAGGTTCAGTTTGATCACTTTTGCAATCAGCTGTGCAAATGTACGCAGCGGTCTTTGTAGACTTTTATTTTATACTCAAACTACGCTAGCTCCTGGTGTCTGATTTTAGCTTCATGATGAATATATTAAACACGTGTTACTCCATTAAGCCTGTGCTGTATGTAACCACAAATACTTGTTTAATTATTTAGAGAAATAGAGATCTGTAGTCTGCTTTCTTCCTATTATGTGGTTATTTATTATTATTATTATTATTATTGGACAAAACTACTGGACAAAACTAAAGCTTGAAAAGTCCTTTTATTAAGACATTACTGAAAATCTGAAATCAGTGCTCGACCTGCTGGTAATGAATGATTAAGAGTTTTTGCCAGACTTGCAGTATATACATTACATATGACTCAGACTGAGCCAATTACAGCCACACTACACTGTCTATGTGAGTGAGTGAGTGAGTGAGTGAGTCTGTGTGTGTGTGTGTGTGTGTGTGTGTGTGTGCGTGTGTGTGTGTGTATAGACTCTGACTCATCTGAAATATGAGTCATGATCATGTCTGAGAAGCTCTGGCTTGTGTAAGTGTCAAAAATAACACAGTGCTGTAAATCAACAAAAAAAAGAAAAAGAAAAAAGAAAGAAAGTGATGTTTAAGGCCGAGTTGCCTGTACAGTCTCGCACCTGCCGTCGAAAAAGAAGAACTTGCCCTTTCCATTTTTTTCTCCGTGGACGAAATGGCCTTCGAAGCGGTCGCTGGAGGAGTAGGTGACGGTACAGAAGCCGTGAGGGAGCTCGTCATCATCTAGTGGGCCTGTGATCATACGACACGGTCAGTCAGCACACTCAATTCCCATACACACACACACACACACACACACACACACACACAATTAGCTTCAGAGCTAAAAACAGCCTGTGAATAGAATGAAATAGAATAGAAAATAAATAGCCAGAAATAAGTAACTTTCTCAATCTGTGCTTTGGACTCGTTAGTAATGAACATCTTAAAATGTTACTATTGGTAAAAATGGTCTGTCCTTGTGACCTCAAGGTTGTGAGTTCACATCCCACGCCTGCCAAAGAGCCAAGGTTGGAACCTTGAGGAAAATGGTTAATGCTGTACTTAAGCAGATTTTATGCATCTTAGATAAAAGTTTAAAAAACATCAACATTGCGATATTTTAGAGCACCTCTTACCTCTGAGTCTGAGGTGAAGTAACAGATCATAATTAATGTACTTTATCGTATCGGGAATTATAGAATACAAACCTCACACACACAACAGATATTTATTTATTTACACCCGTCACTCCCCCGTCAAGACTACAGACCTGGTTGGGCGAAGGCTATCATGTATTTCCTCCGACGCTGCTCGCTCACGCGCTGTCTGGAGCGGCGTAACACACACGGCAGTTAGCGCTATCTACCCCTTCCACTAACTCACAGGCGCCCATGATTGACTAGACCCGCGAGTGATGTGAGAATGCTTCGAGCGCCTACCATCCCACCTCTCTGAGACAGCTCGGCCAATCAGCTCTCTCTAGGCTCCCGAACTTGGGATTCGAACTTGTGATTTCCAGGCTATGACACGGTGAGCTCGTTACTACTCCGCTACTTGGTAGATCACTACGACTATTTATTAACCTCCATTCTTTTTGAAACCATTTTAACAAAAACTTATTTAAATGTTGTGTAATCTTATAACAGTGCTGGAACTGGAGACTCCTTCCATTAAAAGTTAAAAATACTAAAACAAGCTTCAATATCAACTTTTATCAATTTCTGATTTTTAATTAGATTACTATTAGGTTTAAATTATGCACCGTCCATGTCCATGTGAACGTAAATAAGTTGTTTAAATAGAAAGGATAACAAATAAGGACGAGTGTGTTAACATAAGAACTTCAACATGGGATGTGAACCAACACCAGAACTACAATCAGATACATCTACAGTCAAATAAATCTAATAAACACCTTCACAGTGTAATCAGATTCGAGAATTCAGTATCATTGTGGTATTAATAAGTTGCAATTAAGACACGAGGCTTCTATAATGAAGATGTTGTGACGTCACAACACGGCAAATGCAAAACGAGGCTGATGTAGAGAATTTCCCCCCCTAAATTTTAAACCAGAGTAACTTAAGTCGCAACAAAATAACATTTGTGATGAGTCTTTTTTATTTTACTTAAAATAAAATTGACATATAAATAAATAACATAATAAAAAAATAAGCAGATACAGGTGTAAAAAAGTTGCTCACGCGCCCTGAGCGTAAACACTCGGCGTTAAGTTCATTCCGCCGGCGCAGCGTTTCGTGTAAAAGGATGATAATGATATTACCTTCTACAACCTCCTCCACGTTGTCGTCGTCACTGTCCATATTTTATTTAAACAGTTTCTCGCAAAAAGTTTATACAAAAAAAAAAAAACAGCTCTTTATCCCGGTGTCGGTCCCGTTACACGGTGCGTGCACGCGCACTTCACTTCACAGCCGCCATGACAAGTGGCGCTCCAAAGCGCATGCGCACTCACAGACGTTCCCCGGATGTTAGTTTAAACTTACGAGCGCACGGGCACGAGCACACTGAGGCTGGTGAAATCACTCGGCTCGCGCAGACAGGAAGAAAGCGGGCGACGATCGACACGTCATATCCAGACGTTAATCTGGATGACTAATGGTATTGATATCTGCGATTTGGATGAGGTCACCAATACACATGCGTTACATTACAGAAGGACGATTCCATTGTGTGTGTGTGTGTGTGTGAGTGAGTGAGTGAGAGGGAGGGGGAACTCTGAAATTACGCTTATACTTAAATATATAAAATATGTTTTTATTCAGAAGATAAATATAATATATATGAAGTGTCCTTTAAAGAAAATTTAATAACCTTAAACATTTATAAAACATTCAGCGCTTTTAAACATACTTTTTGTATTCTGTATTTTGTAACTACACATCATAAAAATACTTAAAAACACAATATATATATATATATATATATAAATATTACGTTTAACAATTCCATTGAGGATCACATGGTTAGGCTAGTTGTCTGGTATGAAAAAATATATTTTTGTGTATTAATGCATTTATTTAATCTAACCCAAACACCCGACCCCTATACAATATTTGGAACGTTTCACAAGTCACGTGTTCAACATGCGGTTTATCATTTCCCAAAGAGCATGCGCAGAATAAAATGAAGTTTTCTCAAACTATTTTTTATTATTATTTGTTTTTACAGAAAGAAAATAAAGCATTAATATAATAAAATAATTAAAATTAAACAGTAATTAAATTATTACAATGTGTTTAATGATGCTAATTAATGCTAATTAGGCACATGTGTGTTTGCGTTTGTTAATTCTTTGCTATAAACCTTTTTAAAAACCTAATTCTGTTATACATTCAAGAGGATTTTAGTTTAACATTTTATTTAATAAAAGCTATTTAAAAATGGACACAGACCCTACATCGTTCTCAAATTTTATATTACACGTGTAAGAATGTACGTTAAAATGAAGAGGAAAAAATCAAAGAAGGTCACTGTTGCAAATACGTGTTGTATAAACATTGAAATAATTAAACAAAGACAAAGCTGATCCAGTGTACGCGCCCATCTTTGGCAGATGCTAATGAATATTAATGAGTATGCAAAAGAAACGGTTACGTCAAGGTGTCAAAACAAAAATCTCGGAAACCCAAACAAGAGAAGATTTTTATTAGCAGATTTCATAAAAAGCTTGCATATTTTTGCAAGTTGGCTCTGTGTCCTACATGATGGTGGTTTTAAAGAAAATTTTAATGAGGTCTCAGGTCACGCGATCTCAGCGCCCCAGAAGGGAGTTTCGGCCTAATTAGCATACTAAAAGTACAGACTGCACAAAATTTTCACAAATTATTTTTTATAGATAGATGTGTAAGGTCAAGAAAATAGTGTATTTTTCAATTATTGTGTAAAGTTAAATGTGTTGTACAGTCTGAATCAATCTTTAACATGTATTCATTGGAAGGAGTATCCAGTGTATCCAGTGTAGCTTTGTAAACCTTTAGTTTTCAGACACAGGGAAAATGTTCAGGATGGAGGAAGGGTGGAAGGGAAGCGGGGCGTTGTAGGTTGCAGTTTGTCGATGACATGACAAACTGTTTTGGTTTTTACTATTAATTTCAAGAAACAGGAAACAGTAACAGAGGCTGTTTAGCACTACTTAAGCATAAATGATAACAGGAACTAACTAATAGTTAGTTAGCTTTCATAATACTAAAATAATTATTTTTATTATTATTATACATTATGTTGACATTGGTGGTTCAGTGGTAGGTTTCTCACCTGCCATATTGAAGGCCCGGTTTTGATTCCCACCCAACGCCCAAACCCCAGCCACTGAATGCAGTGCCGATCCAAAGCCCGGAGGGGTTTCCGGCGTAAATCCTGTGCCAAGTTGTGTGCGAATTGGAATGGCCTGCTGTGGCGACCCCACAAAGCGAGCAGCCGAAAGTGTTAGTGCATAAAACCTTCAAGTGAAGACTCAACATTTTTATTTTTAATGGTCCGAGGTTTTAAAACTGTAACAAAATGGAAAAATATAAAATCGTGATATTAATCGAATCTGCACTGAGGTATCACGATAATATGGTGTCAGGTCTCCCCTGGATATTCCCTCTCCTGATCCTTTCTCTAACACACTAGAGAAAGTGTAGGCTTTGGATCAATGTAGGCTTTGGGAGGATCTCAGGATGTGGCTTTATTACGCTACTGGCAACCCCGTTCTAGACTTCTACAGCATCCTGAATCTCTGATCAGACATCCTCTGATCCATTTCAATCCCCTGATTTGGTGAGTATCCATGTTTTAAATGTGTTTCCCCCCCAGTGTTTAAGATTGTACAAAAATGTTACTAATTTACCGCATATATTAGTGATTAAATCCTGCTCGGGCGCTGTTTATCATATTAGCCGGTTACGTCATCCTGTTCGGAGCTAGCTCGCTAGTTTGTATTAGCGATTAGCAGGATGCAGGGTGTTTATATCATAGCATATAAACTTATTTTGTCTTTAGTGGTTTTTTTTTTTTTTTTTTTTTGTAATCAGTCATTGTCATTTGTTTTAACGCTGCCACTGAATAGAAATACTACAGTACGCTGTTATTTCCGTTTTTACTTGCTTTTTGTTGAATCCCACCTCCTGCGGTCAGGAGCTGTCCTCTGATTGGATACTAAGCTATCAAACATGTAGATTAGCCAATCAGAACGCTGAAAACATTCTAGCATGTTTGTTTAACGCCTTAGTTTATTATATGCTATAATTAATCTCAGTCTCTATTTTCCACTAGTCATATATACCAACATAATCATTCATATATGACCTAATTGACCAGTCTGGCTATTAATTAACTAATGAATCAATTCAAAATAGTATTAAAAAAATATATAAATAGAATGCATTATTGTGCATTTACTTATATAATTAATGCACAATAAGTGATATTTTGTTTCATTTTCAGTCGCACCTGAGCCGCAGCCCTGCATCCCAAAAAGGAAGACGATTATTTCACCATGAACTCTGATATAGATGGTAAGAAAGCCACTAAGCATGCTATATGACATTATAAAGATGAGTTAAACACAGGATAATCAGACTGCCATGACCGTAAGGGTGTTGGGATGGGAGACATGATGATGATGATGATGATGATGATGATGTTCTCAGGGATGCTCTATGATTCTGGTGACCTGGAAAACCAGGTGGAGTTGGAGGAGAAGACGAGGCTCATAAACCAGGTCCTGGAGCTGCAGAACACTCTGGAGGGTAAAGACAACATCGCAGGATTTATCTTATGATCTTAAACACCAATTCAAGCATAAAACTAGTGTTTAAAAAATCATATTATGCATTAATACGGCCTAATTACTATTAATACTGCTTAATTGGTAGAATCTTGTATCATTTTTGCATTTCTATCCATCAGTGTTTGCTCAGACATTGTCCAGTGTATGATCGAAAGTTTGTGGACACCTTAACGTCAAACCCGTATGAGGTTCTTTCCCAAAGGTGCAAAGTACGAGTTTTTTTTAATGCTGTGACCTACAAGATTTCTCTTCAGTGGAACCAAAAGGTCCAAACTGGAATGCCAGTGTTAGAGTGGGGAAAACTCACAAATTAACAGCTTTAGCATGGATTTGGACACCCCAGGACCTTCTTATCAGACATTAGCTCCTAAAGAGTGAAGCTTATTAACAACAGTTACAAAAAAAAAAAAAAAGTTGGAAAGGTATGGCAATAAAACCAAAGTTGCTTGTTACCTTGCACTGTATTGCGAACACTACAACTCATTATTTTATGATTTACAGTGTGAATGTAATTGTTTCACTCATTTGAAAGTCTGGTGGCTGGCATCATCATCATCCTTCAAAAAAGGTTGGGACAGGACCAATTTAAGACTAAAATCAATGTGACAAGTAGAAATTACAAGGTGATGAGGAACAAGTGCTGTAAAACAGGTGAACCGATTATGTTCTAGTATACGAGGTGTTTCAAAGAAATCCTCTATACTGGACCTTCTAGAGGAGGAATCACCGGATCCGGATTGAGCGACGGTTCGATCTGGACCCTGATGCTTTTCTGATAAATGATAAGTATTAATATACCAATAATCAAGTTTTTTCCCCCCTCATGGTGGGCGTGGCTATATGCATCACTTAACAGAGCCAATCAACCTGATAGTTTACTGTGTTTAAACAGAGTGTGTGAAAGAAACAGAAAGGAAGGTGCGACAGAGCATGGCTTACTCCAAAAAAAAGGAAAGTGGACCATGAAATTTAACCTTCAAAGATGGATGAACAGATCAATATACACTATACGCAAGTATTCACTAAGCTTAGCAAGAATGGCCAAAAATTCTCATAAACACACTATTAAACCTTGTGGACGGCCTTCCCAGGAGAGTTGAAGCTGTTATAGCGGCAAACGGGGCGGGACAAACATCATATTCAACTCTATAGATTAAGAATTCGATGTTATTGAAAATCATTTGCATGTGAAAGCAGGCGAGCCAATATAATGTATATTAATTCTTCCAGTTTGTCTGTATGTTTTGAAACCATGGCGATAATAAAAAGCAGTAATGTGAAGCGCCATTATGAGATAAAACGGGTCATTAGAGCAAACATGTCCGCAGCAGTCTGAGGTGAGGCCGCGTACAAAACCCGAACTGAGAGAAATCGGAGTCCTTTCACATTCATTTATATCCCAGCAGCACACAAATGAAGGTTCATTAAAGAGTGTTGTTTGTATTTCATGCAAATACAAGGAAATCTACACGGCCATCAAAGTTCAAGCTGTCCACATGTTTAATGTAGTTACTGCAAACTCAAGTTGTTGTAGTTTTCAATATAGTACAAGGTGAAGACACTTTACAGACGATTCCTTTTTGGGTTTTAGGGCCAATTTCCATACTGTCCCTGGAACGAGACACGCCTTTAACAGTGTTACACTGTAACGGTTGAGGTGTCCATAAAATTTCGTCCATACTCTTGTGGAACAGAGTTTTCCTTACTCATGTGTTCTAAAGAATGCTTTCTCCCGATCAGATCTCTCGGCACGAGTGGACGCCGTGAAGGAGGAAAATCTCAAGCTCAAGTCTGAGAACCAGGTTCTGGGTCAGTACATCGAGAACCTCATGTCCGCCTCCAGCGTCTTTCAGACCACCGACTCCAAAAGCAAACGGAAGTAATGGAGGGGATCCTGACCTCCCGCTGGCATCAAGAGTCCGTTAACTCTCCGCCATTGTTTACTTTACTCACTCTGTTATACAAGATGCCACTGTTACGTTTACAACTCCTTTTTTTTTTCTTTCTTTTTTTAATCTGCTCTTAATATCACATGACTAAAAATATCATATTAACTGAAGAAGGTGTTGTATTCTATGACAATAGGAGATAATGTTTCTTTTAAGTTGTATTTCATGTTATAATTTTTGCCTTATGTTAGGGCAGAGTATTAAATCATCTAGTACTAAAAGTATTTCTTTTAATTTATCGATGCTGTTCATTTTGTTATTGTTTTGTATTATATTATTATTAGTTAATTGATTTAATATAATTTTGTTTTGATTTTGATTTTCGAGTGCACAGCAGTGATGAATGTGCCTGTGAAACTGCTGTGTGTGCCATCGCCTCGTGTTTTAGGTAACCTGATCATTTAGGTGAGTTCTTCAGGTGCTTCTGTTCAGGGAATTAACATTTCTGACCTCCGGGTGATTCTCACTAAGGAGTTTTAACAGGTTTCCGTTACAGCTGTGTATACACACACACACACACACACACATGCACACACGCAACATTCCTGAGCTGTATTTAATGTTTGTGTAATGGCGTTTAACCATTGTTTGGTCTTATTAGTGCCTGTTTTAATAAACGTTTAATTTGATGTCTGGTGCTCCTTAATGGATTAGATGTACAGTAAGCTATATTCATGGATTATTTATATTTATAACATATACATTTCAGTGGTTAATGTCAATATTAATATGATTAATCAACATAGAGGTGCATTTCACTATGGACATTATAAAAACAAGTTTTTGGAAGAAAAGTCAGAGTTTCAAAATGAATCATTTGCAATGAAGGTGTTGACTTCAAGCACAGTGCGGTGATGAGATTTTAGCCGCAGTTAAGCATTATAAAGGTGCAAACAGGGTTAGGGTTAGGGTTAGCTGTATGTCTATGGATGATGATTCCGGGGTGACTCGGAGCCCAATGCAGTCGTTCCCGTAAAACATTCAGCGAGTGGAACACCTGATAGAGACGAATGTTGTCCAAGCACTAGTGAAACACTGGGATAAATGCAATAGTGTAGCAGGAGATCATATAGAGGAAATAAAAGGTATTTTACTTGTGTTTGGTTTTGTTATTTTGTTTTGCACTTCTTGACCACCGTACTCATAACTGTGTCTTGTTATTCTGCACAATTAAAAGCCCTTTGACTTGAACACACTAATAAAAACTCTGTTTGTTGATAGATTCTACACAGGACACTTCTCTTATTAGAAAAACTGAGAATGTGAAAAACCAAGGATCTTTGCTATATTCCTAAGTTTATCTATAAAGCGAGGATTACAGTATAGAGGATTACAGTATTGGGGATTACCTTATAGAGTATTACAGTATAGAGTATTACAGTATAGAGGATTACCTTATAGAGTATTACAGTATAGGGGATTACAGTATAGAGGATTACAGTATAGGGATTACAGTATTGGGGATTACAGTATAGAGGATTACCTTATAGAGTATTACAGTATAGAGGATTACAGTATTGGGGATTACAGTATAGAGGATTACAGTATAGGGGATTACAGTATAGGGATTACAGTATAGAGGATTACAGTATTGGGGATTACAGTATAGAGGATTACAGTATAGGGGATTACAGTATAGAGGATTACAGTATTGGGGATTACAGTATAGAGGATTACCTTATAGAGTATTACAGTATAGAGTATTACAGTATAGGGGATTACAGTATAGGGGATTACAGTATAGAGGATTACAGTATAGAGGATTACAGTATTGGGGATTACAGTATAGGGGATTACCGTATAGAGTATTACAGTATAGGGGATTACAGTATAGGGGATTACAGTATAGAGGATTACAGTATAGAGGATTACAGTATAGGGGATTACAGTATAGGGGATTACAGTATGATAGCTGGTGTTTTGCAGCTTTTTTGAAATGCGAGAATCTCTGCAGGAACACTTCAGAAACCTTGTTGGTTAAAGCTTGGGCTTTACGGTTGAAGGGATGTTTACCATTCGTGACATGCAAATGACTAGAAAACAGCTTTCTAAAGAAACCATGCAAATGGACAAAAGAGTCGAATTCTAATTCTCTGCAGCCTGTTGATCGTATGCTGATAATCTCAGTATCTGGATTCACTCTATCTGGTTTCTCTTCTCGTTTCTTCCTCTTCTCGTGTTGTGCCTGGTTCGGTCCTGGTTGGGGACCTACTGTAACTGTACTGTACGTTCGGACTTCTGTTTAACTGCTTGGTGACAATTACTATTGTTAAAATCACTATGCATACAGAACTGACTCAGGACAAAAATAATATTCACAAAACAAAACAGGAGCTCTTTCATAATTTAGAAACTATGAAATAAATCCCTAAAAACGAGTAAAATGAGCTGCCAACAAATAAGCTTAATAATCTTCTATTTGTTTTATTTGATATCTTATATAATATATATTTGTTTTTATTAGTTTTCATCTTACTTCATAAAATTATAAATAAATTGTCCATAGTGTGTGAGTGTGTGTATGTGTGTGTGCTCTGCGATGGCTTGCCACCCCATCCCGGGTGTACCCCGCCCCGTGCCCTAAGTGAGTGAGTGAGTAAATAGGTTCGGCTACATTCGAGGATATTTTACTTGTAATTTTTTGGATTAAATATCACTGCAAAAAAAGGGATTTCTGAGTGAATATGTCTTGGATTTAGTCATATATATACACTGTATATACAATATATATAATTATTATTATTACTATTATTTAAGACAACAACAAAGAAAATTTATTAAAGATTATTAAGCCTATTTTTCGCCTATTTAGTCACTCGTTATCACCTTTTATAATCTGTCAAGATGTATCATTTGAATAATGTTGATGATCGAACCTCTTCTTTTTGTAGTTTAAAATCTTCACAGAAATGTATAATTTAATGTTTAGTATTTAAAACTAGAAAAAAAAAGTAGGATAATGATAATAATGAAAATACAGCCAGGAAGAATGTGCAAAATGTTACAAGCGACCAGTTATGCCTGAGAGGATCCAAAATCAATCAAAATAAAATCCGTCTGATTTCTGTACAGCCAAAACAAAGTATTGGTGCTGATTAAATATTTTTATGTTATAGATAGAATATAGGAAATGTGTGTACCAAAGAAGGTACTTTTGAAGTTTATTTAACATAGAAATGACCAATCTTGCTTCTTTAAAACTTTTATGTTACTAGCTTCAGATGTTTTGGAGAGATGATTTTATATGTGCCCTAAAATGTACATTTTTCAGTATTATGCTGTCTCGCTTGAAACAATAATCATTTAAAATGCAAATGATTAATATATTGATACTAAAATTGGAGTAAGCTTCTAGAAGCATATGATCTACTATATAAAATTGTTGCTTAACAATTTAAACAATTTTAAACAATTAAAGCAAAATTAAGGACTCTTTCCCCCAAAAATCTGTAGTGTCTGTAACCATGTCAAATTTACGTTCAATATCTTAACAATTTAGCATTTTAGAATAATACACGTTTTCAGGTTTATGTATTTTCATGTGGAATCTAAATTGGCCAAGTTTCATCTGATTGACAATTTAAAATCACTGAAAGTTTTGAATTCAGAAAAGTTACAGACACTACATGAAAGGGTATGAAATTGTATTTAGCAAATGTGTTTCTTTAAATCTGATAAAAATATAAATGTTTATATTATTTAATTATTTTTATTTCTTCTTAAACATTTACAAAAAACAAAGCATGGATCAGGAGATAAGAAGCAATAAGTATTATGAATAATAGTGTTATAGGATCCTATCTGAAAATTCACTTTTTCACCTACTGTAGGTGAGACACTTTTTAGCGCCAACACCATGTAAAGTATAACCATAACAGTAATAAATAACATTAACTAAGTCAAGAATTACACACATGAGAACTGTGCCAAGGTGTTATTTATGTAAACATTGTAAAGTTTATTATTCTCTGTTTATTATCCACATGGGCAACAAACATTTCATAAATTAAAAAAAATCACAATCAAAATTTTATTCAAAGTGCTAGACTGCAAAAAAATATAGCAAGTGAAAATATGCTTTAAAATGTCTTTTGGAATTTAATTCTTGAAAGAGCCACAATGATCTAATGATCTACCACCAGAACAAGAAATGTTCACTTACAATTTTACTATAATTTGATTAGAAACAAAATATTAATAGTCCTATATTTGGTTTGTTGTAAACTTTATAGATAGATAAATTAGAGAATTATAGATAGATTTGGCTAGATTCAAGAATATTTCACTTGCTAATACGCTAAGATGCTAAGATCTTTTGCAGTGTAGTTTGCTTGCCAGTGTTTCATTTCTTTCAGCAATTTGTTTAAACGAATTCAAGATGTGATTATTTATTTAGGACAGAAACTAGACTCAACCAAAATTAATAAATAACGCTAAAATTAAATCTGACCTATTCCTGTTTTAAAAGAAATAAAAACCCGGCTATACACCAATCAGCCATAACATTTAGACCATCGCCAGGTGAACTGAATAACATTGATTCAATATAATATCAATTATATACCAGTGATCTGGTGAAGCATCATGGACCCCCAAGGCTTATTCATAATGTTATGGCTGATCGGTGTATATACTTTATATATTTAAATCCTTCCCGTGAAAAAATTCTAAACAAAAAAAAATCAATGACAAAAATGGCATTAAAAACTAATTCTCCAATTCAATAAAAGAAACAGTTTAATGTGACATGTATGTCATTTAAATAGTTAAATCCATAAATTCATACAAAGTACCATACTGACTTCTATCATGTTCACTTCATTTCTGAGATCCCGTCATTGCGACTCCTGTTTAAGGCAGGGCGTGTTTCATGGAAATTACATGCATATGAGGTTAAACTGGAGTGTGCTGCACGCATACGGCATGTAAACAAGGACGCATCATTGACTCGAATGCAGATTTGGACATACGCCATTTGGAAAGAAAGAAAAAAAAACAATGGAAATTACACCTGGGTGACATATTCGGCGTAAGTGAACACGGTAAGAACTGTGATGTAATGACTCGGAATTGGAGAATCATTCTGGTTCAAATGCATGTAAAATATCTCCTTTATAAGAAAAATCTTATTATGTGCCAAAATACAGAAAATATGTAATTTTATTTCCTCTTCTTGTGGAAATGTAGGAGTGTTTAACAGTCAGGTTCCTACGCTAATTACGAATTTGAGACAAATCCGCTGAGACACACATGAAGTAATTCTCAGCTTACGTTGTTGTGCTGGTTTTAACACACACACACACACACACACATACACACACACACTGCAGCAATCCAAACTTCAATGAAAAGTGCAGGATAGTAGAAAGGTTGTGATGTTCTCGTTGCTGAACTTTTTCTAACCACCGGGGGCGCTGCTGCTCAGAACGAGACTGCGAGACTGCGAGACTGCTGCGAGATTGAGTTTTTTCTTCTTTTTGGTCCTCTTGAATCACACTTGAATGAAGATCTGTCGAAGAAAAAGAGAGAACAAATAAAGAGAGAGGAAGAGAAAGAGAGAGAGAGAGAGAGAGATTAATATTATATTGAGTTATTATTTTAATTCAATTGCCTTAATTCAATTGATTGAGAATTTGAATAAAAATCTGTTTTAATTTTTTTGTGGAAAGTTGAGAATGATGCATGATATTTTCTCAAAGAGTACACAGAGTGAGGGATCACAGTTTAGAGACAGAAAATGAAAAACACACAAAAACCTATAATCCTCCTAAACAGAGACTCTGTACACACCGTGAGCTACAGCAAAGCAGAAACAGAGTCTGATCTGTCGAAAAACACCACGAGATTAGACGGGAATTTCCGTGAATTCACAGGGTTCGTCCCAAACGTCTCCTCTCTGAACACGGAACGGAAACTCATCAAACATGATGAGTTGTCTGGTATCCACGCTTCATCGTATGAGAACCACTAATCACCTATAATCCAGTCTAATCTAATCTAATCTAATCTAATCTAATCCTAACACTGTCTAATATTATTTATTGTTGTGTAATTTGTGTCTATACTGTACTGCACCTTTCTATACTACACCTATTAATGTCTATTCATTGTACTGTTTTTGTTGTTATTTAGAAATAAAAATCCGAATTCTATTTCTATTCCTTATAATTTGCTAATGATAATCTGTGTATATCGCTTGTTATTTTAATTTGCTTTGGCAACATTGTTAATGCAGTCACACCAATAAAGCACACTTTGAATTTGAACTTAACAGAGAGAGCGAGAGAGAGAGAGCGAGAGAGAGAGAGACAGATAGATATTGAGAGTGAGAATGAGAGAGAGAGAGAGAGAGAATGGAGAATGACAGAGGATAGAGAAGGGCAGAAGGATACAGAGAGACAAATATATATATATATATATATATATATACACAGAGGGAGACAGAAAGAGAGACAGACAGACTAACAGAGAGAAACAGAGTATGAGACAGACAGAGAATGATAGAATAACAGAGAGACAGAAAGAAATAGATAGACCCTGAAAGAGAGAGACAGAGAAAGAGAGAGAACAAGACAGACAGACACACAGACAGAGAGAATGAAAAAGAGGGACTTGTCTCTCAGAAATTCTACATTTTGAACTTTATATAATAAAAATAATAAAACAGTGTAATCCTCATGGTATCCTCATGGTTTTTATTTATTTATTTGGCATATTTTGTCATTACACCGTTCCTTAAAAACAACCTGTTATGCTTAAGTTCCCCTCATCGTTGCTTAGCAGCCACAAGCTCAATCTTAACATTTTATGATACACGATGCCAGGTGGTTTATAAAATTATCACTGATATGTAAATTGTTATTTGCGGAACATTGGCGTTTGTTAGATAATTTTGTGAATGATTTACGAAACCTATTGCGTTGATGTGCGTTACAGTGACTAGGGGTTCTCTCATCTTCCTCCTCCTCCTCCTCGTCACGTCATGACGGCGTCACTGTAACTCATATCCTCGACTGGCTTATTGCTCTGGTGCTGAACTATGTGATGATGGTCATAAAATGCATCTGTACAGAGTTTTTTATTTACCCTAGTAATGAGGAAGTGAGGTTAAAGTGAATGTCCACCTGTATACACTCTCAGCCAGATTCAGTTTGTGCTTTATCGTATTTCTAATCACGTTCGTTTTTTTTTATTTTATATGCGTTCCCGGTCAATTCGACTCATCAGACTACTTCGTATTTCAAAGGATAATGATAACCTTAGATACGTGCTCTATCGCATATGTTGCATTAGTGTAGTGTATGTAACCTGCTGCAATGCTATAGCGTCCTAATTAGTTTTGGAATTTGTTTACCTAAAGAAAGGCTGAACATTTTTATATAGATGATATTTTCAGAATGTACTGTAGAATATTTTCTTCCAGATGTTGGATCCAGTTTAATGACCAATGTCTTTAGTTCAAGAACGTGGTATCCTCTCCGTAAGCCTGATGAGGGCGGGGGTTGAAGCAAAATGCAGGAAGAACGTAATAAGGGCGTATTTAACAACGGCATTGACCAGTTAACGGCGTAAAACACCTCTTAGTGAGTTCATTGACGTACTACATGCGTGGCGCAGACGGGAAATATTGCATGCCGCTCTGACTGAGTCGTCATCGGGACGTAACTGCGTTGTTGCTACATTCAATCAGCGCCCTCTTCAGGCCTGTGTCTATGACCACATTAGGTCCATGCTATGTTGTAGAAGACCGCATTAAGTTCGTTATCATGTTTCTTTGGTTCATGCAACATTTATAAGTGCGTTTATTTCACGTAGTGCGACCCCTCGATAGAAGCAGCCAAAAAAACACCACTGGATCCAATTCCATTGAGTGGACACAATGAGCGTGTGATACGCGCCTGGTAAGAGTGCAGCGCCATCTGTAATAACTCGGGTTTGGACCTGGTGAGTGCATAATTGTGTGCGTGATCGGAAATGAATGACAAGATGATAGACGCATTGAGAACCTGACATGAACGTGGCTACGAAGTAGTACAGTATGAGCTCGATAAATGCACATTTTCCCGTTTTGACTTAGTTGCCGCTTCTATATCTTTGAGGACGCAGTAGTGAGAACTTCATGGTCTTTGTCACAGTGTGAAGGCGACTAATTTACTGCAGATCACTCACTTCGCTCAGCGCGACCCAGGAGTCTGAAGCAGCATGGACAAAGAGACGCATGGCTTCAAGGTCACGTAGCTCTCCGACGATCTGTCCCTCTGCTAATCCGTTTATAAAAGAGCCTGCAAGCACACACACACACACACACACACACATAGACGTAAAACATACTGAAACAACAAGCGACGCTTATAAAAACTTTTGTATAATAGCAAATCTTAATGCACATGCTACTGTTGAATTGAAGTGAATAGAATTCAGTGCAGTTTAATTCGATAAACTTAATAAAACTGGATTAAACAATCATAAATAATCATTTGCTGGACATTTTTCAACCACAGGGTGAAATACATTTTTTTTTAATCAGCCTTTTTCACACACCTGTTTGCCATTCTATAGTTTATCTTTGTTCTACATTACTATACTAAGTTTCCTTTCTGTGTTCTCGCCTCGAACACAAACACCCCAGGGTTTGACTCAAACTGTCTAAACCCTGCATAGGTATTTAAAAATAAACTCACGACTAAAAGTTTAAAAGGATGTATTAATAAAAGGAAAGGAACCTTGCAGTGTTTGTGTATGTACAGTATGTCGGTGTCGAGCCTGTTGACGCAGATAATGATGAACTAGTTGAGAAGTGAGTATTCTGAGTTGAGAAGTTAGCATTTTGATTAATGTTTTGTTTGCATTGTTTTTAAGCAAGTTGAAGCACATGGTATGGTCAAAACTGGGACAGAATAAGGGTTAGGTTATTCTACTTTCTGGATTTACACTTTCATTACTAGATTGTTCAGACTGGGCGAAAACAGGATACAGGATATAGCAGTAACGTGCGCCAGTTACAGATATGCCCCCCCCCCCACACACATTCACACACACACACACAAAATGCAGTGTGCATTTTCTCCCCTTATGCTCCATGCGATATTCACAGAAGGCTCTTATTTAACTTTAGAAGACATCATGAATCACGGGGCACATCTTCCTTGAAGACGGACAAAGTGGACTACAGCATTCCCTAAAATCCAGCATCACTCCAATCATAAAGCAAGCTGTAGTTTACAGTTTTTCTCATTTGCTAAGACAAGCTCAGTGAAACTGGGATTCACTTGATCGTCATCATCACATTCTTAGCACAGGAGAAGTCTTCTCTTTC
>JAQQZT010000002.1:4678491-4694184 GCA_030068275.1 Clarias platycephalus
TTTTTGGATGCCTTCAGCATTCCTTTACAATGTAGAAAGAAATAAAAATCAGGAACCATCATGGAGTTAGAAAGTGAGCCCAAACTTTTGAACGGTATGTATTTACAGTATATATATGTAATTTTATTTTTTTTGTACAAATATGGCTTTACAACCTGGCTGCAACATTGTGGCAGAATAACACACTTGAAAGTAGCAAAGCACTCTCCACCCTCTTCTGCATACATGAGCTCACTCCTGGACATGATTGGCTAGCGTTGCTATGATTGACAGGTGATACTCCTACCCATATAATTTCCTTTTCTTTTGATAACTACTATCTCCTTGGCGGTAAGGAGAACTCTTTTCTGTTGCGACAACTTGATTACCCTTGTGAAAAAAATTTGCAAGGATTTAAACATTGCTACGCAGACTGACTCTTAGTCGGGCCTGACATTTTAAAGAGAAATTTCAGGCCATTTTTGTGAAATTATTGAAATGTTGAAATGTCTAAGGATTTTTTATTTTTGCCAGGACTCAGGCCCAGCGACCGTGACAGAGTCGGATGTGTTAGCTAACAGCCAAGACTTGACTTTAATAGCTATACTGGAGAATATTTCCTATGATTTAAACTTCCTTATGTTAACTGCTGCGATAGTTACCACTTCCCTCTTATTGTCATTAGCTTCTAAGTTAGATTTCTTCTTTCTGAAGACTAACACACCAACACTGCCTGAATCAGCCATAACGTAATGCAAGACACTCTACACACAGAGTAATTAACATAGCTCTTAATTTTAGCGATGTTCTTCAACAATTATCGCATTTAGCCAAATAGACACAAAGAACAAACTGATACAATAATACGTTACTAATATATTCTTAAACACATACAGAATGAGCTATGTTGTGATTATACATGCAACTAACACAGACTAGACTGAATATTATATAATAGGCGTATGACAAAACACGGGTATGAAAGTAAAAACGCAGTTCTGAAAGTAAACACTCCCTTCATTTCTCTAAAAAATCCCCAGCTACACTAATGCACTTATCCCAGTGTTTCACTAGTGCAGGGATACCATCAAGATAGAACGTTTTCTTAATGAAAAATGCCTAAGCCATGATCAGACTGCCTGCTTCACTTATGAAACGCTGGCCTCCAAGGAGCTCCTTTAATAGCATGTAGAACATGTAGAAATGGCTTGGAGTGAGGTCAGGATGTGGCAGTATCTCCCAGCTGAGTTCCTATAATGCGGAAGTGGTGTTAGTGAATAAGTGTATATACAGTTCCCACACACAGATTACGCAAGTTGGCCACGTGTTATCGTCGATTTTCAAGAAACAGAATTTCCACCCGCTCAACGTTCATGGGAACGAGTGCACCGTGCTGCTTGCTCTAAGCCACCTCGGCATTCTCGGGATCGTCATTCACAGACATACGACCTCATCGAAAAAGTTAGCACCGTTCAAATGTTTTACTGCGGCTTCTGTAAATGTAAACTGGTTTTACACCTTCATTCACGAGGAATTTCGATAGCTGGTGAATGAAGGTGTAAAACCAGTTTACATTTACACATGCAAGTCCTGGTTTGACTTGAACGTCCCTCATAGGATAGCACACCCTGTTGTTTTTTTTTACCCGATAATTAGTTTTTACTTTAAATAAGTAGTAAGTAGAAGAAATGAGGTATTCTGACTTATTTCAGAGAATCCTCTGTAAAACTCGTTATAAAGTTAATTTAGCAGAATATAACAAGCAAGTGTTTCATAAGCAGGTTTATCCGAACATCTGACTGATGGAGACGTACTGTATACAGCAAGCTTCATATACTGTTATTTGCATGCGGTAGAGCTGAAGAGTAGATTTGAAGAGCTTTAAAAAACAAACCCTCAAATCATCCGTTTTCTTCTTTCAGGAGATCAAATAGGTGAAACACTTGATTCTACTAGATTCCTCATATCAGTGGTGCATAAATATTTCACTACTGCGGTAAATTTGTTCACAGCCCGCCATAGATCACCCTGCTCATACCTTAGGGTTAGTTTTTTTAATGTTAGTAAATGATGTTACAGCTTTCGTCATACAATGGTCTTGAGGTTTGCTGGTGGTCTCAGTGTCTTGTCCACAAATGATGTATGTGTCAGGGTTGCAAAGCAAGACTTTTGCAATTGCTGCATGAAGAACTTGTAATTGTTTGTCGCGGGCCTCGCCGCTCACATGCGTATACCCGTGTTAAACTTTTTTTTTTGTTACTTTTTTTGTAACTTCTATCCAAAGTCTATGAGAAACATTCCATAAAGCGCAATTCCCTGCTTCAAAATCTTTAGTTTATATCACCGCCTGCGTTTCATGTTAGGGAATGATTCTAGACAATGAGTCAACGTTTGTATGCTGCTGTGAACAATGAAACGAACAGCCTATGCAAACAATGACATTCTAGACTTGCAAATAGATTTTTTTGGAGGCGTGTATCACCAGGGTGTTTGTATAGATGCATGACTGCTGGACAATACACATGGTACTGGATATCACCTCTCGTGCACTACACTTCTCAGAGCACGAAATAATTATCATTAGCGCAGTCTGATACACGGGTATATAGTTATAGGTATATACTCTAGGTACGTACTTAATGCTGTACAGACCCTCGTTGTTCTCATTATTAGGGACACTTGTACACCTGCACGCTCATGTCATTATCCAAACATTCCAATCGAGTGTCAGCAGAAATACTAGAAAATATCTGCTGGGAATTTTTAAACAAAAAATATGCTAGAGTTTGCAGCTGATCTGCAGGAGGAAATGCGTGCTTGATGAACGAGATCAGGGAAGAATGGGACGACTGGTTTGAGCTGATAAGAAGGCTCCAGTAATTCAAAAATTACCGCTTGTTAAGCATAAGGCCAGGATTCTTAGGCTACAATGAGTGCAGTTGGGGGTCATCCAAGTTTAGGCTTCTAATCTTTAATAGTACAATTGCAAGCAACGATGAGCGGGCCCAAGCACCTGGCACAGGCTCATTCCTAATGGCAGCAGATTCAAACCTGTGTGCTGATTTTCCTGAGTTTTTGTAATAAATAAATAAATAAATAAATAAATAATCCTTAGAAGAACAAAAGGGCCATCGTACATTTATGACATTAACACTATAACACAACATTATCAGAGTGATGGTGATGATTTCATAATCATGTTTTCATCGTGCTAATGTCATAGTGCTTGGGCCCTAATTATACACTTCCTAGTGTGTTGAAGGTGTTTGTCCACCTGGTGCACAGAGTTCTGGACTATTACACATCCTATAGTGCACTAGTGGCCTAGTCAAAGGCAAAGCCATTTTCCAGCTTTCTTATAATATGGTTAAACTCCTGCAAGAATATTTGAGAATTTTTGCTTGTGTCAACTTGTCTAGCTGTAATTCAGTTGTAGAACAGCTTCCTTTCACTCAACAGTCAATAAATAGGCCAGGGTGGTCTACCAGTTTTTCTAGCAGGGCTGATATTTAGGTAATGACACACTCGCAAACCTGCATGTACACTGAATATCATCAGCAAGGCTGCAATTCACCCTTATAACCTGGCCGATATTCAATACAACAGCACAATTACAAGTGTACAATTGATTTATATATATTGGTTCTATTAAAAACAGACCACAGAAGTTTCAGACGCCAACATTGTGGTTGAAGAAATGTTGCTTACCTTTTTAAGCCAGATCTTTATTTTTTACACACATACACACACACGCACACACACTAATTCACAGTGAAATCCTTTCTTCATAACTTGGGTCAGAGTGCTGGATACGCCGTAATACATCGCCCCTTGAGCTAAATAGCGTTAGGAGTCTTGCTCGATGATGCAACAATGGCAAACTGGAGATGCTGGGGCTTGAACGTAACTCAGCACTCTAAACCTCTGAGCTACCACTGCCTTACTACTGAGCTATATTTGCTCCTTAAACGGAAACCGTTCCCAAAGCTGGATAAAGTGTTGCATACTACCATGCCATAGCACACACTCTTTTTGACACCTTCCAAATGGAATGAACTGAAGTGATACAAACTGTGACATTTCCATAGTGCCGTTATACTGAATAATCAGCACTATTGGAATGATTGGACTACTTAATGACTCAAATAGGTAGCCTGTTGTACAGTATAATAGATTTGGTTATGTACAGTACACTATTGCCATTTTAAATGTAATCAGTTGTCAGATAAAGTTCTTACAATGAGGTTCAAAGGTTGTAGTGTTGCCAGACGCACCTACGGTATGCAGTACACTCTCTTTGAAGCTAGAGCTTCAGCGCTTCAGACAGCCTCTAATGAAACTGTAGTCTAACGTTTATAGATTTCATGAGTGACATGAGAGACATTTCCGTTCGCAGTTTGACATATCTTGGACAAAGTGAAAAAACAACAACAAAACACACACATACACAGTAGCCTACTACACAGTACAGTATGTCATGTCTGACATACTCATACGGCATTAAATATCAAACCAGTGCCACCAGATACAGTACAGGAAATGGGTGTGAATAGTAAGAATAGTAAGAAAGAATAATTTGTCCATAGACAGAAGGCTGTGGCTCACTTTAACTGAGTTGGGCAATCTTTTACTCTTTAGCATCCCAGTCTATAGAAACGTGTAGGACAGCAGGACGCCCCAGGACTGGAGACATCTATCATCTATCACCCATTAAATCCCTTCCAAACAGCCACGAGGTCATTCATTATGACGTATGACTAAAGATCTCTTAAGAAGTTTTTCGAGTTGTTTAGAAAACAGATGGATCGACATTGTAGCGAGTAACCCGCGCGTGCCTCCTTTTGAAGTGTAGCAGCAAAAAAGTGAACGAGTAGCAGAAGTTGCGCGCGCCTGCTGTACCTTCTCTCGTGGCGTGCCAGGAGGTCAGGATCACCAGCCCTCCACACAGCAGACCTGTGAGAATGAAAAATCTCTCATGGCATCTCATCCCAGCCCGGACAGGTGCCCTGTGCTCGGTACCGTCACGCGTTAAAGTGCGCTCCTCAAAGCGAAACCTCCCCGAGCGCTGGGTCACATCTGGTCATTTCGGCTCAAAACTCCGAGCAGTTCTCGCTCATCACCAAACGTGACAAGCTGTCGACTCTGAGCAATGTGACGGGGAAGATGATCATAATGATGGTGGTGACGACGTGGGTGGGAGAAGTTTTTACGTAACAACATCATCCTTTCCCTTCTGCTTGGAATTCGCTTACTGTTCAACATACAAGCTCCTCCTTTTCACCTGCGCTCTGACGTCATAGAAGAGCAATGTATAGGGTAAAACTTTCCAAAGTGTACACTTGATTATTATTATTATTATTATTATTATTAATAAAATAAACAGGCAAGGCAATGCAAAGTTTATTAATATAAGACACTTCATACACCAGGCGTCTCACAATGCTTTATAAATAAAATAAGAAAAAAAGACAAAAAAAAAAAAGGATTTGTGGATTTTACTACTATTTACATGGTCACAAAGCATACAGATATCTAAAGTATAGAAGTATAGTACATTTCGTACACCACACATTTCACAATGCTTTACAAATAAAATAAAAAATATATATAAAAATACAAAACAAACAAAACAACAACATTAAACTCAATTAACTCAACTTTATTTCTATAACTCTTAACTATGCACATGATCACAAAGCAGCTTTAAACAGAGATATGTTAGAGAAGTATAATACATTTTATTCACAACACATTTCAGAATGCTTTACAAAAAAAAAAAATAATTAAAAAAAATTGTGGACTCAATTTTGTTTACTCTAATTAACCTTATTTTTTCTAACTCTTTTAACAATTAAATCTTCATAATAATACAATTTATTAATTTCAAATGTATATCTGAAACTGATTAAACTTTTATTGCCGAAGATGACAATGTCAAGGAAATTCCCCTGAGGTGGTAGAAGCAAGAAACCTTTAGAGGAACAAACCACAAAAGGAAGCTCATACTCAGCTAGGTGACGTGCTCACTAGCTCAGCACCACCAGATAGTGTGATTATACATAACTCATTGCCTTATATAACTATGCAGGCTAATATATATCACAATTTGGCCCTTGTCACAGTAGTTACACTTACAATATCTGCAGGGGTTAGGACCTACCGTATAAGTACTCCAAACAACTGAACCAGGTGCGGAGGCAAGGGGATTGAGGGCTGGGCCGTGTAGTGCGATCCAATAGAAGAGCTACTGTAGCTCAAATTGTTGAAAATATCAATGCTGGTTCTGATAGAAATGTGTCAAAACACCCAGTTAGAAAATGTGGACCTACACAATATTAGATCATAATGTTATGGCTGATCAGTGTACATACTGCATACAGTACTGTAAACTAGGTTTATTCCCCATTACCATGTCAGACATGTATTTAGGACTATGTATAAACTAGACACACCACCCTGAAATCAGTTCTCTAACTAATTGGAAGCCAAGGTTAAGAGTTTTAGAGTTTTATGCTCTGGTAGAACTTGAGCAGCAGCATTTTGCATGAGTTAATGGTCTCTGTTAAGGAAGCAAAATAAATGTTGAATGTGATGGAATGTAGGTGACACGGTGGCTTAGTGGTTAGTACTGTCGCCTTGCACCTCTAAGGTCCGTGTTTGCTTTCCACCTCTGTGTGCAGTTTGCATGTTCTCCCCGTTCTTGGTGGGTTTCCTGTGGGTACTCCGGTTTCCTCTCACAGTCTAAAAACATGTGGATTAGGCTAACTGCTGCTCTGTGTGTATGTATGTGTGCCCTCTGATGGATTGGCACCCTGTCCAGGGTGTACCATGCCTCGTGCCCTAAGTCTCCTGGGATAGGCTCCGGGCCCCCTGCAACTCTGCATACAGGATTAAGCGGTATAGACGATGAGTGAGTGATCGTCATGACATATAGAATGTAATCTTGAAATAAATAAATAAAATGCAGCAATGATTCAGAAATTCCACTGTTTTAAAGTGGCATACTGCTTCAAAGCGCTGACACTGGAGACTCCTTCCATAAATAAGCATCGCCAACTGCACATTTTATTCTGTTTGGTGTCCACAACACACATTCCTATGAAGGGGTTGTTTATATTAAAATAAAACAAAAAACCTGTTTTTATGCCCGGAAGTGCATAAAAATTATTATGGGATGTCTCTTGCAGCTGGAATTACTCATAGAAAATGGATTGACCATTCAGATTTGAACAGTTAACAGTACTCTGGTATAAATTTGTATAAGGGTGATTTCACAAGAGTGGTGTAATTTTCTGCAGGAGTTTTAACTCTTAAAACTTTTCAAATTAATTTTTAAAAGTACAGAATCTACAAAAGGGCGACATGCCTTGCACCTCCAGGGTCTGGGTTTCATGTGCATGGAGTTTGCATGTTCTCTCCATGCTTGTTGGGTTTCTTCCAGGGGCTCTGGTGTCCTCCCACAGTCCAAAGACATGCAAATTAGGTTAATAGGCGATCCAAAATTGCCCGTAGTGTGTAAATGAGCATCTCTGTGCTCTGCGATGGATTGGCAACCTGTCCAGGATGTACCCTGCCTTGAGCCCTAAAGTCTCCTGCGATAAACTCTTGTGATTGCGCGGAATAGACTGTGAGTGAGTGATGATATCATACAATTAATATAAAATGTAGCACCAAATTATCACAAAAAACTTTTATTTAATGGATATTAGTTACCATCTCCAGAGTTCAGGAGAAAAAAATACCGACTAGTCTAAAATACCCGGATAGTGAATGAGCTCTGTAACTTACTAATTAACCAGATTGTTTAAGGTGTTAATTAGAATTTGTTAAAGTTAATTCAATAATGTAACAATTTAATTCTGCTTAATTTGAAGGAACTGACTGCACACAGTTGAGCTCTTTATTTCTAAAACATCTTAACCATACAGTGAACCATTGTGGTAATGAGAACTGTTTTTAGTTTTGCTTCTCGTCAGTGTCCTTTGTATCCTCTTGGCACAATTCTGCAAAAAACACAAATACACAATTATTATATGTGTTTATGTAATACAAGTAGCATCAGGATCTTTTAAATATATAATTAATATAATTTCTGCTGTATTGTGAACCGATGTATTAGACAGATTTACACACAATCTAATGTGCTAAAGGTATTTAACCTTTAAACCAACACTGATTTGTTGAATTTTACTTGCTAGATATTTTCTACTGTATCTCATAAACTGCATGGAGGATAGGTGGATTATTAGGCATTTACACCTCACTGTTTTTGTCATCATTTAGTGATTGTTAGAAGATTATTTTATGCATAAAGTATACGTCACTCATACTGACCTGATACCGTACTGTAGAAAGTGAACATTTCAGGAAATCCCAGGCACTCAGCTTGCTTTTTGAACAAATCCATTGCAGATGTTGAAACATTGTGTTCTCTAGCTTTAACATGACACAATGACACACAACAACTTACTGAAACTCTTGTAAAATTTCATGAAAAGTTCTGAGCATTTGAACTTTGGGCCTTGCTCAAGGGCTCAAAAGTGTTTCACAATGAACTGTATGACATAACGATAAGTAAATTAAATGCATGTATCTTAACCTAATGAATGAAGATGATATTTATTGACAAATTGCTGTTGTACTGTATGCATACATTTCTATCGACTTCCTGTTTTGCTGCATCACATCACCCTGTCATTGATTCATTTCTGATATAAGCATGCAGATGCTCATATTGTATTCCTGACAGAGATAAGTTGATAAGTACATGCCATATTTGAACATTCAGGATTGAATTAGTGTACAGTGCTTTGTTCACAAAATTAAACAATCAAGGCTGTGATTTCTTCCTGGAGTGCCTGAGTGATAGCAGAATCTGTGTATGCAGTGCCACTTTGTGGCACATTCAGAAATTACATCAACAAGACAATTCCAGTGATTGGTCAGTATTGATTTTTTGTCATTAGGAAACACAAAAGTTATGTTCTTGCTTCATCGGACTTTCACCTGTTTGGTCCCCTAAAAACCCTACGAGGACGAAGATTCACTTCTGATGAAGAAGTGAAGACAGCGGTGCATTCGTGACTAACATCTCATCCTAAAACATTTTTTAATGCGGAAATATGAAAGCTTGTTGACAGATGGACAATGTGTACTGAAAAGCAAGGCGGATATGTCGTAAATGTTATTTGTCTTTCCTAAAAGTTAATGAAAATTAATTCTACAGCCAGAGTGCGGATAATGTTTGACTTATCCTCATAGTTAAGTTGGCATAGGTATTGAAATAGACAGTTATAGTATGTGAACTAACATAATGGCCCAAAGTAAGTGACTTACAAAATAGTAAAAGTGCTCTGGTGGAGTTTTCGTTATTTTCTTGGCTGAGGCTGAAGTATTCAGTGAGACAGTTGGAGCTTGATGGTAATAAATAGTACTGGATATTTCCACTATTGTCTGTCAATAGAAAAATTAAATTGGAAATAAAAGGGGTAAAAAGAAAACAGTGTGTAATTGTTGGTCATAGCATAGATCAGAAGATAGTTAAGGACTTACCGGGCTCATGTAAAGGATTATGTTTAAGAGGGTACTCATTGGTTTCAAACCTACAACTGTTGTCTATTCTGTGAAGAAAAAGAAAAAAATGAAATCACTCACTCACTCACTCACTCATCTTCTATACCGCTTTATCCTGTATTCAGGGTCGCGAGGCCCTGGAGCCTATCCCAGGAGGCTTAGGGCACGAGACAGGGTACACCCTGGACAAGATGCCAATCCATCGCAGGATGCCAATCCATCGCACACACACATACACTCACTCACACACTCATTCACACACTACAGGCAATTTGGCAATGCCAATCAACCTAACCTGCATATCTTTGGACTGTGGGAGGAAACCGGAGTACCCAGGGATGCTTATATTCGCCACATTCGAGTGAGAAGCCATGGTTAAATACATCTCCAATTGATTAATAGTTGGCTGTGCATGTAACCCTCCCGGGGAAGGCTTCTTCTTTGTGGCCAGGAAAGACAGGACTTTATATCCTAGTATTGGTTACACTGGCCTCAACAAAATCACCATAAGAACCCATTATCCCCTTCTTCTTCTGTCTACAGCTTTTGACCTTTTGAAGGGGCCCAAGTCTTCACTAAGCTGAATCTTCGTGGCACATACCTGTACCACCTGGTCAGAATTAGAGAGGGAGAGGAGTGGAAGACGTCTAGCCACTATGAATATCTGGTCAATATTGGCCAAAGCACCAGCAGTGTTCCACGGCCAGGTCAATGACATGCTCAGGGACTTCATCAACCTTTTCATCTTCATCTACGTGGAGAATATCTTGATCTTTGGACATTCTTCCGAGGAGCATAAAGTGCATGAGCGTCAGGTACTCTAGAGGCTCTTAGAGGACCATTTTTTTGTCAAAACAAAGAAGTGCGAATTCCACTGCAGCACGGACTCCTTTCTTGGCTTCATCATCAATCGTGCTCATTTCATCTTTTATCAAAAGCTTTCCACACAACCCAAGCGGATTTCCTTCGCACTCCGCCTCCAGGTTTGCAAAGCTCTGCCATCGACCGTCCTCCCCTCTCACTGCATCATGGGGGTTTCCCCATTCATCTCTGAGTATCTAATTCATCATTGTTTTAATAAAACTTCTTAAAAATACCTGTATGTCTGCAATTAGGTTCACATCAGCTCAGTCCTGCCCATGACAAAAATATCTGGTTACCCATTTCAAACAGGAGAATATGAATATAAAAATTAATATAAATAACCTACCTCTACGCAGTAAGCAAAAGAAATGTAAACAATGCTTAACCTTAATGCTTGTTTCAAAAGGAAAGTATCGTTGTTTGTGCCGGGTGAAAGCTCCATCCAGTGTGTGTCCATTTGTGTGATCATTCCCAAACTACCCTGATATGCTCCAACAGCAAGCATCCACTTCCCCATAATCTAAAACATTAAATAAATTAACACATGAATATAAACATTTAGGTGGGAATAAATTTTTTTAACAGCTTTTAACACCTGTCAAAACTTTCTTCATTTTTATATCAAATTAAATTATGTAGATCCAATTAAAGGAATGGAAACAAATGCTTTTCTGCAAAATGCCTAAATATAGAATTTAAAAATTGGTTGTTTATGTAACAACCTCAGCAGCAATCTTATTTCCCCTCTCTTCTGTTCCAGCATTAGTTCTACACCAGGTGTGAGAGCATATCTATGTCGCTTTCATGTTACAGCGAAGAGAGAAAAGCCAAAGAGAAAAATGTATTAAAAAGAGTTATGTTGGAAAAAAAGTAAGATTATGTTTCAAGGGGAAAAGCACTTTATGTTGATTATAAAGGGGGGGAAATTGCATGTATTTTTATTTATTCATTTATATTTGTGAGACAAGGCCCATTTGCACGAGCAGCTTTGCACACACTCGTTCCTGCAGTCTGTTACCGCAACGCTAACCCCTAAGCCTGCAATTCCTGGGCGCGTTAACATTGCGTGCTGCCTCAGGTACAGGCACTGGACTGAAAATAAGAGACTTTAAATAAAGTGCTTTAGGAATCCATATTATTTGTAAAATTAACGTTTGTGCTAAGTCAGCTAATCCCA
Organism: Clarias platycephalus; assembly: GCA_030068275.1. Classification (NCBI taxonomy): domain Eukaryota; kingdom Metazoa; phylum Chordata; class Actinopteri; order Siluriformes; family Clariidae; genus Clarias; species Clarias platycephalus. The sequence goes on from JAQQZT010000002.1 coordinate 4,690,085, forward strand.
TTTTGTTAGCTTCGCAATAATGGCAGCTAACACGCAACATAGCTTATGTTAGCTAACAGTACTTTTTATGTCTTTGTTTGGTCGAACATTAGATCATGTTATTTGTCTGTATAACGCTTGCAAAGGGTTTTTTTTACGGCCACAAAGACCCCAAACACAAGTTTGCTAGCTGGAAGGGATTATTTGGAATAACACATAATTGGAAATGCTATACTAGGTAACAGCACATGAGATGCTACCTTCCTTGTTAGCTTCCCTGTTGATTAACAAACCTACACTCAAAATCACTGTAATATTGAAAATCAGAAGAAGAAAAAAAGTCGCTGCAATTCATGCAGGTCATTCCAGAACTATTTTAAGTTTTATATTTTATTTTATATCCAGTACTAGTTTAAATGTTGGACCCATGGGATACCTTAAGTGTTTATTATTATTATTATTTTTTTTTTTTTTACTCCAGTCTGGAGAGCTCTGCTCCCTGGACAATTGGACAATTCTGGACAATTCCCCTAACATTTTGCCAGGATCATTTACTCTAGCTTTAACAAAAAGGCATAGCCTAATCAAAGTCTGTTGAAGCTCATACACATCCCATAGATGATTACTTAAGGACCATATTTCATACCTAATTGACATATTAACTAATTAAAAACTAACTACAAGAGTAGGAGAAGCTCAGAATGTTAATGATCAGTCATTAAACTAACATTAGACATGGACCTCTTTACATGGTCACACCAGCAGTGGACGGTAGAAACACATCAGTTCTAATTTTTGAGCATTTTCATTTTACAGAACATTCTGTATTATTAAATGCTAATAGTCAAAGATCTACAGGGAACATTTATAGTTGAATTTCTGTGAAGGGTTCCTAAAATGTTACTTAAAAAAAAAACCCCAACGAGTCTAAAGATTTTAAATCTAACTTTTTGTACCACGTGTTAAAGCTGAACTTACTGAGCTGTGGTTGCCGTCCAGCTCCAGTGGCTTTGTGAGTTCCTTACAGTTTATTGAGTTCCATACAGCTTCATTAAATATGAAGCTCAAATCCAGGCCAGTCAAAAGAGCCAGAGTGAAGATGTATATCAGGAAATCCATGGCAGATCCTCGTGCCGAACTTCAAACAGGACACCAGCGAAAACTCCCGTCGGTTTGGTCTAGCTCACTTTTATAGTGATGCAACAGGTCAAGAAAGTGTGTGGTAACTTTTTCCGTTATTGGGACAAAAAGCTCCCAATCGATGCGTACAGTCCCTGAACTGCATTTTAAAAAACAGTGCAAAGGTTGTTCTTTTTTAAACCACCTTTTATTTACAACTCCTATTATTGCCAGCTACGTACGCAGCTACAACACTAAACCTTTTAAAGATATTGTGTAAAAAGTGATTTCATGCCAATTCGGGTTGGAGGAATCCCAGTGTGACCATATAGTTTGGATTGTTTTAAGATATTAAATACAAGGAGCGTTCAAGTCAACTTTATGGTGATGAGACTCTAAGCCGCAGTAAAACTTTCAAAGGCTGCAAACATTTTAAAGACTTACTTATTAATGAAAGATTTATTAAGCGTATTTCTAGTCAAATGTTGCTATTTCAAGAATATTGCAAGTGAAAACTGTCTATTGGCAGATAATTTTACTTCTTTCAAGAAACAAATTCCTAAAAACTAGCAAAATTATCAGACAGTGGAGCTGCTGCTTCCAATCTGTTAAAGTTCATTTGATCATGTAATAGGTTTTACCATAAGTTCATCTAAAATGTAGACAATACAAACATGACACACGTTACACAGAGCACTTTATTTTTAAAACTCCGTAATGATGTTTAACAGGTCTCTCTATGGATAATCGTGGAACGAAGCCATTGTTCTGTTCTCAGTTTTGCTCTGCTTCAGTCTCCCTTGTATCCTCCAAGCACAATTCTGCAAAAACACAAATACACAGAATATCTGTTATAACCCATGTATTGGTTACTGTATATGTATAATACAGTTAGTGTCAGGATTGTTGACCCGTATAATTGCTGCTGTATTAAATCTGTGTTAATCTGCTGTGTGACCCAGGACTTATGACAGATTTTCAAACAAACAAACAGACGGAAATCAAATTCCTTGTGCGTGTCAACATAATCCACAAATATAACCCGCGTCTGATTCCGATCCTGATGTGTTGAAGGTATTCAACTTTGAAACCAACACTGATTTGCTGAATTTTAATTACTAGATTTTTTTTTTAAACTACTGTATCTTATAAACTACATGGTGTAATGGATTATTAGACATTTATAACTCAACGTTTCTGTCATTCTTTAGAAATGTTATGCTTTTATACATAGACTATACTAGTGTAAGTACCCATTATTGACGGGTAAAGAGTTTGTAGAAATAGTTAAAAGATTTCAGCTAAAAATAAGTTGGTGAGCTTTAATATAATCAGTGATATTATTGTTTCAGGTTAAAGCCCACGTACATGTCTGTCTGTCTTTCTCAACGGCAGAACTCTCTGCATAATCTATTAATTTAAAGAAGTTCTACTTCTTTCGTCGTCAGCCAAATATTCTCTCTGTTCGATAATTCAGAGAGTGAATCACAGATGAAAAATAGAAAAAGATAGATCAGGTAAAGTTTACATTTTGTCTTAAAATGACTCCAGCGTCTTAAAATTCACTTACACCACTTCAGCACTGGTCACCAGTGGTTAGCACTGGCCTTGCACCTCAAGATTCCGGTCTGTGTGTGTGTGTGTGGAGTTTGGATGTTCTCCTCTTGCTTGTTGGGTTTTCTCTTGTGTGTGTGTGTGTGTGTGTGTGTGTTCTGCAATAGATTGGCAGCCTGTCCAGAGCGTACCCTGTCTCGTGCCCTGAGTCTTGTGGGACAGGCCCCCCGAACCCTACAATCAATCACCTGCACCAGTCAATCACTCACTTATTGTCTGTACCACTTTATCCGGTATACAGTGTGTTATAGACGATGAGTGAGTGTGTGAGTGAGTGGTGCAGGTCTTGTTCACTTTGAGCAAGTAGCGCATTAGTAGCCTATTTTAAAGTAGATAGCCTACATACAGTATCTCCTTGTAGAACACTTGAATTAAGACTCAGTGTGACATAAATATTTCCCCTCTCTTTACTGTTGAACTGCAAAAATACAGACATAACAGCACATTGTAAACATGTTTCTGTCTGACTCTTCTCTCAGAGCTGCACTAATAAATGTACAGTACAGTATTAGCAACACTTATACTCCCTCTTGTGGTGAGTGTTGGTAACAACACTGTTTCAACTTCCTTTTAAACAAGGCACTGTCTCTGTGTTGGAAACTAGTACTGTTTATCGACATTTTATAAACAAATCACACCATGAAGCAAAAAGAAACATTACATATAATATTAATTCAATCTATAAAATTATAATTGTGCAAAATTAATAATATGTAGAGAGGGTGGCCCTTTGAGTGCTTAGCTAAAGTCACGTCTTTTATGTGGTATACCAACACAAAGTGGCACATATTTGTGTAGTGAATAGAAAATGATAAATGATATAAAAATTTTTTTAGAAATAAAAATCTGAAAAGAGTGTCGTGCGTTTCAGCCCCCTTTGTGGAACCAATTGCCTCCTAATTGTCACCTAATTAGTAAATAGAGATGTTAGGGCCCAAGCACTATAGGGTGCAGCACCCTCTTGTTTTCCTAAGGATTTTTTCCCCACCTTTTTGGGCCTTTTGGGGGTCTTAACATGCTCAAAAACTCATGGAATCTGCTGCCATTAGAATGCCACGAGGGTCGCACGGGCCAGGGTCCTCATTGGCCCCCACATGAGATTTTGCTGCGTTGCTCATACACACTTGCACGTATGCACACGAAACTCGGTGGACATTTAGAGCTCATTGAGCTGAACAACTTTCGCATATTGAGTGACTTTATATTCAGTGACACGTTCAGTGACATCACATTGAGTAGTGTGATGCTTTTTTTTCCAGAATATGCGGCCTATTCTACACACATACACTACTGTTCAAAAGTTTGGGGTCATTGTAAATTTCTTTGTTTTTGTTTAGTGATTTATTTTCTACATTCTACAACAATACTGGGGATTTCAAAACTATAAA
>JAQQZT010000002.1:4728382-4745324 GCA_030068275.1 Clarias platycephalus
TACTTTTGTGAGATACTGTGCTTGCTATTTAACAAAAATGTCAAAATGTCTAATTGTTGCTACTATATAATAAGCTTTCTATATAAAAAGGTTGGTGATGGATTATAATATCAGGTTATCCAGCGTGTGTAACCGCAAAGTATAAATATGGATTTGGATATACCACTTCTAAAGAGCAGGGAAAGAGTAGCGAGGCTCATAACCTGTAGGCTTGTTTCACACGGAGGGTTTTGTCATTAGCACCAGGTGAGAGCTCTATCCAGTGTGTCTCCATCGTCTGTATGATCATTCCCACAATACCTTCAGATGCTCCTACAGCAGAGGTCCACTTTCCCATGATCTAAAATATCAACATGTAAACGTGTACATTTACTGCAGGTGAGAAGACATTTAGCGCATTTAGCTTGAATAACTGTCAGCTTCATTCTAATGAGTTAAAGACATTTTATATATGATGTATTTTCATCATGCATTTGCATTTGAGTTGCAAATGACACACTGTGTGGCCAAAGGTATGTGGACACCTGACCATCACAGTCAAAGATGGTTCTTCCCCAAAGCGAAGCCACAAAGGTAAAAGCACACAGTTGTCCACAATGTTTTCACCAGAGCGATGAGGCGCAGACCTGTTCTACCATGACAATGGTCCCGTGCACAATCATAGTGCAGAAAAACGCCAATTGAATTTTATATACTAAGTTCCTATTGTATATGAAATTCTGGACACTTTTTTATTAAATAACTTTTATTTAAATTCATTCATGAAAAGGAGAGCAGAGAAGGGAGATTCTGAAATTCCAAAAACGTATGGCACAATATGATGATATTGAGAGCTGAAAAAATTGAGAATAATATAGGAAAAGTAATGCAAATATTCTAAAAATGGAAAAAGGATTTAAGGGAATTTACAGTATGACAGCGATTATTTAACTGAATATAAAAGAAATCAACAGTAAAAACAAGATACTCTGATGTACTAATTAAATTATTAAGTGAATAAAAACTCATTACAAATTTAAGAGAGGCTCGTGTCCTGTTACACTTGTTGGGAAATTATACAATGCGAGATCTCAACCCTTTATAGGGCATTTAGGTTTAGATTGTCCAGGAAGTTCCGGCGCCATGTTGCGCGTGGTCGGCCTTGTTTCCGCCTTCCTTTTGGGCCGTCCGTAATCAAACCATTGCTGATTTTGCGAGCCATGGATGTTGTTGACGGGGTATGTGGCCCGCAAAAAAAATTACTGTTGTCATTTTTATGATGCAGATCAATCAGTGAGGTTACCATATATTGTTCTTATATACCTTATCTGTGTATAACCTATACTTGATTAAGACTTAAAATTTTCTCAAAATGGAAGAAATTAAATGAACCAATGTCTGTCTTTCTTTTTTACTTGCTTACTTGCTTTCTATCTTTTGTAATTTAATGCACATTAATTGAAACATAAAAAGGTGCAAAAATACAAAAAATATAAGGGTGGGAATTATAAGGAACCAGCCGATACGCTATTATCACGATACCACGGTGCCGATTCGATCTGTATTGCGATTCTGCTAGTATCATGATTTTATAAATACTCCTATTCAATATTATGTTTTTTTTTTTAGATGTTTTTACAATTTAAATCAAACAGCAAATAATTTTTTCATCCCAAATGGGAAATTGTGCTGCCTGCCGATATGTGAATAGTTTAGTGCACACCACCTGTAGGATTATAGAGGAACTGCAACAGCTTACCACTTCAAACACATACTGTACATATAAACATAAAAAAAAATATTATGGAGTCAATGTAGCAATACATCGTTATTATTTTCTGCAAATATAATCACCACTGAATTTCTTATTTCCTTTAAAAAAGACATTAAATACCACTGGTCAAGCATAGTAAAATCAAACTAAACACTTACTGAGCTGTAGTCGCCATTCAGCTCCAGTGGCTTTACGAGTTCCTTACAGTTCGGCTCAATCCTGAAGCTGAAAGCCAGGCCACTCAAAAGAGCCAGAGCGAAGCTGTATCTCAGGAAAGCCATTGTAGATCCTTGTGCAGAACTTCAAACAGGACACCAGTGAGAATTTATACTGCTGTACGGTTGGTGATGCAACAGGTCTAGACAGAGTGTTGCAACACTCTCTAGTATGTAAAAAAAACAACAACCAGCCAATCTGTACGCACCCTGAACCTCCTAAAATAACTTGTGTGAGCACAGTGTTTTTTTTTTTTTAAATCAACATGAAATATGAAATTCAAATACTTTTCCTGCAAAACTCTACAAAGCACATTTCCTTTCTTTTCAGTCAGTCAGTCAGTCATCTTCTATACCGCTTAATCCTTCCTTTCTTTTCACTTTTTTTTTTAAATCACACTTTTCCACACCTCTACAGTACATACAAAATCACAAAATGCACAGTGTGGACAAGTGAGACAAGGAACACAGAGACAAGCTAATATTTCAAATGAAATACGTGCACTTTTAATTGATCATATAATCAACCATTCAGTGTGGCCTGTTAGAGACCACTTCAATATTCTCCTATACAGTCATTACAGTGATGCAGTGATATGGTTATAAGACGACACTGAGATGCACAGGATACAGTCCTAATATTATATGTCTCGTATTTATGAAATGTGCAGCCTGTACTGTAGATACTTTCTTTTCACAGAATTGAAAGTTGACGTGGAAGTGGTGTCAGGGCTCAAGTCACAGCCATATCAGACATGGTGTTAACTAATTATGTAATCAAAGTGTCTGATCAAAATGCAAATAAGAGACAACGCACCCATGTTCACAAACATACATCGGGTCAGAATTTCCACTTATTGTAATGGTTGATTGTTGTAGGAGACAATGTGATGGAAAATATTAAACCCAATACTGTGGAGGTTCCTCTCGTGTCACCGGGGCAACTCTGGCTCCGCTTTTGGCCAAACATTGGCAGCGGAACCTTTGAGTTCTGCGGGTTTGCGGGGTGGGGCCTCCGTCGAGCGACTTTGTATGTCTGGCGCATCCCAGAGGTGATAAATCGGATTGAGATCTGGGAAGTTTGGAAGCCAGGACTACAGTCTTGAGTTCTTTGCCTGCTGGGCCGCATGCACGGCGAGCGTTGGTGTACTGGGTGTTCTGGTGCCTTTCTATCGACACCAGCATTGACTTTTTCGTCATGTTTTGCTACATTGTTTTTTTCTATGGGATCGGACCGGAAAGGATGAGCTTTAGTACGCATCAGCATGGGTGTGACCTTTGGGCGCCCAAGATCCTATCAGCAGTTTACTGGTATATAATTGATAATCAACATTAATGTGTTAAAGTTACGTGGTGTTAATGTTATGGCTGATCGATGTACGTTGAAATCAAGTGAAGCAGTGAAGCCAGTCTATCATGTGCAATTTAAAAGGAAATATTGCTTTAAATGTGGATGAAATCAGATCAGAATCAGAAGCTGTTTATTTGATTTTATTTTATTTTACGGCAGGTCTACAAAAATATGACATTCATTATTGCAAAGATTAATTTTACAGATACTAATAAAGATATTCTGCCTTACCTTATTGACTTTGTTTATTGATTTTATATACAGTATAATAGAGCATGGTACGGCATCACGGCGCTGCTAAAAATCTATTACAGAATAAAGCAATTTTTCACTATTTTATTTATTTAAAAAATACACCATGATCCCAGAAGATTAATATAAACAATATTGTGATGGTTGTGTTATTTTTTTTTCTGTTTAGTGTAAAATCATCACTAAGACCTATTTATATGATATCCTGTGTGAATCATTTTGATGAAGTAAATTTTTGTGAAGAGAGAACATGGTTTTGAATCCTTAAATGCATTTTGCATGAAGGATTTGTGCAGTTTGAGCAAAAGGTTACCAGTTACTATACTTTGCATGTAGAATTTTGAGAATTTAAGCCGCAGTTTTTATCAAATTAGTTTAAACGAGGAAGAAAAACTGAATATAAACCTGTAGTGTTGGTGATCATGGGTAAAGGGTCATGTTGAAACAGCTTGGCTTAAACAAATGTTCTAGCGATAATTTCTATCACTGTTAGACACACTGCATTTTACATTCATTAATCATTAATAGATCGTTTTGCCAGTCATAGAAGTTTTATAAAGATACCATGTCCAATGTTAAGTGTTATCCATTCTCTTTTTTATTTAATTTTTTCTGAATATAATAATATACAATAAACTCAATATAATGAAAAGAGCTTTGGATACTCTGAGCATGGCATGTTCGGTATTGCCAGACGGGCTGGTTTGAGGATTTTTAAAGTCTGTGCATAACCTGGAGTTTTATTCACAGCATTCTCATGGTAATGGAGTTAACCACTCTGTACAACCATGGTGAGCAGAAAAGCATGGCAGAATAGATAATAATAAAAATAAAAACATGTTGACTGTTTAGCTACAGTGAACACGGGCTCCTTTAAAGTTTAAAATATGTAACAATCTGAAGGTTATGAAAATCCCACCTTAGGGACGAAGGCTGAGTAAATCCCGATAAAGAAAACAGAGTAAGAAAAAAAGTCTCATAAACCCACATGTGAGGTTTGATTATGTGTAAGAGAAATTTAAATTATGGTCTAACAGGTTCTACACATTTACGTACTATATAAACACTATGATCAGGACACTCAAATCAAACCTGGACTTTTGATTGTACAGAATAACAGATCACAGTTATGAGAGTAAAAACTCCATTTACTTCTCTATATACAGTATGAATGATTGTGTGTACAGTGTACAGATTCTTCTCTTTCGCAAGTTGCCAACAGGTTATCCTCTGATTTTCAAGCACCAGACGTTCCACTCGCTGAGTATTCATGGCTAAGAGTTTCATTACTGTACTGTGATTGAAGTTTTCTATAAAGGTTCAATCAGTTTTGCGCCTTTGAAATTTCATGACAAGTCCCGTTTTGAGTTGAATGCCCCTAGTATAGCGTTGTAGCAAAAACCTCAACCCGACACAGGAAGATGCTTTCATGTTTCATATAATTATGGAAAAAAAGAAATAGTAAGAGTAAAATTTGGAAGGTGAAAAAGAGGAAAAGATCAACAAGAACAAGTTTCAAGCACTAAAGCAGGGATCTTGCTTGCTGCACATTGTTGCCAGATGTTTCTCCTTGGGCACACTCTCCATCCCCTGAACCCAAGCTGGAGCATCTGTGGAAATGATCATTTCACCTCTTGACCAGTCAATACTAACGTTATGCTGTAGAAGCCAGTGGATAATTCCACAATAGAGAATACCCAGGGGAATTAAACTCATCCTCCTTTTGATATGATCCTAATGCCAAACCTCTTTTATTTAAAATAACGACAGACACTATTCTCAAGGTTTCATTTTATTGTAAATTTTAATATTATTATCAGTATAACTACAGGTTGTATCATCATCTGAGAAATACAGGCTTTTTGAAGTCAGGTGGAGAGATCGTGGTATTAACTATAAAAACTGTAAAAATGTGTTTTAAAAAAAGTTAAAGAAATGTTCTAGTGATAATTTCTATCACTGAAAAAAAAAAAACACACTGTTTCTTTAATGATTAACAAATAGTTTTGCCAGTGATAGAAGTTTAGTACAGATACCATGTCCAATGCCAAGTGTTATCCAGTGAGATATGACAGAATAAATATTAACGCCCTTAAGCAATTATTCCACTTTTTTCTTCTTTGGGGAATATAATGATATACAGTAATATCCATATAACTGATACAGATCATGAACTTTAGCTAACGTTCACATTAAACATCAGAATAAAGGGGAAAATTATGATCTCTGTGACTTTGAGTGTTGGATGTTCAATGATGCAAAAAATACTAAAGAACAGCTGGTTTATTGAGGCCACGTTCACATTACAGACCATTTTGTTCAATTCAGATTTATTAGTTTTTTGCTCGGATGGGATTTGAAAGTCATGACGGTATTTTAGGTAAAATATGCTCCAATCGGCAAGTGGTTAGACAGCTGAATTTATTGACGACCAGAAGAAGGACAGAAGCCAAACAGCTGTTTTAGCGACTGTTGCCAGAACTGTTATGAAATCCCCGCGCTGAATGATGATGTCACTGATCGCCGTACACATGTGCAGAGGCAAAAAGTCACATGCATTCTGGTCTGCCAGTTCTTATTCAAACTACAAATTGGTATGTCTGATCTAGGACCACATGGAGAAGTGACACATTCGGATTTAAAAGGAAAAAAAATCGGAATTGAGTCACTTCAGGATGGTCGTGACAAACGCCAGGAAGAAGAAAGCTGATCATGGGAACAGAGGAGAATATCCAGACGGGTTTAAGTTCACAGGAAGACTATAAGCACTCTTTACAGCCACATTGAGCAGTAAAGACAGAATATGAAACACAGGCTCACTGAAAGGTACATTTATCTAAAGACGGACTGGAAGCGAGTGTGTGGTGAAAACTGACACAGACAGCTGAGAAGTCAGAGTGTATACGAGCAGACTAATCATGAGGAAATGCAGGTTGATGTTAGCTGACGGTGCGTTGTTGGAGCAGGGACACCGCTGAGGATTCTCAGCATGTCTCGTTGTCGTTTTGTCCCTGCGTCTGATCTGCTCCAAAGCTCCTTCCTCTTCCTCTTCCTTCTTGTCTTGCGGCTCCTTTTGTCCGATAACGGACGTCATAGAGATATCACCAGAGTGATCAGGGGAGGGGTCGGGGCAGTTCAACCAGTCTGAAGCCACGGGTCGGGGAAATCCTTCTTCAGGGGCGGAGCCTGGGTGGGCAAACTTCCAATAGTGGGCGCCTTTGAAGAGGAACAGAGAACCTGTTGGAGAAAGGAGACAGAGAAGCCTTGTAAAAGACACGTGAGAGGTTTGAGTTAAGGTCTGTCAAGGTCCCATGACATGTCTCTCCTCCTTACCATTGTTCTCTGTAATGATTCCGTTCACTCCTCCGTCAATGAGCTCCGCCCACACTTGACCGGTCTCTGCTTGATTTCCTCCAGGCCCCCAAACCACCACTCCTTTATCAGCGTCCCAGCGCACACCCCGTCTCTGTAAATCCGAACCTGCGGGATCCAGAGCAGACAGCGGCTGGGGGAAACCGTCCTGCAGAATCAGGTCCTTAAACAACCAGAACTGAGAATCTAAAAAATACACAACACAGCGTGGCAATGAATTATTAAGGAAATGAAGGATCAAGTATTTTAGTTTATTTCGTTTCCATTCTCATACTCATACAGTGTGGAGCATGAGGACGACTGGAGGAACTGACCGCTGATGAAGATGATGGCGTGATCTTCATGCCTCTCCAGCACGGCCCTCAGCGGGGGCAGAGATGTGGGCAGAGCAGCCCAGAGTTTGCGCACGGACACGGCTCTCCGTGAAACCAGACCCCCTCTTCTCACCCTCCACATACTCGGACCTGAGAACGCATTCGAGCATGTCGACCGTATCGACACATCATTTATACCTTTATGTACCTTTACTTGGTAACGACGATCAGAAAAGTAATAGTAATACACCTTTAATAACACGATATAACACGATCATTAAAAAATTACTTCCGTTAAGATCCTGAGACTTTACCTTTGAAGAAAAACACCTCGCCTCGGATTTTAGCAACCGCATCGAATCTGGTGTTGCAGCGATCCACAGAAGGTCTGAATTTAGAGAGAAGAGGAGCGAAACACACCACTGCTCTTACACAACACCACTTTTAAAATATTTCACAACTCAGTGCGGTCACACAGTCGTGTACAAGTTTTGATTTAAACAATGAACAAAAACCAACATGATCTATTAGCAATAACAACAAAAGAACAACCAATCAGATGCTGTATATAACAAGGGCTTCCATTCCATCCCTGCGTGGAAGTTCATCATACCTGTCCAGGTGACCGTGTGTGTGTCGGTTCCTGTGTGTGAGTCTTTGTGTGCCTCTGTGTTGATGTTTCAGTTCAGCCTCTGGAGCATGACTGTCTGTCTGTACATCATCACTCTTCTTTCCTAAACAAAGTACATTCTATTGAAACTTCAATATAACTTCAACTTTAATATATTGGTCTCTGTCTCAGCAAATGAGAAATTAGCAAATTTTAATGAACATATTTGTATAATTATGGAATCACATACTGTTTAACAAAAATGAGTACATGGGTGGATGGATGGATGGATGGATGGATGGATGGATGGATGATGAACTACCTGGATTGATGAACTGAGCAATAAACCAATAGCTGTATGGATGGACAAAGAAATATGACAGGCAGGCAAACAAAGCAATGAGTGGATGGATGGATAAATGGATTGATTAGTGAATTAGTTGATTAATACAATTATGGATAAACAAATGCCTGTTTAGATGGACTTACAAATGGTGGGATGTGTGGATGGATGTAAGGGTGGATGGACTTCATGGATAAATGAATGCTTGTATTGATGGACTTACAAATAAATGGATGGGTGAATATATGGGTAGATGGATGAACGGGTGGATGGATTGATGAATAAATGAACTGATTAATAAATTTATAGGTAAATAAATGCTTGTAAAGATGGACTTACAAATAGATGGAGGGAAAGGTGGATGGATGGATGGATGGATGGAAGAGTGAATTGATTGATTAATGAATGAATTGATTAACAAATACATGGATAAATTAATGCTTGCATTGATGGACACAAGTAAATTGATGGATTGATGTATAAATTGATTGATTAATAAATGAATGTATAAATGAATGCCTGTATAGATGGACTTACAACTTGATGGATGAATGGATGGACAGATGCACGGGTTAGTAAAATATAGCTGTAGATGGTAGATTGATTGATAGAATGATTAGATTGTATTGTATTGGATGGATGCGTGGATTGATCGATTGATTGACAAACTTACAGCACAAATGGATTGTGGTTATTGATTTCTCCCTACACATCCCTCTGTTGCTCATCACTCACAATTCAGAACATTTTTGGTGTATACTGGTGGGAGTTACCGTAGAGAGCGCTGATCTGCTCCCGGTCTGGAGATCCCAGGCTGAAGTTGAGCGGGTCTCCCAAGGGCCCTTGGTAATACGGCCTCATAACGGACCCCCTTGCTGAAGAGTGGGAGAGTCCGAGAGCATGGCCGAGCTCGTGCACCAGCACCGTGAACACATCCGTGCCTTCAGAGGCTGTCGGCACACAGAGCACGCTTTTCAGTAAAGAAACTGAACCAAGCACTTAAAATGCTGTCTGAAGGGTGTGTGTGTGAAATGGGTGTGAGACCTGGCTGTCTGAAAGCCCACTCCTCCTCTGCATCCAGATGAACTTCACCTGCTCTTTTTGGGTCAGATGGAAAGAAGGCGTGGCCAACAGCTCCACCCACCCCATCAAAAGGATATCCATCATCATGTGGGCCATGTAAGAAATCAATCAGGAGATCCGCCCCTTCTGGTTCTCCGACCTATCGGACATCAGGCACCGAATAATAAACAGGGAGTTGCTGATAAGTTCGCCGTTGCTAAACCAAGTGGTAATTATTTCAGTTAAAACGATGTGTATAATGGGGGAGTTTAAATGAACATTTGCTGAGCTAAAATCTGACCTCGTGAAACTCAAGAGCCGTCGGTTCTGCCCACACTTTCAGAGCGTAGAAGACTAGAGAACGAAATATCTCTTGGGACAGAGCAGAGGAGGTGGGGTATGTGCGCAGTCTGAGAGCAAAAGAGCGAGAGAAGAGATTAATGTCATTGTAGCGTTTGGAGTGTTTAATTGATAGGAATATCAATAATTTAATTAAGGAATATCGTACTTGGGGTTGTGCTGTCAGCACATCTATTAGGGTGATTTTACAAGACAAGAAGAGATAGATGGGTGGATGGATGAATTGATGCATGAATGAAGTGATTGATGCAATGGTTGATACATTGGGAGACGTGTGAATGCTTGTATAAATGAACTTGGATGGGTGATGGATGAATGGGGAATCACCCAAATGAGGATGGGTTCCCTGTTGAGTCTGGTTCGTCTCAAGGTTTCTTCCTATTGACATCTCAGGGAGTTTTTCCTTGCCACTGTCGCCTTCACCCTTGGCCAACTCATTATTATCTAGACACATTTTTCTCACACATACACACTTCCATACATTTTCTTTTCAAACTTTCGTTTCATTTTTGTGAAGTTGCTTCGAGACAATGACCATTGTTAAAAGCGCTATATAAATAAAACTGAATTGAATGGATGGATGCCATAAAGCTGCTTTAGAACCAAGGTGAGATCCAGGAACTTGATTTCTGGTCCAGTGAATGTTGTCATGTTTATGTTCCTGTACAGGATCAAAGCCTTCTCAAGCTCTGAACTGATCCAGCCTACCAACATGAGTAACGAGTTTGTAAAGAATGTATGAAAAGATTAGTGTAAAACTATGAACTTAAGATAACACACACTTCCAGTTGATGTTACTCTGAGTCCAGCTCGACACGGCTCTCTTCACCCTCTGAAGCTCAGTATCCAAATCTAAGTCAGCAATCTGAGTGCCTTCATCATCAGGAAGGGAGCAGCGTGGCGTCTGCATCAGTGTGAGTGTTTCATTATCTGAAAGAGAGAGAGGAGGGGGGGGGGAGTGGAGGAAGACAGAGAATAGAAGTGATTGGTCACTGCTGAGCGGATGGAGAGTGACATGGAGGAGAACGGTGTGTGTTTTTCCTACCCAATGCTCCAGTGTCATCTAATCCAGCAAATCTCTGCATGGCCTTCAGAGCGTGTGTGACTGCGGTCCAGGCTTGAAGCTGCCCTGTGGAGGGGTCAGGAGGGGGCAGATAACCATACTTCATCAGCCAATCCTGTTCAAGAAGCAATAAAAGTATCTGAGCATTGGTTAAGCACATTTACCTGGATGATATTTTGCATTAGTGCTCATAAATGTATAGATGGATGGATGGATGGATGGATGGACTTTATTGATCCTCAAAGGGAAGCCTTTACATTTGAGTACTAGACACGATTTTAACAATCAAAAACACGATTATTTAACAATAATGAGTATATGATTGTTTATCTTTAAAATGCTTGTGTTTAAGAGTGATGAGCTCTCACCACCAGCCTTGCACTCTCATCCACTGTGGGTGAAACAGAGGGAGGAGTTTCTAGTGTTAATGATGCAATGGGCGGAGCCAATGGGACAGAGACGGCCCATTTGCATCCACACAGGCTGAGAGTAATCATCATCCACTGCAGCACCTTCATACTGAGATGTTGTCGGATACTGAAGGTGAATGATAAACACCGTCCTCAGCCAGGGGGAAACGTTCTGAGTTCCATCTTTGTTGGTCCGGTGGTCCCTGTGCATGAGGAACAACAAAATACATCACATCATGACGATCAGTGACATCATACTAATGAACACTTTATATAGTTTAATGCTTTTTACTAAAACAGTGCAAACAAGGGTAAAAAAAAATGTTTTTGTTCATTTCCTCAGATGAGTTTTACATAAAATATGACAATAATAAATAAATAATTATATTAAAAAATTTATGTAATTAAATAAATTATAAAATGTGGAATGAATAAAATGTATCATTAAATAATTAAATGTTTAATTAAATAATTACATATTTAAAAGTAACTTATTTAATTGCTGTTCACATTTTTTAAATTATTTAATTAATTGTCTTTCATGATTTTCTTATTTTAAGATTTTTTCGATTATTTATTTAATTATTTATTTAAATGTTTATTTTATGATTTATTTAATGATTTATTTAATAGTTTATTCCATTATTTATTTCATTAATTATTCCATAATTTAGTTAACTATTAATATAATTATTAATTTCAAGATTTATTTCATAATTTATTTCAAGATTTATTTCATGTGATTCCTTTATGATTTATTTCATGATTTATTTATTTTATTATTTACTTATCTATGTTTTTCATAATTTATTTATTCACAGTTTCTGAAACGATTACAATTGTTTTTAATTTAATCATTTATTTCAAATGTACTGTATTTAATAATTTATTTCATGATTTATTTATTTATTATCTTACTTATTTCATGGCTGCTAGTTGTACACACACACACACACACACACACACACCATGAAATGATTAAATCTGTCAGAGTTGCCCATCTAACTCAGTGGGTGGAGTCTAAGGCTGATCCACTCAAGTCGATTGGTTTGCACTGTTTAGCTGCAGCATGACGCTGTAGAATCCTTCCATTCATTACATTTATTTATTTAATTAATAAATTTATATTCCACCATCCATAAGAAACGAACCAAATACAAACATGTTCTTGTTCAACAAAGGAGAAGATTTAACAGAAGCTTGATTTAAAGAGATGTTTATTTCATTAAAGATGTATGCATTTAATTAATTTTTAGCAGATGTTGTTTGAACATTTATGTCTCCAGCAAGTGTAAATAAGAAAATGACAAGTTTTAATAAAACATATTATAGATGTAAATGGGGTGTTTGTCTTTTTTTCTTTCTTAGGGAGACGAAACAAAAACATGGCGGCTGGTGAAGATGTGGGAGTGACATGTGATCTAGAACTCGTATCTAAAAACAAATAAAATTTGTTAAGATAGAAGTGAATAATAACAATAAAAACAACATTTTAAACAGTTTACAATAAAATGATGCACTTTACACAAAGGCATGTGGTTTAGTGATTAGCTCGGTCGCCTCACACCTACAGGGTTCAAATCTCGACTCTTGCCTCCGGTCTGCATGCGCAGAGTTTCCATGATCTCCCCATGTTGGTGGACTTTTTCCAGGTAATCCTGTTTCCAAAGACATGCAGATGATCGCTGTTTCCGAATTGTCCTTAGTGTGTGAGTGTGTGTGCTTGTAGGTACCAATAAGGATGGGATCCTTAGCTAATACCTTCCCCTTCTAGAAGTGATCAATAGCAGGAAATCGTGGATCATTTCGGCCAACCGCTGTTCGTGCTGACGGCTTTAATGGACAAGTACAGAGCCAATAAAAAGAACTGATAAAACGTGTGTGCTGCACGTTAAAACCAACTAATCAGAAAAATACAGTTCATCCTGTAGCTTCACAGACTGTATAAACAAATACAGAACAAACAAAAGCTAAAATGAGGCTTGATTGAAGAAATGCTGTCACAAAACTACAAGTAACACAGCTTCACAAGAAAACACAATAAGAGCATGATTGTGTCTCGGTCACAGCTTGGTCATCTCCTCGCTCCTAATTCATCTCCGTCGTTCCATAACTGTCTGGTTTCATCCAGCTTCTCGTGGACTCATCTCCTCCAGCCGCTCTCTTCCTTAATGAAATGACACCTTGTAATTGGATTAAGTCCTCGTGTCCTACAAGCTGCTCAATGCCCCTTACACCATGTCTTCTGCTCGAAATTAAATCCGCCTTGTACTCCTCCTACTCCTTCATGTTCTTTCCTCAATCATGCAAATCGGTCCGTCTTCAATCCACTTTAGAAGGAAAAACTTCCCGGCAGCACTAAAGAGATTTCCCCTTTTCACCGGATTAGTCGTGTGTTGAAAGGAAGGACAGAGAATGTAATTCCATGTGTGTAACTCATGAGTCTTTGTTGAACTCTGACTGCCTTATTATTTTTCAGATCCTTTGCGTATTGGATTGCTCCTTGGATCGCTGCTCGGCCTTGATGTTTATATTTAATGGAGTTTTCGCCTGACCTTGATCGCAGCTCACGTTTTCACTCTGCTTACTGCCTTCTGCAATAAATCGACCTTGTATCTGATCATAGCTCTGCATCTGAGTTCTACATTTACAGTGTACATTACACGTCCAGTTCTGTTAACGCTGCTTCTAATAGCAATTTCAAGCATTTTTAAGCAACATTTAAAATAAATAAATAAAAGATTTCAGCTCGAGTCACGTCAGGTTAGCAAAGGAGTCACAAAGCTTGGATGTAAACGGAAGAGTTTTAAGGAAAGACATTAGCTTCATTTGTTATGAGTTAACTGTGCAATTAGCTAAGACCTTGTTCACACATACACAATCACGTTCAAGTCAAACTGGGACTTGTCATGAAAGTTTTCGGAAGACTCCACACACAGTTCGGTGATGAGACTCTTAGTCGATGTAAAATATTTAAATGGTGCAAATGTTTTAAAGAAGGCCGTACATCCATAAATGACGAGGTGGCTCGGAGCCCAGTGCAGTCGTTCTTGTGGACATTCAGCGAGTGGAACACCTGATCCTTGAAAATCCAGAGATAACTTGTCCGTCAACTTGCGGAAGAGACACATCTGTCTGTTTGAACTGTACACACGATCATTCAGCAACACCACTTGCACATTACAGGAACTCGGCTGGGAGTTATTGCCACATCCCCCATACAGTCCCGACCTCGCTCCAAGACATTTCTGCATGTTTGGGCCATTAAAGGAGTTCCTGGGAGGCCATCGTGGCTCCGGGGTACTGAGAAAACGTTCTACCTTGATAGTATCCAAGCACTGGTGAAACACTGGGGTAAGTGCATTAGTGTAGAGGTTATATAGAGAAATAAAGGAGCTTTTACTCTCATAATGCGTTCTGTTATTCTGCACAATCAAAAGTCCTGGTTTGACTTGAACAGTCATCGTATATATTTCTTTTTCTGTACATTCAGACAGCGTCACTCAAAATGGATCTTTCGTAAAACTCCTTCTAGAATCATGATATTTATATCATCTCTGTTTGAATGTGGTGAAATCCTGATCGATAGCTAAGTAGCATTATGATTTACATTGATTTATTTAAATTCTTTAGTTTTATAAGGCTTTTAATGGCTATTTAACACAAAATATAAATGTCAAGACATTTTCAAGTCAACTGATATGAAACAGGCATCACGATCTAATAATTGAGAGATTACTAACAGAACCTGAACTTTACACTACTTAAAGTCTTGCCGTAATGCTTACGTATAAAACAGGGATGCTTGATTTCTTAAATCTGATCAATCATAAGGTGTATATTAACAGCAGATCTGATTTCAGGTCAGATTAGAAGCTAATTGCAGGTTTTTATTAATGTAAGGTAGACGTTCTAATATAGCCTTCTACTGTACATTATTGTTACTGCTGTACAGTCTCTGTGTCAGAGATTAAGCTGTATGTTTTCCAACATGGGAAAGTCTTCAGGATGGAGGATGATGTATTTTCCAGGTCTGGGACGACATAAAAAGTTGGTTCTTCCTTACTTCAAAATAGAGGAACAGAGTTGGAGGTGAGAACGATGGTTTACAGTTGATGTGAGGTCAGAAAGGACAAGAACCAACTGGTTTTGCAGACTTTAAAGATAGCGATAAATTAACAAAATGGTAAAAACATGCTGTTAAAAGAAAATAGGCAACATCTAGTTAGTGTGATGTGGCCTGAGATGAATAACATTACATCATTAAGTGTTGATTTGGACCATTCCATGGAAAGGTCAACTTTACCATGAGAAGACAAAGTAGGAATAATTTATAGGGTTCATACCAAACTAGGCTCATACACTACGAATACCACGTCTGCTTACAGTATATGGAGTAAACTTGTACTTGTAAATTAAACAGCGAAGTCCAATGCTGGGCATCGAAAAGAAAAAAAGAGAACTACAAAGAAAACGAGAGGAAAAGAAAGAGAAGAAATCATTTCTGATTTAATAATTTCATGGTTAGCTTTTTCACAGTTACTATTGCAAATGTTTCATGTACCAATCAGTGCTGATTCAGATACTCATCGCTTCTCATCGTCTATACTGCTTTACCCTGTATGCAGGGTTTTGGGGGATCCTATCCCAGGAGACTTAGGGCACGAGGCAGGGTACACCCTGAATCCATCACAGAGCACACACATGCTACGGGCGATTTGGAAACACCAGTTCCCAAATTGTTTCTCCGACATACAGATTGGTCTGGACTGCTGGAGGAAACTGGAGGACCCGGAGGAAACCCACCAAGAATGGGGAGAACATGTAAACTCCATTCACACAGAACGCGAGGCAGGACTCGAACCCAGATCCTGGTGGTGCAAGGCCCTGATTCGGACACGTCGCATCCATAACGTGAAAATGTCACGTCCATAACTCCAGTTCATCTAAAATGATTTATTCCGAAACCATTTATTCCAAACTTTTTCAAATCTACACTTTTTGCGTTCATTCAGGTCTCTTTCTGCAGCATTCTTTACAACTCATAGTTTGTACTAAACCTGTAACGTTTCATAAAATTCGGCTGTAAATGTTTACATGAATTTAGAGGATTAGCGTGTGATTAACTGAAGAGATTACGTTAAAATTTATGCACATGGGTTCACTGATATTAAGCTTGTTTATGCTCTGAGACTTTTTCTTCACCAATATGAGTCCAAGATGAGTCACGTCCACGACATTAGACCTGATCACGTGCTTATTTTCTAATATTTGGAATATTGTACACACACAAAGGAAACGAAACTACTTGACAAATTATGAAAGTTTTCTCAAATGTTATTCAGTCCAAATTCAATGAAAATATCAATTATTTAAAGAGTACAAAATTCAGCCTAAGCATTGTTAAAATACGGCACATGCCAACATAATGAAGCCATAAATAACAACAATAACTACACTAATAGTCACACACTTCTACAAATCTATTTTAACTTTAAAGCAGGAAAAAAAAATAGCAATGTATGGTTTGTAAATCATAGAAACCAAGTGAGCGCTTACCTTCTTCCCTCTGTCCTTAGGACTCTGTGTCTTTTGGCTTTAATTCGCCCACTCTGTCCTTCACTCCCTCCTTCTCCGTCTCTCTGAACAGATGTGTCCCTCTCATCTCCTGAGCTCTCCCCCTCCTCTCTCCTGACCGCCCTGCTAACACAATAGCCCCTTAAACACCCCCCGAAAAACAGGCAGAACACACTGTGTCTCTGTGTGTGTGTGTGTGTGAGATCTAAGACATAGGCTGTTACTTTTTAAAACCCAAATCCTCTTAACAAATTGATTTA